>JADBJO010001429.1:104760-124760 GCA_016801955.1 Conus betulinus
GTTCAAGTAGAAATAGTAATATGGAATGAAGGACCGTGAAGGCTGGGCTGCAATACAAAATAAAGCTGATTAGTTTTTATAGGCCCAAATGAATTAATTTCTTATTTTAAACGACAGATCTAAAACAACCCAGGTCGGTGAATTAGTTTGTCATCTCCTCTCAACCCCCTCCACCCACCCCCAATGCTCTCTCTCTCTCTCTGTTCCCCTCAATCTCTCTCTCTCTCTCTTTCAGAAGACAGACACTTCTAGAAACATTTACAGCACACACACACACACACACACACACACACACACACACACACACACAACACACACAGAGAGAGAGAGAGAGGAGAGAGAGAGAGAGAGAGAGAGAGAGAAACCCAATAGTTCATCGGAGACAGATCTGGCCCCCTATGGGATACCTGACACGTCCCCTCCACTCCACCCACGTACTCCCGCCCTACCTGTTCTTCCCCCTTTCGCCCCGCACCCTGCCCCCCAACCTCCCCGCACCCTGCCCCCAACCTCCCCGCACCCTGCCCCCAACCTCCCTGCACCCTGCCCCCAACCTCCTGCACCCTGCCCCAACCTCCCCGCACCTGCCGCGACTGGACGAGCCAAGAATGAAGACAGTCGGCAAACATCAAGACCTGTCAAGTGTCCATTGAAACACTCCAGCATCCCCGCTCTTCTCCATGCCTTGACGAGGGGGGGGGGGGGGGGGGGGGGGGGGGGAGGAAGGGGAGGGGGGGGGGGGACGACGGGGTGGTGTAGGACTGTTCATCTGAGATGTCCCTCAAGGTCTGAAGACAACTCCATCCCCTCCCGTTCATCCACCCCTCTCTTTCCCCTGAGCTCCCCTCTCCTTCCTGCCATCTGCCCAGCTGAAAGATAATGAAGAAAAGAGAGCAATTCAGAAACAGGCAGGAGCTTGTCCCTGTCAAGATGAGCGCGCCAAAGCACACAACCGAATTCAACCAAAAGCGAGGTTAGAAAATAGGAAACGCACGAGAGAGAGAGAGAGAGAGAGAGAGAGAGAGAGAGAGAGAGAGAGAGAGAGAGAGAGAGAGAGAGAGAGAGAGAACTGCATAAGACATGAAGCTACAGCAAAACGCCTAAGGTTTTAGCTGTAGTTGTTTCTTTTTTTTTCTTTTTTTTTTTGACATGTTGAAATCAACAACGCAGTAAAAAAAAAAACCTGGAGTCAATTAACCATCATCCCAAAGAGTCTTAAGGCGTCCTTGAGATGTTTAAAGAAAAGCTTGAAGAGGAGAGATGGACACACACCACACACACACACACACACACACACACACACACACACACACACATATATATATATATATATATATATATATATATATATAGAGAGAGAGAGAGAGAGAGAGAGAGAGAGAGAGAGAGATGGATAGATGGACAGTTAAATAGACAGGCAGATGGATACAAACTGAGAGAGAGAGAGAGAGAGAGAGAGAGAGAGAGAGAGAGAGAGAGAGAGACAGACAGACAGACAGACAGACAGACAGAGAGAGAGACAGAGAGAGAGAGAGAGAGAGAGAGAGAGAGAGAGAGAGAGAGAGAGAGAGAGAGATGTGGTCGGTAGGCAGGCAATGAGAGGGGAGAGAGAGACAAAATCAAAAGCAGAAATGTCTGCAATAAGTTCTAGGCTGTAAGAACCTGACTGAATGTCATTTGAGGGAGTGAAAACAACAGGAAACATGACCACGATTTTATGCGCTTTTTTTTTTTACCACGTCAGATGTAATGGACGAAAGAGGAGCTGGGGAGGGGGGGGGGGGGGGGGGGGGGGGGGGATGGATGTTGCACTGAAGTGGTAAGATCGTTCAGATGTGATTTTTGAATCACTTCAGGGTCAATGTTAAATATAACAAATCCTCTTAACCACCCTGGCTTAAAGGGTCCCTGGTTCAGTTCAGGGAAGGTTCCTGCAGCAGAAGGAGAGGACCGGACTCCGCATTCCATAATGTCCACCTGGCCATGCTGGACTCTCTGAACAGTTCAGAAATCCAACAGCCATTATTAGGCCATGAGACTTGAGCTCTTGAAGCTATAGTGTTCAATTTATTCATGTTCATGTCACTGCCATTTTGATTAAAAAGAGATGTTTGAAGATAAGATCAACAGCAAACATGCTACTGCCTTGCAGTGAGATACAACTCGATGATTGGAACAAAAACACAAAGAAGGAAAAGGAAGAAAGAAGAGTAAGCGTTCCACAGAGTTGTCTACAAATGCTTGAGGCACAGTGCAGCAACTTTTTTTTTGAAAAATAGAGAATCAACAGCCTTCTCGTTAAAAACAAATATAAAGGCTCAACGGACAGCATCACAGGCTCCTCCACGTGAAATGTCAAGAATCTGACAACGTGGGTCTCATCTTGAAGCTTATTTTGTCCTCTCTCATCTCTGCTGGTGGAAATTGGAAAACCCCCGAGAGGACCCCAAATGCATTGCCCTACAAGTGTAAACAACTGATCAGTCGTTGAATAGCTTTTCTCAGAACCTTCCTGTATATTGTTATGCTCAACCCAATCCTGTAATATACAGCTCATGATAGAGCTACATAATTGACTGCCGATAAAAGAAAAAAAAAAATCTGCTCCAATAAATGCTTGGTTCATTGACTCCACCTCTCTTAAACGATGGCCAATAATCGAGTCTATCTAGCAATCAGGAAATATTCCTTTGACAAAAAGTGCATCAAACATTTAATAAAGACATCGAGAGAGAGAGAGAGAGAGAGAGAGAGAGAGAGAGAGAGAGAGGAGAGAGAGAGAGAGAGAGAGATTGATTGCATGCTCTCTCAGATTGACTGTTTTTTTACGTTTTGCTTCTTAAACCAGAACAATAACTAACCCAAAAACGTAGAAAGAACCAAAGAAGTGAAAAAAAGGGAAGCCATTCCCAGGGTACTTAAATGGGAAGTGTGAGAATAAGAAAAGAAAGAAAGAAAAAACAACAAAAAAAAGAGAAGTGAGAAAGAGAACGGAAATTACATTTTACAGCACACACCTCATAGTGAAGTTGTTCAATTATGACAAGCGATGCGGCCATCACCAACATCATTTGTCATGTTTTTGTGTTGTCATCGTCATCGACATGTCATGTCTGTGTTGACGTTGGTATCGTAATCATCATTATCAACAGCAGCACTACTAACAACAAACATTAATGGTTCTTGTTGTTGACACAACTGCTATTAACCTTTGGGGTTGTAGCATCAAACAATGAAACTGACATCAGAAATCTTAAAAGCTCCACATAATCATGGTAATAATGATTATAACATAAGAATCAATGAAAAAAAAAAGCACAAACGACAGTTTAAAAAAAATGTGAAAACTGCATCTGGCGAAGATGGCAAATTGCATCCAAGTTGTTGTTAGATATGACTCACAATTAGAATAAAATCGAAGATCTTGACCTCAATGAAGCTAATCATATGGGGCGATGTTAAAGACAGCTTTTACATGAAATGCGGAGTGATCATTGGTCTCTAAACATTAAAGGTGCTGCCAATCAATAATTTCAGGCTGATCTTCGTAACTTTAATTTTGAACTGTGACGCTATTAAGAAGAAAAAAAATACAACATATGCATGTCTACAAAGACGATCAATCCTCACTCCAAATCACGCAGCAGTCGGTAAGAAACTACAATAGTCAGTGTAATTGCATCATTTAACCCTTTTCCCCTTTTTTCTTTTGAAAATAAACAACACAAGTAGAAATGCTGGCAAAAATTTTCCTGTCTGCTTCTCTACCTCTCTTCTCTCTCTCTCTCTCTCTCTCTCTCTCTCTCTCTCTGCCTTTCCCTACCATACATGTCACCCCCCCCCCCCCTGCCCCACCCCGTCGTACCCAACCATATCTGTTCAGTATTCTTCTTCGTCTTCTTCTTCTTCCTCTTCTTCTTCCTGTACATCTATTATCAGTTAAAGTTTTAGACAAAACATGGGGTTAGCATGATTTCGTGATTTTGGGTTCGAGGCATCAGCAACAGAATCATTCGCTCATTCCCAGCCACTTTGTTCATTTCATTATCAGTCAAGCGCACCACTGTCAGGATGGTGGAGAGGGTTTGAAGAGTGGTTGTGGAGGATGCATTCTGGGACATGGAGGGGCCTCTTAGCTGACACTTCACATCCCCTTCATCACTCTTTACCTTTCCCTCTTCTCAATTGACACCTCTCGGGTCACTCCCTCATTCTTCACCTTGTCGCCTTACCCAGCCTCCTTCCGTCTTCTATACCAAAGAACCACTGACAGGGCGTTAAGAGAACTGTTAGGGAAGGCGCAGTGTTTCAATGGATACCTTGCTGCGTTTATCTTCCTTGGTTCGCCAGATATGCTGTTGTGATGTGGTGTGCTGCAAAATCCGTTCTGAATCAGCTTTGCCCAAATGTGCTGCTGCTGGGTGTTTTCTTATTGATTGAGCAAACTACAGAGTGAAAGTGGGCAAACAAACGACCAAGTAAGCGACCGAGCCAGCAAGAGAGCGAGAGCGAGAGAGAGAGAGAGAGAGAGAGAGAGAGAGAGAGAGAGAAAGAAAGAGAGAGAGACAGAGATAGACAGAGACAGACAGAGACAGACAGAGACAGAGAAACTGGAGCAAATTCGAGGAAGAACCCAGCAGAAGTATCAGTTAAGATAAGTTCTTCAATTTAATGTCTATACACATAAGTGATTTTAGACAACCAAAATACATGAATAAAAAAGTAGAAAAAGAGGAAGAGGGGGGGGGGGGGAGGGGTGGGGGGGGGGGGGGGATAGACAGGCAACTGAAGAGATAAAGAGATAGAGGAACAGTGAGATCGAAAGAGATGAAAAAGTATAAATGGAAAAAGGAAAAAAAGAAGAGAAAAATGAAACTTGGAATGGGAATCGAAAGACAAAATGTTAACATGAATAAAAATTGCAATCTAGAACATAGCTAGAATAACATGTGTGTGTGTGTGTGTGTGTGTGTGTGTGTGTGTGTGTGTGTGTGTGCGTGCGTGCGTGCGTGCGTGCGTGTGTGTGTGTGTGTGTGTGTGTGTGTGTGTGTGTGTGTGTGTGTGTGTGCATGCGCGCGCGCGCGCGCGAGCGCGTACGCGCATGTGAACGTGGATCTAGCGAGAAGTTCCGTAAAAACACAACTGAAACATCGGTTCAGACGACAGTCAGCGTGGATGCTTGTGGACTGAAGTAGCTAGAATAACAGCAAGCGTGTAATTCCATCGTCGCCTTTCACTTTTCACTTTTCAGCCGCTGAAAGAAATGCTGGGAGGGGAGTCCAGGAGAGGAGGTGAATCGGAGTCTAAGAGACATGTGAGGAATGCCTGAGGCAGCCTGAAGCAACTTTACGCGCTCCAAGAAAGTCCACATTTCATCTATTTGTTTGAAAAAAAGATTTCTTAGTAAACCTAAAGCATGACGGGCTACGTTTTACACACTCCCAAGGTGTAATTTTGCTCCTGTGTGAAATATCAAGAGCCACAAACAGGACCGCAGTTTCCCCTCATCAGGCCTTGGGGCACACTATGCGAAGAGCATGAGGAAAGAAAAGGAACTCAACACTTTCTTTTCTCTAACTCCATAATGGAAGTGAGAATGCTTCATCTGTGTAAAAACAGGGATCTAGTGAGCACTGTCGACATATTTTATTTTTGTTTCAATCTCGTTGCAAAGTGAGGCGACTGCGGGCAGAAATCTAAAACAAATTTGAAAAGTCATTGATAAAGCACCGCCGAAGAACGTAGACAAACGAATCACAAGACAAAACGCGACGCGTTTCGACCTCTTAGGTCATCATTAGGCACGATACACAACACTCAGGACAACGAAAATGAACGAGCAGTCACTTATCTTCATCCAGTTCGGCACAACATAGGCGTTGAATGAATAGACAGCAAACCAGGACAAAAGTTAAAAAATTAAATCATACGCTGTGAAGGTCCAGAAAAAAAAAACACTCAAGCCATTCCACTGGTCTTCATGTCTTGGTAAACCTTTGCCACCTGCGGATGATCAGTTTAGAGGTTGTTGAATGTTACGTCTCTTTTTCTGCGTGTTCATGGACTCTCTGCTTCGATCAGGTCCACTTCTCTCACAATATATTCCATGTTGAAAAGCAAACTTTTGGCCTTTATATTTTATATATATCTTTTCCTTATCACTAGTCGCTGTACTGAAAGGGGTAGGTGGGGGTGGGGGTGGGGTGTCATTCCTCTGTTCGTTTTTTTTCTCAATTATTCTTCTTTTATTATTTTTTGTTGTGAAAAAAAAAATATTCCAGCATGCACACTTCTGGAACCATCAAAACAAAATTGTTTCACCGTATTGATTCCTTTACTCTCTCTCTCTCTCTCTCTCTCTCTCTCTCTCTCTCTCTCTCTCTCTCTCTCTCTGCGCGCGCGCGCGCGCGCGCGCGCACGCGTGTGTGTGTGTATGTGTGTGTGTGTGTGTGTGTGTGTGTGTGTGTGTGTGTGTGTGTGTGTATGCATATATGTGTGTGCGTGTGTGCGTGCGTGTGCGTGCGTGCGTGCGTGCGTGCGTGCGTGCGTGCGTGCGTGCGTGTGCGTGTGCGTGTGTGTGTGTGTGTGTGTGTGTGTGTGTGTGTGTGTGTGTGTGTGTGTGTGTGTGTGTGTGTGTGTGATGTATCTCATAGCTATCTGTTCTCCTGTCTTCCCTTCTCCTTTCTCCTCTATCCTCCCTGACCTCATCCATCCCACCACTGTCTGTACTCTGACTCCTACTCACTTCTTCCCCTTTCCAATGACTATTACCAATTCAGGCTTTATATCAAACATGGGTTTGGTTGGGCACGAAATTTCCTGGTCAGTTTCACAGGAGGCTCACTCTGCCATTCCCAGATTCTCCCTTCTGTTCGTTGCCTGTCAATGAGGCTGACGGTAGAAGGGTGTAAAAGCTGTGTACAGCTGTTGTGGATGATGTGATTTGCGAGACGAATGGACCTCCTAGCAGACACGCATTTCCTTTATTCCTCCCATGATTCTTCCACATCCCTCCCTCCTCTACTATAGGGAACATGTGACAAGGCATCAACAGGACCATTGTGGAAACTTGGGGTGATTCCACAGACATTTGATAGTCCCATGTGATATTTGCTCTTCCCATCGTTCCTTGGCGCACCAGGTCTGCTGTTGTGAGGTGATATGCTGGAAATGCTTTCTGGGTCAAGCAAGTCAGCAAGAGAGAGAGAGAGAGAGAGAGAGAGAGAGAGAGAGAGAGAGAGAGAGAGAGAGAGAGAGAGAGAACATTCTCTGAACAGACCTTAACCCATATCAACAAGTGTGTGGACACGGATGCATGTTGATGAGGACTGAAGTAGTTCGAATAGACAGCAAGCGTCTAGTTCCCTTGTTGCCTGTCTTTGACATGCAAGTGACGGAAAACAATTGGGAGGGCGACCTGGGTGAAATGAATTCCCAGAGAGATGTTAAGAAATGTCCGAGGCAATGTGAAGCAATTTCATGCGCTCCCAGACATTCAAATTTTCATTATTTTATCCAAAATTGTCATCAACCCAGTAGCGTGATGGGCTGTGTTGCCAAATCCCAGATGGTAATTTAGCCCCTGGCTAAAGTGTTCGAAACAGCGGCTGCCTCATCACGTCCCCCCAACGACCCCAGCGGTCAGGGGATTGACTGACTGACTGAAAAGTGTTCGGACACTGAAAAAAGGGCGCGGGTTTCTCCTGTTCAATTCTTTGCACAGGAAATCCAAAGGGCGTTATGGAAAGAAGCCTGTTTAATTTAACGCTTACGCTTCCGTGATCTCAGATAAAACTGAAGATTTTTCATCCTTGTTGAAAAACACACATGTAGGAAGAAGTGTTGATTTAATTCATTTTGGCCTGTAGAACAAACGGAAGACAACAGTTGGCTGATGCAGTTACGGGCCTTCAAGTATCCAGGACACACACACACACACACACACACACACACACACACACACACACACACACACACACACACAGAGACTAGAGAGAGAGAGAGAGAGAGAGAGAGAGAGAGAGAGTTTAAAGTGCTGCTCTTCATATTCTATTAAACTTTTTTTGCCAGCAGTGGGTGTTCAGCTCAAAGGTTACTCCGCGTCCAGTAGCCCCCCCCCCCCCCCCCCCCCCCCCTCCCACTATGTCCCTCTATACCCCAACGTAAAAAATGGCAAAGAGATGGGAGTGAATCGATATAGTGCAGCTCGCCTCCTGTCCAAGTTTAGAGTGCATGGCGAAATCTGCGTTTGCATACCCTAAATGCTAAACAGAGTATTGCAGGTACAATGAGGCAAGGTTTGTTTTTCTTCTTGTTTGCAATAAAGGTAAAGGAACGAGAGAGAGAGAGAGAGAGAGACAGAGAGAGAGAGAGAGAGAGAGAGAGAGATTTGTGAATAGATAGAAAAAAAAAAGAGAACAAAATGTGGGAAAGGAAAAACAAACAGAAACAAAACCGTAGGGTAGGTGCTTCCTAGTATATGAATGAAGGCTTGGTGAGCTCGATAGAAATCAAACAGGTAATTGCACACACAGACTACATTCTCATGGTGAAAATAGTAAGGTGGAATGAATGGTAATGGAGACTGGTCAGAAATGCAAAGTGAAAACGCTTAGACTCTATATTCCCAAAGTTAATCTACTTCTTATTTCAAACAATATTCTCAAACACAGAGTTCATGCAGGTAGAAACACACAAACAGTGACTGATAGTAAAAGAGACTGAATTCGTAATGGAAATACTATCAACCAATGGCATTGGCCTTGACACAACTTCTGTACTTGGCAGGTCTTCTATGGTTGCCTGTTGCCTAATTAACCCCTTTCCCAGCGGAGGAACCTCTTCTGTAGCTTTAACTGAATGGTAGTGGTGTAGAGTTTCGTGCAAGGATTGACTGTCATGGACACAGTCTGTATAAGTGCTGTCCCTGTCATTATCACTTCTTTCCACATGTTCGTTG
The DNA here is from genome assembly GCA_016801955.1 of Conus betulinus. Classification (NCBI taxonomy): domain Eukaryota; kingdom Metazoa; phylum Mollusca; class Gastropoda; order Neogastropoda; family Conidae; genus Conus; species Conus betulinus. The sequence continues at coordinate 113,720 of JADBJO010001429.1, forward strand.
GCACTAGGTTGATTGAACTGACGTCTGTTCCATATAGTATGATATTCCTAAATGGAATGAGAATAGAAGAGAAATAAATCAACAAACACTGTATAATAAGCATAAATTGTGTAAGCTTGACATTGATTCACGAAGCAGACCTATTCCAGGACACAGGCATACACTCATACTCAGAGCTCTTGTACATAAAACAAGATTGATTTTTTGTTAAGCAGCGAGGAAGAGAGGCTAAATATTGGTGATAGTGGAGAGAGAGAGAGAGAGAGAGAGAGAGAGAGAGAGAGAGAGAGAGAGAGAGAGAGAGAGAGAGAGAAACAAAACCCCAACAGTTCATCAGGGACAGATCTGGTCCATAGGGGATACCCGACACGTCCTCCCAACCCCACCCACCCCTCTCTCACCCTACCTCTCCTTCCCCCATCCTGCCCCCAATCTTCTGTTCCCTCCACCTCCTCACAACAGGCAACTTCGCCGGCATAGAACGACGGGGGAGGCAGTCAGCAAACAACATCAAGGCCTGTCAAGTGTCCATTGAAACACTTCAGCTTCCCCAGTGCTCTTCTCCATGTCTTGTCAGACGTCTTTTTTGGCAGGGGGAAAAGCGAAGGGAGGGGGGGGGGGGGGGGGGGGGGGGCGCTGTTCAGCCGAGAGGTCCCTCAAGGTCTTAAGACAACCCCTTTCCTTCACGTTCCCCTTTCTTCCCCTGCCCCCTCTTTTTCTCCCGCCATCTGCCTGATTGAAAGATAACGAAGCAAAGAGAGCAATTCGGAAAACAGTCAGCATCCTGTCCCTTGTCAAGATGAGCGCCAAAGCGCACGGCCAAATTCAGGCGTATTCAGAAGTGGGGTTTGAACAGAATATAAAACATGAGAGAGAGAGAGAGAGAGAGAGAGAGAGAGAGAGAGAGAGACTGCGCCTCATGAAAGGGGGCTGCAAGTTAATTACAATCATCTTGGCACCCAAGCAGCTGTTCACAAACGTAAGTATCATTCATTCAGAAAAGTATTTTATAATGGAAGAAATGATCGTGACTTGAATGCTTGGATAAACAGTTTACTCCTTACTACATGCGAAAAGAAGTGCTAATCTAAACTGACTCGGGAATTTCTGAAATTTGAATGGTGTATGTACTTGTGAAAGACACGGTAGCACAACACAAAATGCACTTCATTCCTGTATCGTCTCTGCAAAGTGGGCATATCAAATAATCTCTGTTACATCGTGGATGATGGTATTGGTGCTCCGCAATTTCTGAAATATTAAGTCTGAATCTGAATATATATATATATATATATATATATATATATATATATATATATATATATATATATATATATAATTCAATTATAAACAAAGCTTGTTCTTATGTCTTAGATTGAAGAAATAGGGGGGTGACAAGCATTCATATCTGCAGTGGTAGATAAGTCTGCCTAACTAACAGTTTTGTGCTTGAGTGGGTGAATGGGGAATAATAAATGATTCGGGAATAATGAATGATAATATCTATAACACAATTCTTAGCTGCTGACAATGCTTGGGTTATTATTGAATAGGTGAGCTGACCACTCAGACTGTTCCGTATTTTTGATCTCCCTTGCATCCTTGAATGGATCCTCAAGCATTGTATGCTTAAAGATTGTTCCCTACACTTTAAACTGCACAATGTTTTTGGTTTTTTAGCAACTTTTTCCCCCTCTCCACACTGTCGTTTTGTTTCATTTACTACCCTTCGCTGGCTGCTTTGGGGTGCTGTTGGAATCCTTTTTTTGAACCCTTGGTGGTGAGAACACCACAGAGTTATGGACTGTGGTGTGTCTCTATTTGAAGCCAAGAGCGCACACATACGATTAGTCATGTTTTTCTGATTAGTCCGACCTTGCGAACGAAAGGTCTAGAAGCAGGCAATAGCAGTGGATGTGTTTTTGAGAGGGGCTGATGTGGTTTCCTTTACACAGGTAGCGAAGAGTTTTCGTGTAATATAGTTTCTTAATTTTATGTTCCTATTTTCTTCACTTTCAACCCCCCAGTTTTCAAAAAACTTATTTTCTATTTGAGTTTAAATTTTTGCCAAATTGTCATTATAATGATAGAGGAATTGTTAGTCTGCACGTGCTTTCTCCCACTAAATAATTGGTCGGCTATGCGTGTGTTTTAAAGCGCGTATTCAAAATTGCAAACAGGATTTAATGTCAAGTACAGTGCGAAAGGACATGTAAAATGTAAATCTTTCGCCGTCAACCACATGAAAATTCCGTCACTGCCGTCTGTGTGAAACCAGCCTATTTTTTTTAAGCTTGGAAGAAAATCATCAGTTGTACTGACGCTTCGATTTCACAACACTTGAGACCAGGTTTATTTTGTCACGTTTATCTAAAGCAAAGAACAGATGATAGGCCCTCTTTGGTAATCTACTGTGTACCTTCTTGTTAATCTCTACCTACTTGCAGCCGAATTTTATGCGCACGGGACAACCTGTTCCTTTCTCTATATACAAAGATCTCTGAGTGTTCGTAATTCGAGAGAGACAGAGTGAGGAAGATGGAGAGACAGATCGACACACCAAGAAACAGAGACAGAACATACACGCTCACGTGTTTTGCTGTGTTTTTCTTTTATCTTTACATACAGAAATCGCCAAGAATCCCGAAATATACCTGCCATTATTGCAAACAGCCATGTTTTGTTCTTCAGATATCCGAAAATGCTTAAGGGGGGGGGGGGGGGGGGGGGGGGGGGGGGGGGTTGGGGGGGGGGGGGGGGGGGGGGGGGGGGGGGGGGGGATCAGCAGGATGGTTGGACACACACACACACACATATACACACAGAGGATGATCAGCAGGCTGGCACAGAAAGGGAGAGACAGAGACAAGCAAAAGCACAGAAGCCGAGACAAAAAGAGTGCAAGAACATAGTGATATATCGTTTGAGGGAGTTAAAAATCAACAGCAAACGTGAACGCTGTTTTATGTATTTCTTTAACACTTGCGATGTGATGTACGAAGGAGGAGGATTGGATGGGAGAGACAGGCTGCACTGGTTAGAGCAGTCTACTGTGAGGTTGATGGTCTTGAGTTCAAACTATTGAAGGATCGTGTTTTTCATAGCATGCAAATCCTCTTTACTCACCCTAGAATAAACCGCTCCTGATTCAGCTCAGAAGAGGTCCATGTGGTATAAGGAGAAAGCCAGCCTCACTCTCGCGATGTCCCACTCTCTGCAAGGTCAAATTCATAGTCATTAGGCTATGAGACTTGATCTTTACCACATTATGCTAAAGTGTTCTATTTAATCATACTTGTATCACACAGCAATCTTAATTTTCAAAACGATACACTGAAAAATAAGCAAACATGTTAATATCTTTCAATGAGATGAAATTCGATGGTTTGAATAAAAACTTACGGGAGGGGTGGAAGAAGGAAGAATCGGCACACCACAGCCTTTTCCACAAATGCTCGAGGCATAGTGCAGCAACTTTTGTAACACTTAGAATCACCGCTCTTTTTGTTGGTCAATACAAACGCTCAACGGGCTTCTTCGCAATCTCCTCACAGACTGTAATTTAGCTCTTGCGTGAAATGTCAAGAGTCTGACTCAAGGGTCTCATTTTGAACGCTTATGTTGCACTCTTCAACTCTGCTGCTGGACATTTGGGACCCCCCCCCCCCCCCCCCCCCCCCCCCAGAGAATCTGAAATTCAATGCCCTACAAGTGTAAACAATTGATCAATACTTGAACTGCCTTCCTTAAAAGCTGCTCGCCAATCACCCCATATATTGTTACGCTCCACACCCACGCCTGTGACATACACTTCCTTATAAAGCTGCGCAATATACTGCTGATAAAAGCAAAAAGATGTGCCCCAAATGTTGCCTGAATCATTGACTTCACCTCTCTTAGATGATGGCTAATACAATCCAGTCTATGAGCTATAAGGGAACATGAATTTGTGAATAGTGCATCTAAAATCTAGCAAAGACGTCGATTGAGAGAGAGAGAGAGAGAGAGAGAGAGAGAGAGAGAGAGAGAGAGAGAGAGAGAGAGAGAGAGATTCAAACTTACGGCGTGCTTCATCACTTTTACTGTTTTCATGTTTCCCTTTTTAACAAGAAAAATAATGAATGCAATAATACAACGTAGAAAGAATGAAACGGGTGCTAACCAAAAAAGAGAAACCATTCCAAGGTGTTTAATGGAGAGTTCAAGAGCGAAGAAAAGTTTCTCACCGAGGGAAGCGAAAATGGATGCGAACTGAGAGAATTATTTCCCCTGTAGTTTGTTTTTAGTAGGATAAAACGAACAAATCAAACCAGCAGAGGCCGGTGAAGATATACATTTCTTGCCAAGCTGAAAGGCAATTCATTTTCAGTTTTACTGTCGAGCACTGCACATTTTACTACGGTATATTTCTTAGCAGAGTACACGAACTTGACAGAAAGAACTGTAAATTCTTAGCAACAGGAAATACAACAGTGATATTGTTCATTGATGTACCAGCGTATGAGATGGAGATGAGCCGGAAAACTGATTTTATTTCTGAAAGAATTCTACCTAGATTTTTTTTTGATGTTAGAGACCACAACGTGTTTTGGTCAACTTTTCTTCCCCTATTTTGGTCGCACATCATTGTCATTACATACAAGTGCCCCTATGCGGACAGGTTTGTGGCCTTAGTTCTCTCTGTCTCTCTGTCTCTCCTCTCTCTCTCTCTCTCTCTCTCTCTCTCTCTCTCTCTCTCTCTGTTTACCTTCCAATCTCTCTACATTATTTTTTTTTTTTTAAAGTAACTGATCGAGCTGTGACATTTGAAACAAAAGCTTTACTGAAATAAAATGTTGGTTGGATTTAAATTTCTTCACAACGTCTCTGGTGATTCCGAGCATCTCTGCTGATTTCTAACCACCCTCCCTTTTCTCACTAGCCCCCTTTTTGTAACAGCTGGAATGGATCATGTGTCCAGGAGACGACATGCTGCATATTACCTGTCGATTTTGAGCTTCCTCCGCTTTCATCTGTATGTATGCACGTTCCCATCTCCCCTGTCTTTCTTCTTGGGTTCTTCCAGATATATCCCTCTCTCTGCCTGTCTGTCTGTCTGTCTGTCTCTCTCTCTGTCTGTCTGTCTGTCTGTCTCTCTCTCTCTCTCTCTGCTCTCTGCCTTTTCTGCCCTATCTGTCACACCCTCCTGCCTCACTCCTCCATCCTCATTCCTGGTGTGTAGTATTTCTTCGTCATTTTCTTCTGATTCATCTTCTTTTCATCTCATCATCATCATCATCATCTCCTTTTCCTTCTTCTTCTTCTTTTCTTCTTTTGTATTCGTAAATCTACAAATATTTCAACTTTTAGACAAAGCATGGGTTTGGCTCGACCGCATTTTTTTTTCATAACGTTGGCATAGAGACGCATTCGCCCATTCCAAACACATCCTCCTTTTCTTTATCAATCAAGCAATCATACAAACTAAAGGATGATGGGGAGGGTGTGAAAAGCAGTGGTAGAGGAAGCGGTCTGGGATATGGACAGGCCTCTTAGCTGACACCCCCCCCCCCCCCCCCCCCCACCTACCTTTCCCCTATAGCGACTTCATCAAAGCCCTTCGAACCGACTTCATTCGAGCTCCTAGAAATGAGAGTTATTTTCCTTGTCTGTACTAAGTTTAAGGGTTCTTCCCTTGTTTTGGAGTAACTTTTTTGTCAATCTTTTTCTGACACTCAAAAAACAAAAAAAAAAAAAAACCAAAAAAAAACACACACACACACACACACACACACACACACACACACACACACACACACACACACACACACACACACAAACCCACAACTCAAACCCCAACTCAAGCCTGTGTTTGTTGATAGAATTGTGTGCAGCAAATCATAGCTTCTCCTAGCCTCCTTTCCCAGCCTCCCGCCCTTTCTCTACTCAAAAGAGCGGCTGACAGCGCATCACGAGAAGTTCTTGGGAAGCTGTAGTGATTCGACGGAGACATCAAGGGCCTTAATGTCGTTAGCTGGCCTTCTCTTTCCTCGGTTCGCCAGGTTTGCTGTTGTGAGGTGACGTGCTAGAAATCTGTTCTGGCTCACCTTTGCCCCAAATGTGCTGATGGGTGTTTTGCTGTAGAGTAAGCAAACTACAGAGAGAGAGAGAGAGAGAGAGAGAGAGAGAGAGAGAGAGGGAGGGAGGGGAGAGAGAGAGAGAGAGAGAGAGAGAGAGAGAGAGACAGACAGACAGACAGACAGACAGACAGACAGACAGACAGGACAGACAGACAGGAGCAATTTGGTAAGAAACCGGCAGAAGTATGACTTGATGTAAGTATAAACATGGATCTATTGAGAAACACGTTCTAAAAAAAAAACAAACGAAATATCAGTTCACACGGATGTGAACATGGATGTATGTGAATTGAAGGAGCAAGACAATAAACAGCAAGCGTGTAATTCCCTTGTCGCCTTTGACATTTCAGCGGCCGAAGAAAATATTGAGAGGTGTAGAGCAAAGAAGGGTGAATCACAGTCTAAGAGAGATGCTGAGAATGCCTGAGGCAGCGTGAAGCAATTTCATGCGCTCCGAGCCAGTCAACATGTCATTCGTTTGTTTTAAAAAAAAAATTCTTAATAAACCCTAAAGCATGATGGACTACGTTGCCCACTCCCTGGCTGTAATTTCGTTCCCGTGTGAAATGTCAAGTGCCACAAAAGGACGTCATTTTCCCCTCTTCAGGTCTTGGGGCACACAATGTGAAGAGCATGATGAAAGACGTCGAACTCAATGCGTACGTTTCTCTAACTCCATGGTGGAAATGATTTTTTTTTTTTTTTCATCTGTGTAGAAACAGGGAATTAATCAGTGCTGTCGAAAATTCGATTTTTGTATGGCCAGCGAACAAGAACAACAGTTAGAAATGAAATGACAGGCGGTCAAGTGTCCAGAGAAACACTTCAGTGTGTCCACTCCTCTTCGTGTCTTGTTAACGTTTTTGCTTCCAGGGGATGGTCTGTTGAGAGGTTGTTGGATGCTGCTTCTCTGTGTTTGCTCATTGCGTCCCTGCTTTGATCAAGACCACTTCTCTCACAATCTGTTCCATGCTGAAAAGTAAACTTTCGGTTTTTGAATATATTGTCCTTATTACTACTCACTCATATCCGTAGCTTTGCAGAAGTCTGTTAACTCAGTTAATTTGGGCGAAGCAGTGGGAGGGGGGAGATTACCCTGATGCTCTTGTCTCATTTCTGTTCTTCTTATTATTATTATTATTATTATTATCTTTGTTATTATTAATTATTATTATTATTACTACTACTATATTATTATTATTATTGTCATTCTTCTTCTTCTTGTTGTTGTTGTTATTACTGTATTATGAATGTTGTCATTATTATCATTAATTAATTGATTAACTGTCCGTTTATTGCAGTATGCATATTTTGGAACCTTCAGGACAACTCTCTCTCTCTCTCTCTCTCTCTCTCTCTCTCTCTCTCTCTCTCTCTCTCTCTCTCTCTCTCTCTCTCTCACGTAACTACTTTTTTTTTTTCTGTCGGGCCTTCCCCCTTTTTCCTCCCTAGCCTCATCCATCCCTCCACTGTCTAGTCCATCTTCTATTTAATTTTCCCCCCTTTTTCAAGAACCTCGATCATTTTAGACTTCATACCAAACGTGGTTTTCGCTGTGGATGATTTTTTTTTTCCAGTAACGTTTCAGAGGAAGCTCACTTTCCGATTCCCAGACATTTCCTGCTGTTCGTTATCTCTGAATCAGGTTGACATTATGATGGTGTAAAAGGATGTGTAGAACGGCTGTGGATGGCGTTGCTTGGCAGCAGGATGAACCTCTTAGTTGACAGACATTGCCCATTCTACCCCCCCCCCCCCCCACCCCTCTTCCCCCCTCCCTCCCTGCCGTACTTCGAGGAACGTCTGACAAGGCGTGGATGGGAGCCCTGTGGAAGTGGGACTGCTTCAGTAGACACTTGGCAGTCCCTAATGTTGTTTGCTGGCTTCGCCTTTCTCTTGGCTCAGCCGGTCTGCTGTTGTGAAGAGAGAGAGAGAGAGAGGAGAAGAGAGGACAGAGAGACAGACACGACAGATAGACAGACAGAGACGAGACAGACAGATAGACAGACAGACAGACAGACACACACAACACACACACACACACACACACACAGACACACAGGAGAGGAGAGAGAGAGAGGAGAGAGAGAGAGAGGGGAGAGAGAGAGAGAGAGAGAGAGAGAGCATTCTTTGAAGAGCCCAGAAGCAATGTTAACAAGAGTGTGGACGAGGACGAATATGGGTGAAAACTGAAGTAGCAGGACAAACCAGAAGTATGTTGTAGTTCCACTGTTGCATTCGACATTCAAGTGGTTGAAAAAGGAGAGGGGGGGGGGGGGGGGGGGGGTGGAACCTGGTAGGATCAGAGAGATATCGAGAAATGCCCAAGGCAATGTGAAGCAATTTAATGCACTCCATGACATTAAACATTCTATGATCTAATTCAGAATTCTTAGCAACTCATCAGCGTGACAGGCTATGTTGCCAAACCTCAGCCCGTAACTCAACTCTTGGTTAAAGTGTCAAGGCACTGAAAAAGGGGACGCAATGTTGTCTTCTCCAGTCCTTTGCACAGGAAATGCAGAAGGCGTTATGGAAGGAATTTCCATTCAATCCTTATGTTTTTCTCATTCTCATGTAAAAGTAAAGTTAAAAAAAAAAAAAGAAATCTATGTAGAAACTCAGATGTTGGGAAGCACTGTTGTTATGATTTATTTAGGTTTTTGGAGCAAAGGAAAGAGAGCAGCAAAATGTAATCATAGGTTATCAAGTATCTAGGAACACACACACACACACACACACACACACACACACACACACACACACACACACAACACACACACACACACACACACACGTACAGAGAGAGAGAGAGAGAGAGAGAGAGAGAGAGAGAGAGAGAGAGAGAGAGAGGAGAGAATGCGAATGCGAATGCGAATCTTTTATTCAGATGAAGGCCAAAGCCCCATTATTCAGATTAAGGCCAAAGAGAGAGAGAGAGAGAGAGAGAGAGAGAGAGAGAGGAAAGAGAGAGAGAGAGAGAGAGAGAGAGAGAGGAGAGAAGAGAGAGAGAGAGAGAGTTTAACAATGAGAGAGAGAGAAAGAGACAGACAGACAGACAGACAGACAGACAGACAGACAGACAGGCATAGATCAGAAAAAAAAGCAAAACGTGGGAAAAGAAAAGCAAAAAAAAAAAACGTTGGATGAATTCTCTCTGGTATATGAGTGAAAGCTTGAGGAGCTCAACACAAAATCAAACAAGTAGCTGCGCAGGGGGTTGCATCCTTGTGGCTGAAAATAATAAGGAAGAATGGACTATTGTGAAAGCTGGTCAGAAATGTAAAACGAAGCAGCTTTTTTTTTTTTAAATACCCCCAAATCAGTCTACAATATCAACAAACAACATACTCAAACCACCTAGCTCAGTAGGTCAGTAAGCCATCTCTTCTCAACTTGTAATTTAGTTTTCCTGTGAAAGACAAAAGAGGGTCGCATTCTAACAACATTCATCTGCTTCTCTCCAGCTGTGCATAGACTTGAGACAGGATCAGAAAGTCAGTGCTTCAAGTGTCTCCACACACAGAGTTCATGCACGTAGGAGCACAAACAGCAATGGATGGTAGCATGCAGGGACTGAGCTCCGATGGAAATGCTTCCATGCAATGGCACTGACCTTGAAGCTCTATGGATATCTGATTAATACACACACGCACACACTCAGGATACTCTCTCTCTCTCTCCCTCTCTTTCTCTCTCTGAAGACAGACACGCACATATAGAAACGCACACACATTATTCATAAACACTTTTACAGCACACACACACACACACACACACACACACACACACACAGCACAAGGAGAGACGGAAGAAGAACCCAATAGCTCATCAGGGTCTGCTACAGCCCTTAGGGGTATATCCAGCACATCCTCTTAACCCCAAACATCCCCCTCCCCCAACGTCTCTTTCCCTGTTCACCCCCCCCCCCCCCTCCATCCTGCCCCTTCACCTCTCTGCAACAGCCGACTTGGCCAGCCGAGGACGGAGGCAGTCAGCAAACGACATCAAGGCCTGTCAAGTGTCCATTGAAACACTCCAACTTCCCCATCGCTCCTCTCCATGCCTTGTCAGACGTGTCTCTTGACAAGGGGAAGGGCGGGGGTGGGGTGGGGGTGGGGGGTGAGGGTGAGAGGAGGGGGGGGGGGTTCAACCGAAAGGGTCCCTCAAGGTCCTACAACAACTCATCCCCCCTCCCCCTCATGTCATACCTTCCTTCCCCCCCCCCCCCCCCCCCCCTTTTCCCTATGTCATCTGCCCGATTGAAAGGTAACGAAGCAGAAAGAGCAATTCGAAAACAGGGAAGAGCTTGCTCCCTGTCGAGTTGAGCACCAAAGCACACAGCCAAGTTCAGGTTTTTTTTCTGGAGTGGGGTTAGAAAGAATAGGAGACACACCAGACAGGGGATGGACAGGGGCCATGGATGGGTGGGAGAGAGAGAGAGAGAGAGAGAGAGAGAGAGAGAGAGAGAGAGAGAGAGAGAGAGAGAGAGAGTGGAAGAGAGAGAGAGAGAGTGAGAGTGAGAGACAGGCAGACATTGAGAGGGAGAAACAGGAAAAAAAGAAAGGCACAGACGCCAATCAGAATTGTTCTAGAGTGCAAGAACATGGATATATGTCGTTTGAGGGAGTTAAAATCAACGGCAAACGCAACCACTGTTTTAGATGTTTTGTTTAACATTTAAGATACGACGGTCAAGGAGGAAGGTTGCGGGGAAGGGCTATGTTGCATTTAACTGGTAAGAGCATTCTGCCATGATGTTGATGGTCATGAGTTCTGCCACCCGCAGGGTTGCTGTGTCACAGGATCCAATTGCTCTTTACCCACCATGGAGTAAGAAGCCCCTGATTCAGAGCAGCGAAGGTTCATGTGGCAGAAGAACTTGGACAGGCTCCATCTCCCACATTGTCTGCCCTTGGCAT
>JADBJO010001429.1:137260-139760 GCA_016801955.1 Conus betulinus
AAAAAAAAAAACGCTTCAGACACACTCTCAAAACATCCTTGAAAGCGTTTAACTTCTACCCTAACACATGAGAACAAACTGCTGCAGACCGAGCAAGATGGCACTACTCTATTCATAAAGGTACCGAATTACGTAAAGAAACGAGGACAGCTGCAGCGCAACCAATGAGACAGGCAAGGAAAGCCCGCGCCAGCAGTCAAGAGCAGGTCTCCCCTCATTCCCTGTCCAAGCTGTCACACACATGCCGTGCACGCATCGATTGATCAGCCACGTGTGTATTCACAGAATTATCTAACCCCCCCCCCCCCCCCCCCCCACGCCCTTGTCTACCCTCTCCCTCAACCCTAAGACGACTGAAGTGATTTTTCGTGGAGTCTACGGATGAACGAATTTAATTTTTGTTGTCAATAGACGCATCAGGCCTACAGATGCACCGTTCCATTCCCATATTTGACATTTACCCTCTGTGTGAGTGAACAACGAGGCAAAAATTGCTGTGGGTGTGCCCCCCCTCCCCCCCCCCCCCCCCCCCCCCCCCCCCCCCCCCCCCCCCCCCCCTATGGCAATTGTCACACGGAAACGGCAGGGTCAACTTCTCGAAGAGCGATCTCTAACACAGATGACCTCCCCAGCAGATTTCTGAACTTAGTCTACTTTTTCATGGTACCAGTGGTACAGCACTGGAAAAGGGGAGTAAATCGAGTCAATGTGGGGGAATAAAGCAGACGACAGTGCTTAAGTACAATCTGTGGGGTTTCCACCTCGTGTCATCACCATATAAAGAGACGAAACAAAATGGAATTCTAAGTTCTGTTTATGTGGAAAGTGGGCTGAACAGGAATATTGTAGTATTTCCAATAGCTGGAAGTGCCTTTTTTCGAAATTCCAAATATTTTGCCGAACTGGATTTTGGAAAGGCGAAAGCCAAGAGGCAGGCTATCGCCCCAGATTTCGAATCAGCGTCGGCGCTACTCGAACAGATTCAAAGCTTGTAATAGCAGATTGTATAAACTTCAAAAGACATCACTAGTAAACATACCAGAGCTGGTCTTCTGAGTTCACTCAAAGAATTTTCAAAAGTCTGTGAAAATAAATTGCTATCAAGGAAGTGAACATAAAGCGCAGTAAAAACTGATGTTGGGCGATACTACACCGAACTATGAACAATCATTGGAAATGCGTCTTGTTCCGTGATAAATATAATGATCGATCGGAAGGATACTGGAAGATAACCATGTAAAAGAGAGTCCCAGGAACAGTGGCACGGGTTAATGGTGTGATCCACCTGCGTTGAACTTGAAACGTACAGTGTGGGAAGGTGTTTGATTGGCTATTCGCAGTGAGTCATCACGCCTGTGTACATTCTGGTGCTACAAAACCGTCTCCACACTTCTGTTCAGCAAACAATTGTAACGAGGCAATATCCTCTCTAAAAAAGACAGTGTCATTTTTCACAAGTCGTTTGGAACAGCACGGTGAAAGCAACAGTATTCTATTCTAGTCTGCCGTGCTTGGAACGGTCGCCCAACCTCAGCCCGATGGAAAAGATCAGGGCAGTTTGAAAAAAAAAAAAGAAAAAAAGAAACATTGAAAAGCTGCGTGTCACATTGTCACTTCAGCAGGATTGATGTATAAATTCACAACAGCGAGGAACAAAGTGTCCGTTTGAAGCTTCATTAAACACACACACACACACACACACACACACACACACACACACACGTTTATACTACGAATCTTGTTCTTGGCTTGTTTTGTGTCAGAAGGGTCACTTGACCAGGTGTTGCTTCAACAGAATTTCAACGAATTAAAAGAAAAACTGTTTCATTTTTGAACCGGTATATTCTATAACACTGTGATTTCGAATGTTGAATAATAGTTTGGCACAAATTGTAGTGGAAACCTCGTACACACATTTCTGTGTCTTATACTACATGACTTAATCATGCAAACGCAAAACCGACTTCATGCAGTTTCACTCCGACTTCTTTTACTCATTTATTAGGCCTTTTATGTCAAACCTGTACAAGTTGTTGGACGCTTTCTTTGGCGGTTTGGATTTATTTCACATTTGTGCTATTATCAAACGGTAAGAAAAATAGAAAAGGAAGTTAAAAAAAAAAAAAAAAGAAAGAAGGGAAATAGAAAAAGAGAACAGATAGACAATTTACACAACAGTGTGAGGACCCCGAAAAAAACACTAGACGACAGTGAACCTAAAAAGCTTTCGTGAAGATGAAAGACAAAACCAAAGTAAAGTCGGCTACGTTCTGGACAAAGACTGCAACTATCGCCCACAGGAAGAATACGTAAGAAAAGGGTGCACTGAATATGGTACCGAACTCTACAACAAATGATGCGACGGAGATCAAAGTGTGCTAACATCGTAGGATTAATCAACACTGGGGCGCTTTTTTTTAACTGCCGCGGGCATCAACAACATCTCACCAGAACTTTCGAGATATGGTGGAGAGACATTGATTCATATCACTTCCGTCAT
>JADBJO010001429.1:144760-147260 GCA_016801955.1 Conus betulinus
AATATTTACAAAGAAAAAATATCGATTTTGAAGGTAGGGATGCTGTAAAAGTAAATAGGTGATTCTTTCATTTTCCCAAGTAAGCAAGTAAAATTTCTAGGCGTTTATTTTTCACTATAAACTATTCTGGTGTAAACATATAAATCATCTCGTGGAAAAGGCAAGAAAGAAAATTGCGTTACTGCGAGTCCTAACTGGAATCCCTCTAATAAATTATGGATCCAATCTTATCCATGTCGCCTTAGGGACAGTTCGTTCGATTGTAAGTTATGGTCAAGAAGTATTTTTTACTGCACCAAAGACAGAGCTACATAAGTTAACTAGTATTGATTCCTTAGGATTTAAAATTGCTCTGGGGCTTCCAAGATGGGCATCAATTGATATGACGTACAGAGAGGCAGGAGTTTTGCCTTTAAATGAACATAGGATGCTCTGTGCTTGTAGCTACTCAGCACGAGCAAGAACAGTTCCTAACTCAGTTACCTCTGAACTTGATGAAAGCACCTACGTTTCTAGAGAGATACGGAATAAAGGGCATATACGTCATTGTTTGATTATCTCTTTTACATGCATGCGACTTTTCGTTTGACAACATTGTTAAAATAACCAAATACCCTTTCCCCCTTTGGTTGATGAAACAAGCAGATATTTTCTATTCCTATGGTAATATTACTAAAAATGAGAATCCACTTTTGCTTGCTTCTCTTGTTAAAGAATTGATTTACACTGAATATGAATCTTTTCTGCATATTTTCACTGATGGTTCAGTTTCGTGTACTTCTGAGGTTGGTGTGCTGCTTTCGTGATACCTTCCCTTAACATTGAAAAAAAGATTTCATATTACCAAAGGTTGTTCTATTTTCACTGCCGAGTTATTTTGCTCTTATGAAAGCTATTGATTTCATTCTTGATATGCAAGTCTTACCAGAAAGAATACTGATTTTGTCAGATTCCAAGTCTGCTTTAACGGCTTTACACCGTCAAAATACATCGAGTCGTCCTGATCTCATCAGTGAAATTTTATTTTCAATTCACCAGTTAATGATGCGAGGTTCTAAAATAACATTATTATGGGTACCCGGTCACTGCAATCTTCGAGGGAATGAACTGGCTGATACCTGTGCAAAAGAGGCTTCAATGTGCAAATCGAAATACAGTTTTATGTGATATTCCTTATTCGCTTCTTGAAATAAACAATATGCTGACAAAAGCACTCTGGGACCAGAGAGAACACAGTACCTTGAAGCTGCCATTCAGAAGAACAGATGGGATCTTGCTGCCCCCAGCAGTCATTGTATAAGTCCGCCAGGTTCTATTCCGAATCGAAATTTATTGCACAGAATACGGGTGGATGGTTGGTTAGGCAGGTTTTTAAAACCATCTCCCTTTGTGTGTCTGTGGTCAACCTTAATGTATCTCATTTTTTACTTGAATGTTCCATAACAAACAAGACAAAACCACAACGCGTTTTCAACCTCTGGCAGATCTCTTCTTCAGGTGCAACAAAACATGAAACAAATAACGAAAATGCACTTAGCTTTGATCGCTTCTGTGTTCAGCGCAAGAAAGAAGGCGTTGAATGAAAACGAGGCTGTTGGAAGGGAAATAATGTGCGAGAGTCAAAGTCGTAATGATGATAATATTACTGATAGGAATACTAATAATGGTCAAAATATTATATATACAAAAAAAGAGACAAGATTACTACCAGTCTTGGTGTCAATAAGTAGGTATGGGAGAAAGGAGAGTGGGTTAGAGGATTCTTAAACAGCAGGGTTGCCGTGGCAACAATCCCGGAGGCTAAGGCGATGGTGTGTGTGTGTGTGTGTGTGTGTGTGTGTGTGTGTGTGTGTGTGTGTGTGTGTGTGGTTGTGTGTGTGTGTGTGTGTGTGTGTGTGTGTGTGTGTGTGTGTGTGTGTGTGTGTGTGTGTGTGTGGGATATGGTGTGGTTATCAACATTTCCACAACATATGCATAGGAAAGGGAAGATGGAACAGGAGTACATGTTGAAGAAATGGTTTTGTCCACGTTTCTCTGGGCGGTTCGCAGACATTTATTTAAGATTTGTTTAGATTTCCGCCTGCAGTCGTTTCACTTTGCAACTAAAAATCTACCTTTAACATTGCATAGTGTTTTTTTGTCCCAACCCAGAAAATGGGTGGAGTCTAGCCATTTGGCTGTAACTCTGATCAAGTCTCATCCACTTGGCAGATATTTCTAAACGATTTTTTTTTTTTGTTTCTTTCTTTTTTGGTTTAGTGGTCTGATGTACACGTAGAGCAAAGAATTTGTTACATGACATAGCTGTCCGACTCTCACGTGTACTAGGTCGCATTATTCCATTTACGAAACTTTTGCATAGGTTGTGCGCGCGCGCGCGCGCGCGAGAGAGAGAGAGAGAGAGAGAGAGAGAGAGAGAGAGAGAGAGAGAGAGAGAGAGAGAGAGAGAGAGAGAGAGAGAGAGAGAGAGTTTGGTTTGTTTATAGGTGAGTGCATGTTC
>JADBJO010001429.1:159760-162260 GCA_016801955.1 Conus betulinus
TGTACTAAGACAGAAATAAATATCAAAAATGGCCGCACCCACGCCTAATTTGCTGAAAAAGGTTGGCAATATGAAGAATCGCATTTCTACAAAATGATAGGGCAAATCCTTTATGGAAGAGGGTTCAACCGTTTAAGCCATGTCAACTTTGTTCAAATTTGTCAACTTTATGAATTTGTCGACTTTTGAACATTTTGGGCAATGTTTTGAAATGTTCATCCATTTAACAATGAATAATAAATGTCTTTGAGAATTATCAGAAGATTTTTTTTTTAAAAAAAAAGGAAAACAGAACAAATATCGACCACATTTCGGTCATAAACCGTCGTCAGGAGTTGTGACATAAAAAGAAAAACAAATAAATGCGTATAGGAAATGACGTATAAAAAACATATACGTAAACGGACGATGACGTACTGAAAGGGTGTGTGTGTGTGTGTGTGTGTGTGTGTGTGTGTGTGTGTGTAATGGGAAAAAGGGAAATTCAGTGTCCAATCCCATTTCACCTCGAGGAAAAAGAGAGGCAGATAGAGGGAAAAGACAAACAGAACCAGAGATGGAGAAAAAGAGAGAGTGGTAGAGGAGTCTAATGCTTGAAAGGGGGAATTTTTTAAAATGTATATGTATATGCATGTATATATATATATATATATATATATATATATATGTGTGTGTGTGTGTGTGTGTGTGTGTGTGTGTGTGTGTGTGTTATATATATATATATATATATATATATATATATCAAAAATACCACTAAAATGCCGAATATAAAATTCTTAAAATGCTCGACCCCTTGGGGAGCAACATCTGTTAAAAACAGAATGGTAAAAGGAAGTTTTAAAATCGATAGGTCTGTTTCGAGCGCTGGCTCTCCTCAGGATGGTTTTGGGTTGTCTTTTGCACCAATACGTTTCATGTAAAAAATCTCTTTCTTATATTTCTCATCCATTTAATAAATTTCGTCAACAATCTGACAAGTCCTTCGACCACCTTCTAACGTTTTGGTCACTTTGTAATACGCTACACCTGGCATACACCTGCTTTACGCTTGGTCTACGGTTTACTGCAGACATCTTGTCAAGACACCCACTTCTACTTCCTTGAAGTCTTTCCTGTGGTTTAAAGGTAAGTGGCATTATTGGCTTGTGGAGACATGTGTTGAGGCTGTGCATGTGGATTCGATTGCAGTACATGTGTAGTTCTTCTATATTATAAAGATAATAGTGTTGAACATTGAGAAAATGACACAGCCCGTTGTGCCAGTTGGACCCAGAGAAGTACCAGGGTCCCACTCTCAACTTTGGGTTTATTATTTTCCAGTACGTCACAGGGGTTATAATGTGAATCGTAACTAGTTGCCGTTTTTTTTGTGTTCTGAAAGCCAGCAGTACAACTGTGCAAAAGACCACACAAGACACCTGCTCTGTCTTTTGCACCAATACGTTTCATGACTGGTGGCTGGAGCGCCTTTGAGACGTCGCATAGTACATGGACATTTCAACTTTTTCTCAATATTGATTAAAGTCTGTATTGTACTTTTCCTCAAGACTTTGCTAAATAAATTCTGGATTCACCCTCTGGTCCGGATCTCCACAGCCTATCCATAAAGCATTGAATGGCCTTATCTTTGGACCTCCTCGCTCAAATCTTTCACCAAAAATTTATTGAAGTTTGTACAGAAGTTTCTGGGGAAAAAAAAAAAAACGAACCATGAGAAGCGGATAAAAGATAACTTTGAAGAGGGAAAGTTCTCAGTGAATCTTCCAGTACCTGTCAAGCCAACACAACGGATGAGTCACTGTCTCCTGTTCTTTTGTCATGTTCTTCATCTCACATACACCACACACACAAACATGTGCTCAATACGATGGGGCTGTATCTGTGAAGACAAAGGATGGCTATGCCACGTCCACTACTATACCGGTAGTGCCTTGAGATAGTCTTTTGGCTCTCAGAGAAAGATGGAAAAAGGGCGTAGGGTGGATCGTTCAAGAAGATTGGTAGAGCGACGGAAGGGAGCGCGCACGTGCGTGCGTGTGTGTGTGTGTGTGTGTGTGTGTGTGTGTGTGTGTGTGTGTGTGTGTGTGTGTGTGTGTGTGTGTGTGTGTGTGTGTGTGTGTGTGTAGGGCGGGGAGGGCGGGGAGAGTTGGGGTTAAAGGGGGTGAAGCTGAGGAATGGGGGGTGGAGGAAGGGGAGGGAGAAGAAGGATGGAGATGGAGGGAGGAAGGTTGGGGGAAGATATAAGGTAATGTTACTTGTGGCACGCAAATATGATTGGGTCTTTGTCACTAGGTGACAGAGTCTAAGAAAACGAAGGGAGAAGGGAAGGAAAAGGAAATAACAAGAACACATACATAACAAGAAAAAAGGAGAAAAAAAAACAGGAATAATAGTAAATGAAAAACAAATAAAGAAAAGAAGAAGAAGGAGAGGTAGAGAAGAAGAGAAGAAGAAGAAGAAGAAGAAGAAGAAAAAGAAGAAGAAGAAGAAAGAAGAAAGA
>JADBJO010001429.1:164760-167260 GCA_016801955.1 Conus betulinus
GCTGGGGACAAATAAATGAAAAAGAAACAATGTGTTCAGATCGAGGAGGCCGAGAAGGGAGACTCACAGACGAAACGGAGTGGTGGCCTGACCTATACGTATGTCCACCACGCTGCTCAGACCTCGACCACCTGTAGATGCAAACCTGAAGCAGGTGCTCTACAGTCAACACACAGTCTTTCATATTAGTTACAAATGGGGTCAAAACATTTTTACTGTCCGCTCCTACTAGTTCAAAGACTGCCTGGATATAGTGTTAAGATCGACTAGTGACAAAAAACGAGACCTAACAAAAACTGGGGAAACAACAAACATGTTGGCGACTCTACAAAAGTGCTCACTTTCTCTGTGCAAGTGTCATTCATTGTTGTGACTGTTTTGTTGAATAGTGGTAAGCTAGAAGGACATTCGGAAGTGTGCCTCCTTTACGAAGGTAACCAGATCTTTGATCTACTTTTAAAAAAAAAAAAAATCTCGAACCACACTGAAACTCAACTGGGTTCGTCTGTGACGTTGAACGATTCATTGTCCTCGGCTCTTTGTGCATGGTCACACGTGTATGTTTTGAAAGATTAATGGAAGAATGTGGGATATATTTTCTTTTGTGAAAGAAATGAGACAAACGCGATGATATATGTGTGTCTCTTTTACGTGCGCCTGCTTATACGTAATATGAGCCCATTTTTTTTTTTTTTTTTTACCTTAAACCGTGAGGCATGTGACGAAAAGGAGAGAACATAATCTAAACCATAAAACAAAACATCCCTAGAAGATGGGTTTTGAATATTAGTATATGCTGTTTTGCCAGATGCCAAACCTTATGGCAATTCTCTTAACAGCACGTTTTGACTAGATGTGGGCATTGTCTAGAAGAGAAGATGGAAGAAAAATTCAGTGGGGTGGGGAGTCTGTGTCAAAAGTTTATTCACGGTCCGCTGTTTTCACATTATAGTATTATAAGGGAACAGAAAAAAAAGTCCTCATGAAAAAAAAAAGAAAATTAAAAAGCAACAGAAGAAAAATAAACATGATACAAGTATACGTAACAAGTAAATTCATTCAAAGTGGGACGCCATCAAAGGCCATCTTCATCGAAGGTGCCAGACATACTACTCCGTAGTTATCTCACTGGTGACTTAATGATGGAGGCCGAAGCGTTGTATTCATTTATTGTTCGTTTTGTGGCTGTGGGATTATAGTGGCTTGGGTGTGCATTACCTGTTATAACAATGCTATATTACTGTATTATTCACATGTGACTAGCACTGCCAGAAGAGATCTTAGGCCAGCAGAGGCTCCAGTAACGACTTTCTACTCTGGCTGGAAACCATGATCTGGAACAGCTGTGACATCGAGCGAATGGAAGTGGCTTTTACGTGATGGAGTAGATAATTTGGAGCGCACAACAGACCATCCAGGATGGGAAAACCATCCAAGGATCTTTAAGAGGAGTGGCATGAAACCAGATAACAGTATTCCGGTGGTTCTGATTGAATTTCACTTCTACGAGACTGAGAAATGCGTCACTCCAGCGGGCAGCTTGAAGAAATCCGTCATCCAAGCCAAAAATTCCATCACAGAAGTTGGAGGATAGGGCGTTGCAGGTTCATCAGCCTATGACCTTCACGAATCAGCTGTTAAATTCTACCAAGCAAAGGCGGAGGTAGCTGTAAGCAGTGGCGGAGGTCTAGAGAGATGGATCTGTTCGAGGTGTGGAACAAAGGTGAACTTCTTGAGGCTCGAATTTTCCATTTAGACAGGTGTCCAGTAAATATCTGGGTAAGTTTTCTGTATAAAAAGGTGCACCTTGAGACGCCCAACAGTCCTGGGAGGTGCTGTTTGGAATTTTAGAAGCACTGAAAATATTTCCGGCAGTGTAAGGACATCTAGGAATCCTGACTTGGATATAGCTCAGACACCTTTGGGTTAAAGGGAGTTTAGGGTTCAAAAACTTGTCAGGGAGGGGGATGTTGTCTCCACTGAAGACCTTCTGTTGCCAAACTCTCCCTAGTGTTTCTTCATACCAAATGATATATTACCAGTGATATAAAGTTATGGGCGAAAATAAGTTGAATTTGATATGGTTGTAGTTAAATTTGCGTTAATGTCATAAATGTGATTACGACTATCATTATCATCATTGATGTTTTTTTTTATTGAAAACACATGGCTTTTCTTCTGCTGATCTCTCCTCTTCTGATAAGACATTTTTTGATAGAATGAATACAAAATATCTACGGTATATGCATGATAGATTTCATAAAAGCAAAGTCGGTGACATGAAGAGTCCTATATGTGCAAGATGTTAGGGCAAGTTACAAATGTGTTACGGAAGGAGACAAATGTTTAAACATGTCAGCCTTGTTCAACTTTGTCGGCTTCGTCAACTTCGTCGACTTCGTCAACTTCAATTATTTCTGCAATGTTTTTCAATCTCACCTTTTCCGTCGACTTCTTTTTTTGTCAAGCATCTCCAATATCCTTCAACAACTCTTTAACC
>JADBJO010001429.1:204760-207260 GCA_016801955.1 Conus betulinus
TTTTACTTTTTTTTTTTCTAATGATGAAATTTAGTGTTATTTCCATCGACCTCTTTTTAATGTTCGTTTATCTGAGTCTGTTTCTGTTTCTCTCTCTGACCCTCTTTCATGTCGTAATCTGCCTTTGTGTCTCATTCTTAAGTCTTCTTTTATCGTCTCTATCTCTGTCTTTGTCTTTGTCTCTTATACACTCTGTCTATCTGTCTGTCTGTTTTTGTCTGTCTGTCCCTCTGTCCGTCTGTGTCTCTGCATCTCTGTCTTTCTGTCTCTGTCAGTCTGTCTCTCTGACTAACTCTGTCTCTCCCTATGTCTGTCTGTCTATTTATCTGTCTGTCTGTCTAATATATGTCTCTCTATCTGTCTGCCTGTCTGTCTAGCTGCCTGGTTCTCTCTCTCTCTCATTCATCACACACACACACACACACACACACACACACACACACACACACACACACACACACACACACACACACACACAACATACACACACATGTGCGCGCACACACAGACAGACAGACAGAGACACACACGCACGCAAGCACGCGCGCGCGCGCGCGCGCGCGCACACACACACACACACACACACACACACCATCTTTCTCCCTCTCTCTCTCTCTCTCTCCCTCCCTCCCTCCCCCCCCTCTCTCTCTCTCTCTCTCTCCGTCTCTCTCCTCTCTCTCTCTCTCTCTCTCTGGTGTGACTGCATGATAAACACGTCAGTTCAGAGGCAGGAATGAACAACTATAAAGAGACATCAAAAACACGGTCGGTGAACGGAAGGTCACAATCCCCTGACGTCAACGATGAGACCCAGATCTCACTGGCTGTAGCAACACAGACACCTCGGACAGATGAACTGTGTACTTTCTCTCATTTCTAAAGCCATAATCATCATTTTCTTTGGTGAAAATATTCATTTTTTTCTTCTTTCTTTTTGTTTTTGTTTTTTTTTTTTTTTTTTTGTTAGAAAATGTCAACACACTTTTCATGTAAAGAAGAAGAAAGGAGGAGGAGAGAGGAGGAGGAGGAGGAGGAGGAGGAAGAGAAGAAGAGATGAAGAAGAAGAAGAAGATGACAAGAACAAGAACAAGAGCAAGAACAAGACCACAACCACCATCACCACCACAACAACGACGACAACAAGAACCCAGCAATGATCAGAAAAGCATTAAAAAAAAAATCTCTTGGTTTTTTCTCCCTTTTTGTCCCGATACAGCGATCAGCCTTGATCACCACAACTAAAGATGAATTGTGTCCCTTCCATACAGATTCTTCTGACACGTGAACACAGACTTTCCCGTTAGGTCTGTCATGGTAATGGGGTGTATTTATCGGCCACGAAATAAACGGTTTGCAAAACTGTATTACGCCGAACGCCAGGAATAAATGCCATAATGTTCTGTTCTCACAACTCACAGGCTTCTTAGGATTATCTTTGCTATGATTGATAATTAGGCTTGCTGTGATCATTGTCACAACAGCAAAATGTGTTAAAATTAAAGACCTCTGATAGGATGAACTTCTCACATTAGTTGTCCGGAACGCGATGTCCGCAGGCCATAATGTGCTTCTGGATCGTCTTTCCCGACTGGGCGATTTTTTTATTCTTTTATTCAATGATCAAAGTTTAGTGATATTCCGTTGACCCCTGTCTTTGTTCTTTTATTTGAGTCTGCTTCTGTTTCTCTCTGATCCTCTTTTATGTCGTAAATCTGCCTTTGTCTCATAACCTCTTGCACACACGTAAAATCCCATCACCAACTTTTTAAGGTCAGTTTGGCCGTTGGTATGGATGACACGTTACACATAGCATGCACCCCCTGTGTACGAAATGGAAAGAATGAAGGAAGCAAGAAAATTGAGTGAAAGATATTGAACGATATGGACTGGATGACACGTTAAACGACTGAATGAAGCGCCAGCTGGCAGCTCTTCAGTCGGCACTATCCAGGTAGGCAGCCCGTTGTGTAAACAAGTGTGGATTGTAAAGCGCTTAGAGCTTGGTCTCTAGCCGAGAATAGGCGCTGTTTAAGTATTCATTATAATAAATATAATTTCCAAGTCTTGTTTCATCCTCTCTGTATCTCTCTTTGTGTCTCTTATTCTGTCAGTCTGTCTGCCTCTCTGTCTGCCTGTCTCTCTGCTCATCTGTCTGCCTCTCTGTCTGTCTATGTCTTTTTGTCTCTGTCTTTCTGTCTGTGTCTGTCTATCTATCTGTCTATCTGCCTGTCTGACTGTCTGCCTGTCTGTCTGTCTCTTTGCCTCTCTGTCTCTGTCTGTCTGTCTGTCTGTCTGTCTGTCTGTCTGTCTCTCTGTATTAGAGAAAGCAGCACCTGAACAAGGGTACCAAAACACGTACAATCACATGTAGAGACCGAAAAACACGCGCGCGCACACACACACACACACACACACACACACACACACACGTACACACACATGCGCGCGCGCCCGCACGCACATACACGCACGCACACACACGCACACACACGCGTGCGCA
>JADBJO010001429.1:224760-232260 GCA_016801955.1 Conus betulinus
TGTGTCAACTTTACATGGTTTTTATTGTCTTTCAATTGTTTTGCTTGGCTTCCCGTTACACAACCATAGGTCATGCCGCATCAAGTCTGTCTTAGGTGTCTACCAGTTTCAAATAAGTTACATCTTTTGGTCGCGAATTGACCGATGTTTTTTTTTAATTATTTGTTGTTGTCGTTGCTGTCGTCAGATTTTTGTTTGTTTTCTTTTTTTTGTTTGTTGGTTTATGTTAAATCCAGAGCATACGAAAATGGTTCATTTACAAGATAATGTCATATAGTCTTCTCATTATAGAAAGTATGATCGACGGTTGGCTATATTGTAGCTTTTGCCCTACCCCCCCTCAACCCCTCCCGCTTCCTCCCCATTCCTCACTTCTCTGTGGACCAATGCTCGGATAAAAACCTGTGGAACTTTGAAAAATTAAACGGCTTCTCTATACCATCTCATGAAACAACACTAGGAAGCATGACGTCACGTGAACTGAGTGGTGTCGGAACGCACCGAGTTCAATTCAAACCATCAGGGCATCGTCCTCTGTCCTGCTGGGACGCACATAAGGACTTTCTCATCCGCACTGATACTGGGTCCCACGGTGGTTGGCGCATTCTTCCCTTAGGAGAAGGGTGGTCATCTTCACCTGGTACTCTTTGCCAGCAAGAACACGCACTGAGCGTGCCTCACCACGCTAAGGTCTTTCAATGTTGGCGTGTTTCCTCCTGAGGGGGGACGGTTCAGCAGACTGACCGAAAAAGAGTTTTTTTTTTTTTTTTTTTTTGCTGTCCCATCTTCTTTGCCACCTCGGTGGCTCTACACCCACGCTGTTCATACTACCCGCTCTCCGTCCACAGCCACAACCTGGTCCATCCTACCACAGCCCCCACCGCCGGCAGTCCACATGGAGCACAGGAACACTAAACTGCCACTGAATCATTTCGGTGGTGTTCAGTGGTGCTTGTCCAACATAGACAGGACACCAACTACTACTAAGCCCCTGACTGACGACGATAACTGCTTAGTCGCGGAGCCGGCGTGAGTGGCTCTCTCCCTCCAGAGGGCGCCACCGTGTCTGCCCAACGGCAGTCCCCATGTCTTATCCGATACCGGTGACCTCGACAAAGTCAAACCAAGGCCATAGAAGTGTGGAACCAGCTGAAACTGAAATCACCATGGAAGAATAATGGCATAAAGGCCACAGAATTTGAATTTTTTTTAATGCTGATCGATGACAATGGACATCATGACGATGATACTTTTTTTCCATTTGGTCTGAGCCTGCCTGACAGGGCTGTACTCTACGGGTACTTTCATAATACATCCCAGCCTGAACCAGGCCCGAGAGATACCGCCATCTGCATTATTGGTTAGAACATTTGAGCAACAATCTCAGAGAAGCATCCACTTAGTGGATGAAAGTCGACTGTGGAGTCTTCCCAGCAGAGCCCATAGTAAACTCAACTGCGGGTAGGACCCAGTCGAGGCCGAAAAATCCTACACGTAAATGGCTCTGAAGGGATTCGAGCCCACGACCTCCCAGCCGCGAGTTCGCGACACTCGCCATTTTGTGATGGCGGCTGGTCAACCAATAAAACAAGTAACCTTCCACGAGATCAGCTGCAAAAAGCACAGTCCCCTTTTATCTGTTGCTAGATGATGATTCGGGAATTCAGCTTCGAGGTCAAGCTGTTTCCCAGACCAAGTCAACCCCGTCGTCACCAATCTGTTCAACAGTGCGAATGTTTAGTTTCGTAACTCGGTATACTGTTGTGTGACTCCATAGACCATCACTTGAGGATTATACTGACTGTTGTGTTTCCCTGGATATTATGTTTACAATTTGTAAGTTGAACAAGACAATATCTTGTGGATCGCACGCATCGTATTGTAAAACAACCATGCCAGTGCTGGCTTTTATTCTGTTTGGTCAGTCAAACAAAACTCATCACATTGAGCAGTCTTTTGCATTAAGTAATTGCATTACATTTTTACATAAAGGTATAACGTTGTCATGTGGAAATAGTGACTCAAACCTTGATGAAGGGCAGGGAAATGATCAGTGCCTCACACGTTTGTCATGGTCGGCGTTTAAGGTGTCACACTACAGTGATATACGTAATACTATTACGCTACAGTCTATCAGAATTAACACTGAACGTGCAATTTGATCAGAAGATCGATCATGTATTACGAAAATGAGACTGAAATTTGTGTAAAAAGGATTTCCTTGCTGTTAGTGTATTGCATACGATGACGTATCTCTCGACTGAAATGATTATAGCCATGACGTGTTGGGCTGCTGCTTTCACACACACAACACACACACACACACACACACACACACACACACACACACACACACGCACGCACGCACGCACGCACGCACGCACGCACGCACGCACGCACGCACGCACGCACGCACCGCACACACACACACACACACACACATACACAACAGCAGCGTTGTGCCAATGGTCCTATCTTACTTTATCAAGGAACGTGTAGTAGTATTACCAATAACTTTTTGCTTTTTTGTTTGTTTGTTTGTTTTTTTCAACAACATTACATAAAAAAAAATCTTGAAACGATTTATACAAGTGTACAGGGGGGTGCGGAGGTGGGAGAGGGGTGGGGGGTGGGGGTGGGGGGAAAGCGACACAGTAGCATGGTCACACTGTCTCCTCCAGAACCATCCCTGGGTGATTCGTGTTCTTTCTGGGAGTTTGTTCATAGAGTTTCTTTATGATATACTGACAAAGAAGACAAATAAACAAAGCACAGCAGTGTCATGGCATGACTGATGTCGTTTTTACTGTTCATACTAATAATTTCAACACTTCTGGGATATGGTGAACAAATCACAAATAAATCGAGGCAGTAACGACATCAGCATTTCTTTTTTTGTTTCTCTCCTTCTTTCTTTCTTTCATTTTTTTTCTTTACTTGCTTGTTTAGTTAAATGCACATTGATGCAATATTAGACTTTATAACATTTCCCTCCTGACAGCACAGAAGTGAAAATAAACAGATCTTTCATTATTTCTGCTCTTTCAAAGGCGGAAGACCCTCGCCAAACCCAATGCCCTCATTAGAGACCCAACATATTTCTCGATGGCACCGTAGACTACGATGATGGATACAACAAATGGAAGTGACATTCATTCTCTCGCCTCTCTCTCTCTCTCTCTCTCTCTCTCTCTCTCTCTCTCTCCTCCTCTCTCTCTCTCTCTCTCTCTCTCTCTCTCTCTCTCTGTGTGTGTGTGTGTGTGTGTGTGTGTGTGTGTGTGTGTGTGTGTGTGTGTGTGTGTGCATGTGTGTGTGCATGTGCGTGCGTGCGTGTGTGTGCGCGCGCGCGCGTGCGTGTGTGTGTGTGCATGCAAACTCAAGAGTGTTTTTGAGCGATGCGATTTCAATATTCATATTAGCGGTTTCATTTTTGTTTGTTTCGTTCTATTCTTGTTTAAAACCCCAGCTCAGAGTAGTCCACCCTGTAACATCTCTGCAGAAAGGTCCCCAGTCCTAGATGTAACAGTATAATGTCACCAGGTGTCACTCCGTGTCCAATGGACACAAACAAATCATTGATGATGAAAACTGTTTTTTTTTTTTTGACCAGTCGGCTGACATTTATGAAGGATAAGGCTTGCCTCTTCTAACTCCAAGCGCTCACGTGTGTGTGTGTGTGTGTGGGGGGGGGGGGGGGGGGGGGGGGGGCGGGGGGGGGGGGGGGCTGGCGGGGGTGGGGGGGGGGGGGGGGGGGGTGTGGAATGGTATTCATGCCAACATTTCTCTCTGACGTCTTATTGTTTAATCTGTTTATTTATCTCACTTTATCTATCTACTTTTTTATTCATCTGTTTACCTACATGTTTTCTATGTTTATCTCTGTGTGTGTGTGTGTGTGTGTGTGTGTGTGTGTGTGTGTGGTGTGTGTGTGTGTGTGTGTGTGTGTGTGTGTGTGTGTGTGTGTGCTTGTGTGTGTGTGTGTGTGTGTGTGTGTGTGTGTGTGGTGTGTGTGTGTGTGTGTGCTTGTGTGTGTGTGTGAGTGTGTGTGTGTGTGTGTGTGTGTGTGTGTGTGTGTGTGTGTGTGTGTGTGGTGTGTGTGTGTGTGCTTGTGTGTGTGTGCGTGCGTGTGTGTGTTTGTGGTGAACACATGTCAGTGCGAGTATTTGAGTGTGTTGAGCGCAATGAGTTGATTCCAAGAATTGCGCCATATAAAATCCATACATTATTATTATTATTATTATTATTATCTATTTATTTATCTATATTTGACTTTTATTTTTCATTTACAACATTTGTTTAATCATAGTGTTTTTTTTCCCTCTTGCTAAGGTTTTTGTGTATTTTAAAAAAATAAAAAAAAACCTGAGGTACAGGGTCGGCTCCTTTACCCCTTTCTCATTTCTTTCAGGAATGGCGGGAGAGATTATCGGGTTACAAGGACTACTGCTGTGGAGAAATGTTTTCCTTGTTGCTAACGCGCACGTGGTGTGTGTGTGTGTGTGTGTGTGTGTGTGTGTGTGTGTGTGTGTGTGTGTGTGTGTGTGTGTGTGTGCGTGTGTGTGTGTGTGTTTGTTTATACAGATCATGTCATTTCGGGTCGTCTGTTGCCCTCTTCAGTATGGTTCGTTCATCACTACATGCACCATTTGTTATTCCCCACTGTCCTTCTAAAGGGTGTCTGTTTGTCTGTCTGTTGGTCAGTTGCTCTGTCTGTCACTGTCTTTGTGCCCTGCCTGTCTGTCTGTCTGTCTGTCTTTTCTTTCTTTCTCTCTCCGCGTGAGGTGACACAGCAGATGGGGGGAGGGGAGGGGGGGGGAGGAAGTTGTACAAGAACGAAAAACGAGGTGGAGAGAACTTGAGACAGCTGTAAAGTGTTTTGATTGTGATTACAGATGTTGCCCCAGCCCCGAATGAAAGAGGGACAGAGAGAGACGAGAGAGAGAGAGAGAGAGAGAGAGAGAGAGAGAGAGAGCGAACTGAGAGAGAGGAGGAGAGAAGAGAGGTTGGCGAGTGTGGAGGGAGACAGTAAAGGGAAGGGGAAGGTGGTAATAAACGCAATTCCCTATAGTGAAGCGGGCGGCGGGTGGGCACAAATAACGTCAATTGATGCGATTTTTGTTTGTTTCGTTTTTTTTTTGTTTTTGTTTTTTGTTAATGTAAGCAGAAGCCAACACGAGAAAGATGGAAAAGAGAGAGAAGAGAGAGAGAGAGAGAGAGCGAGATGCAAGAGAAGAGAGAGAGACCAAGGAGCGGAGAGAGAGAGAGACAGAACCGCAGACAGACAGACAGGACCTACAGGCAGGCTACAGACAGACAGACATTCTGGGCCGACATACAGATACGAAGACAAACAGCATTCACAGAGTATCTAATGATTTGACCAACATACAGCATACAGACAGACAGACCGGCAGAGAGACATACTGGCATACCAGACAGACAAATCCAAAGACATAGTGACAACGAGCACTGACCAGAACAACAGACATACCAGTCAGACAGACAGACAGAACACCCTTTAGAAGGACGTGGGGGATGAGAAAGGGTGGCTGGTATTGATTTCGAGACCATACCGGAGGGGACGGACAGGATTGCTGAGAGGGACCTGATCTGTACAAAAATAGAGAGCGAGATAGAGAGAGAAGAGAGTGAAGAGAGAGAGAGAGAGAGGAGTTGGTTTTTATTATTTTATTATTATTAAACACGTTAGTCTTTCTGTCTGGCACTGGTTAGGGTGAATTTATGCAGCTGTAACCAATGACATCGCACTCGCCCAATACAAGGACCAAAGCACGACGCGCGCATGCGCGCTTGCACACACACACACACACAAAACACACACACCTACAGAGAGAGATGAGAGAGAGAGGAGAGCGAGAGAGAGACGAGAGAGAGAGAAGGGCATGTCTTTTTTTTTTTTTTTTTTTTCGTTAAACAAATTACGATAAACAATATATGAAGGCGATGTTCTCTAATCATGATGATATGGCAAAGAAAAGACATAAACAGACGTGCAGTAAAAAAACATTACCTATGTGACAGCGATACCCCCGCGGCAAGAGTGCCTGCAAATGGTTGCGTTTGTACATAAACACGTGCTGCCCGCGCATCTTCCTTCTGGAACTATTCGAATACCAGAGGAACTGGCTCCCCTTGGGATGAAAATTTACTGCCCACGTCTCTGCGAATCCTATACGGAGGTGAAAGGGGAGAGGGTGAAAGGTTCTTCGAGACTAGTCGATGGACTTGGCCGGAGAGGGTGGTGTGCAGGTGTTTTGGGTGTTGCGTGGAGGGGGGGTGGGGGGGGGCTTGTAGATACAAACCTAATGTGTGTGTGTGTGTTTGTGTGTGTGTGTGTGTGTTGTGTGGGGTGTGTGTGTGTGTTGTGTGTGTGTGTGAGAAGATGAGGAGAGGAGAGAGAGACGGGGAGAGAGAGAGAGGTGGAGAGAGAGAGAGAGCATCAGTTAGAAATTGTTCCTCCAGCATACTGGATTTTCCAGGCTAATAACCTCTCCTTTTCTGTTACTGGTTCTGATTTATTCCACTCCTTTTTCTTCACTGTCTTCTACTTTGCAATCGTGGCCTATTCAACTGTTCCTTTCTTCTATAAACAAAAAAAAAAAAAAGTCTGTACCTCTTGTTCTCTGGGTTGCAGCATTAAATAACGACATATCACTCACTGGAAATGACACTAGTCAACCCTTTGTCGCCGCCATTCACCAATATGGACTTGTAGTGTTTGCTATTTTCCTTGCTGTTATGTGTTGTGTCTTGTTGCTGGCGGTGTTGTT
Source organism: Conus betulinus (assembly GCA_016801955.1). Lineage (NCBI taxonomy): Eukaryota > Metazoa > Mollusca > Gastropoda > Neogastropoda > Conidae > Conus > Conus betulinus. The sequence goes on from JADBJO010001429.1 coordinate 231,552, forward strand.
GGTGATGATGATGAGATGACGACGACGACGACGGCGACGACGACGACGACGGACGACGACGACGACGACGATGATGATGGATGATGATGATGATGATGATGATGATGATAATGATGATGATGCTGTTATGGTTGTTTTTATTGTTTTTTTGTTGCTATTGCTGCTGCTGTTGTTTGTTGCTGTTGTTACTGGTTGCTGTTGTTCCCCCCCCATCGAATGCTTATCACTGTTTCTTTAAAATGTTTTTTTTCTTTTTTTCTTTTTACAATCTGATTACACTGAATAACGGGCCTCCCCAACACGGGCTAGTTTCACTGATCCACCTCATCCATGCCAATGTCTAAATCAATATGGTTTATGACCTCCTTGTCTACACTGCGTATATGGTTTATGTCGTTGTTTTCATGGAAAGACTGATTTTCCCCTTCTGTCTTGTCTGTCTCTCCCTCTTCTCTCTCTGTCTCTCTCTGTCTGTGTGTTTTGTGTGTGTGCTGTGTGTCTGTGTCTGTCTCTGCCTCTCTCTCTCTCTATATCTCTCTCTCTTGGCAACAGAGTCCTGTATTTTTCGGATCTTCAAAAGGAAAGAACAAGTTACGGTCGATGGAAAGATACAAACAGCTTACGTCATAGCTGCGCTTTGGATCTAGTGTTGAAATCGTATGATAATCTAAAAGCCATTTCCGCGCGTTTGTAACTCACTTTTCCCGTT
>JADBJO010001429.1:247260-252260 GCA_016801955.1 Conus betulinus
AACCTTTCCAGTGGACCTGCCTGACTTCAAATTGACCCTCATCAAGGAAGCCCATCATCGTTCATTCTGGCCAGGACACAGGATTACGCCACAGGGATTCTAGCACCGTCGTCCATGAAGAAAGGTCGGAGAGAGAGAATACGATAGCGTCGACAGGTTTCCTATCGATCCTTTGACAGAGGGGACTTCTAATCGGTCATGATCAAGCGAGCGCTTTGCTCCCTCTGACGAAGCTCTCGGATTTTACAAATGACGCTTGGAGCACGAAGATCAGAGTGCCCAAGCACGCACACAATAAAGAGAGAGAGAGAGAGAGAGAGAGAGAGAGAGAGAGAGAGAGAGAGAGAGAGAGAGAGAGAGAGAGAGAGAGGGGGGGGAGGAGGGACACACACGGGAGAGAGAGAGAGTTTTTTTCTTTTCATTGCTTAATATAGACTCTCACACACACACACACACACTCACTCTCTCTCTCTCTCTCTCTCTCTCTCTCTCTCTCTCTCTCTCTCTCTCTCTCTCTCCTCTCTCTCTCTCTCTCTCACACACACACACACACACACACACAACACACACACACACACACACACACACAACACACACACACACCACACACACACACACACACACACACTCACACACACACACACACACACACACACACACACACACACACACACACACACACACACACACACACACACACACGTTTCTTCTTCGAGACCAAGCCAAAACAGTCCCCCAAGCTCATACTAAAGCTTAAATCGACAAAGGCGAAATGTGTGATGTTACTCTCGCAACACTCCTAGTGATCAATTAGCAAACTCCTCCTTCCCCCCCAACCCCTCCCCCCTTCCCCCCCCCCCCCCCCCCCCCCCCCCCCCCCCCCCCCCCCCCCCCCCCCCCCCCCCCCCCCCCCCCTCTCCTCAGTCAGGTTTTAGCATCGCAATGAAAACTTGTTTGTACCCTACGACGCTAAACTGACGGCAAAATGTGACAAACGACCAGGCCAATCATTACAGAACCCTCCAATATCTTTAAAGTTCAGTCCAGTAGTGTACACGCAGAGCACACAATCTAGCTCCGGAGGCAAAAAAAAAAAAAAATAAAAATAAAAAGAAAAGAAAAAAAAAAAAAACGAAAAACACAACAAAAAAAAAAGAAAAGCTTACAAATGGAAAGGCTTTACAGGGAGGAAACTTTATTTAGACAGTCTATATTAAAGAGGTCTCCCAGAAGAAACTTGTGTCGATGACGTTGAATGTTCAACATAAATTGTCAAGGAACTTGTTCGTAGTTCTACCACTTTGTCACTGCCAGCGTAAGACAGAACTTTATATTTGTTTTATGATGCTGGACATAAAATGCACAACCACCTTTCGGCTGTATTTATATCAGCTGTAAAAGTTTGCGTGAGGATGTTGTGCGCTTTATTGATCCTTTCCAACGATATTACCTGCGAATGTGAGTGTGTGTGTGTGTGTGTGTGTGTGTGTGTGTGTGTGTGTGTGTGTGTGTGTGTGTGTGTGTGTGTGTGTGTGTGTGTGTGTGTATGCGCGCGTGTGTGTGTGTTGTGCGCGCGTGTGTGTGTGTGTGTGTGTGTGTGTGTGTGTGTGTTTTAAGTCTGTGTTTTAAGTCTCTCTCTCTCTCTCTCCTCTCTCTCTCTCTCTCTGTGTCTGTGTGTGTGTGTGCGCGCTCTCTCTCGCGCGCTCTCTCTGTATGTGTGTGTGTGTGTGTGTGTGGGTGTGTACGGTAGAAAAAGATGTGGTGTGTGTAATGTGTGTGCATGGACCATTGCCGCTCGCGATGGGTGTATATATGTATATATGTGTATGAGAGATATATATATATATATACGGATATATAAAAAGGATATGGAATGTGTTGTAATGACGCAAAAACCATTGCCCTTCATGATGGGAGGGCATCTGGTTATATAATATATATATTTTACATTATATAAAGTTTTACAAATATATATATATATATATACAAACAAATTTCGGAACTGAAAATTGTGAACGGTGAAATCATCCAACACTGGCTTACCAGTAGATTTAAGAAGTGAGAATGGAACGCAACTTAAAGGCTCTATAAAGATAGATTAACAGATTCCTCACTGTTTCTTCGTGCGTACTCGTCATAAGCAATGTAAATTTAAACTGACTTGGCACTTTGCAATATTTCAGCGGAATGTACTGTGCTCTTAGGTCATACAGAACTGGACAACATTAAACAAAATGTACCTCGCTTTCTTTCTCTTTTAGACAAAGTGGACATATGAATTCACTTTCACTGTGTGTACTATAACGATGACGATGTACTGCGATTTCAGAAATTCGAAGTCTAAATGCTTGTCTAAATTGATTAAGAAATACGTTTTAGCATCAGGAACAGTGCAAACGCTCTATAAAGTTAAACCTATCACTATTATTGATATGAAAATTCCAATCTTGCACGAAATCAGTCTATCCTTAAAACTTTTCAACAACCCGTTAATCCCTTCCACGCGTTGGTTTAGCCATACGTATCCAAATCCAAACACATGCAATCTACAGCGAATATTTGAGGCCCAGTTTTTCTTTCCACGCATATCTAAATCAAGGAAGCATTCTGTAGGCCTTATAAGGTAATCTACACTCGTCCATTCTCGTCTATTTTAACCAAAACCTGATATATATTTTAGAGCTGAGTTTATGAAGATAAGATATCTGTTCGTTTCTCCATACACCAGGTCATTAGGTGTTCGCATTTCAACGCCCAAGAATCTTCTACCGCTAAACACGTTTTTCACAATAAATTGCGGCATTGTCAAGACCCATAACTCGGCACCCTACTGAGCAATGGATTGAACCTGTGAGTCAAACAGCTTAAAAAAAACACGAGTGAAAGTTACACTTCAGTTTAAATACTTTTGTAAAATACATAACAAAACGTTTTTTTTTTTGCTCTGCGTAAGGCCGCGACATGCAGCAGCAACAAAACTAAGCTTTGTTGAAATATAAATTTCTAAATATTTGTACGCTTTCACAACAGGCATCACAATCCCGTTACGTGTCCACCTTTCTCCGACAGCGAAGTAACCACCTTTCCTGAACACCACTATGTTACTTTTATCCAAGTTAACCTTCAACTGCAAAGCGGGGGCTGACTGTTTATCTGCATCTGTAAGCCTATGACAGTTTCAAAAAGTAAAGCCACATCATCAGCCAGAAGCAGTATGAAGAATTCAAAATAATCTGACTTAAACGTTGCCTTGTGTTTCCCTCCCATTATCACCTCTAATACTAATTCATTGATAAATAAAGAAAACAAGACAGCCCTCTCCTTTTCGTTGATAACACCGGCATGTTCAACCAAATCTGACATATTTGCGGTTACCTCTAATTCAAGTAAATTTTTGAAATGCTTAAAACTAGTTATCGACTGTCAGACTATTTTGAACAGTTTTTTCGCTTAAAGGACAAATATGTGCAGTTTCCCCAGATTCTCTTTGATCATTTACTGACGAGACTAGTCTGTCTAACAACAAATCATTATACTGTTAAACAATAAACAAGTCCGGTAACTCTTGCTGTGTGTGCTCTGTGCTGCCATGTCTGCTAGGCGATTCGGTGTCGTAAGCAGCATTCCTTCGGAGTTATTTTCTTGTGGGAGCAAGAGTTACCCGACTTGTTTACTGTTTACTATTTACTGTTCCCTGCTTCATTTCATATCTTATTTCATTATACTGTTTTTTTTTTTTCTCTTTATCAGATGTTTGTATTCTCTTCTTGCTATAAAGTACGCATACTGTCTTCTTTCTTTCTGGTTTTCCTACGAACAGAAAGCAGCTCCTTTGCTCTAACGTTACCCAGCCTACATTCTTTATCAAACCAATCACTGTTTTTACCGCACTCAGTCAGGTTAATTCTCTTTTTCATACAATTAGCTTGCTTTTCAATCCAGTCATTGAATATTTGAATCATGATCAATCAAACTTGCGGCCGATCAGTCACGGATATCGTTTCATCAGAATTCATTTCCTGAGTATAAATTTGTTCCAAATCCTTGTTCAACACAAATTTATCAATAAAGTGGCAACCCTTCAGGGAGTTTGTGTTCCATCTATCTTTTCTGTCTGTAACTGTAACATGTAATTCAATGGGTAAATGATCTGATTTTATTCTCTCTCTCTGAAACCAACAATTCACATAAAGATACAACAGTGAAAAACAAATCCTTAGACAGGAGAAAGTAATCATTGACGCTACATCCTGTTTCTGATATATAAGTAAATTTACCATCAGTATCCCCGTTAATGTGCCGTTCAGAATGCACAATCCAGGGGTTGTGCACATATTCAGCAAACATTTTTTCCATAATTTTTTTTTTCAAAAATAATGTCTGCTGAACTTCTCTCATTGTTAGCTGAAATAGAACAATTGTAAACAAGGTTATCACATGCATCACTATCGTCAACACATCTGGAGAGTTGGCAGAAGTTCTGCTGTTCAAATCACCTGAGAGAATCACATACACGTTCCAAAACTCAAGCAAATTAAAAAGACATTCTTCTTATATAGCCCGTTTCCATTCACGCTGTTATTTTTTCTTTTCACACTCTCTCTCTCACCTCGCTCACCCATTAGACAATTATCATCCCCGGCCTTCCACCCCGTGTTACAGACTTCCTTTAGAGACGTCCCCCTGTTACAGCTCTCAATAGATCTTATGTCTGTCACTGTCACATGACACATAACAAGGCTCGGTAAATGTCTCCAAATTCGGTTTGACCACAAAATCATTTGTTGAACCAGAACAACGATGCTGCTTCTATATATCAATACAAACCAGTAACATCAACATCAAGAAAGGCATTATCATCATCATCTAACACCGCAGACCCCTCTTCCTTATTTACATACGACCTCCGCCCCACCTTTGCACGCACAGTATTCACAATGCAACCGGATCACTACTCAGTGTTCCTGTGCCGCTCCTCTGGCTGTCGTCCTTTTGCCCAT
>JADBJO010001429.1:279760-284760 GCA_016801955.1 Conus betulinus
AGGAGACGAGGTGTGCCACTGGGCATTGCCACCCATCCACATCCACACTTTGATCCATATTCGTCCCCAAACACCACGTGTTTGTCCTCGGGCCGGCAAGTTGTTCAGCAGACTTCCTTCATATCAGCTTCGGAGTTTTTGCTCATTCTTTCTCAGACGGACAAAGAAGATGCTGGGAGCAAGGTGTGTGCGTGCATGCGTGTGTGTTTGTGTGTGTGTGTGTGTGTGTGTGTGTGTGTGTGTGTGTGTGTGGGTGTGTGTGTGCGTGTGTGTGTGTGTGTGCGTGAGTGCGTGCGTGTGTTGTGTGAGTGAGTGCGTGTGCGCGTGAGTGCGTGCTGTGTGTGTGTGAGTGAGTGGTGAGTGAGTGAGTGAGTGAGTGAGTGCTGGTGTGTGTGTGCGTGCGTGCGTGCGTGCGTGCGTGCGTGCGTGCGTGCGTGCGTGTGTGTGTGTGTGTTGTGTGTGTGTGTGTGTGTGTGTGTGTGTGTGTGTGTGCTTGCTTACGTGTGTGTGGTGTGTGGTGTGTGTGTTTGTGTGTGTGTGTGTGTGTGTGTGTGTGTGTGTGTGTGTGTGTGTGTGTGTGTTCGGGGCATGCATGAGAGAGTGACAGAGAGAGACAAAGAGACAGAGAGGCAGAGACAGGCCGAGAGAGTTGGAACTGAACAGATGGAGAGACACAAAGAGATGCCGGCAGGATTAGTGGACCTGTAACGGCAACGTCGATAACAACCCTGCAGCTGCCTGGGGCCACTTGTTGGGGGGGGGGGGGGGGGGGGGGGGCCTGGCAGACGCACGTCGTTGCATCGCCCATTTCCCACCTCTCTGGAACGTTGACCGGCCGGAGTTTTCTTACTTTGTGGGAGCTTGAGAGCAGATTATTAAGGAAGTGGGTAGTAACTTTCCCTGGAAGTAAGGACAAGAGAGAGGGAGAAAGAGAGCGAGAGAGGAGATGAGGAGGAGGCGAGCTTGCGACGAGGATGAGGAGAGGAGAGGGGGAGGGAGAGACGAGAGAGAGGAAAAGAAAGAAGAGAGAGAGACAGAGAGAGAGAAAGAGGAGAGAGGGGAGGTGGAGGGTGAGGAAGGGGAGAAGGAGAGAGACAGAGAGAGAGAGAGAGAGGGGAGAGTGAGAGAAAGAGAGAGAGACAGAGAGAGAGAAAGAGAGAGAAGGAGAGACACAGAGAGAGAGAGGAGAGGAGAAAGAGAAGAGAGAGACGAGAGAGAGAAAGAGAGAGAAGGCGATACAGAAGAGAGAGATGGAGAAGGGAAGAGAGAGAAGAGACGAGATGGACAGAGAGAGAGAAAGAGAGAGAAGGCATGCGGAGGGACACACACACACACAAAACACACACACACACACACCACACACAGCACAACACACACACAGAGAGAGAGATGAGAGAGAGAGAGAGCGAGGGAGAGAGAGGCGAGGAAGGAGAGAGAGAAGGGAGCGAGGGTTTTCGGAAAGGAAAGGACGGCTGGTATCCATTGTTTTTTCATTTTTCAATGGAGGGGTTCAAGCTCTCAGTCCAGGGAAACTTATAGCCTACTGATAGAGACCAGAACAGCACTAGGAAGAGCGCCGACCTCCGCTGATGTCGAACAGATCCTGGATAAGACCTTCTGTTTGTGGATCGGATGCAGCAACTTGCACACCAAATCTACATTTTGATTGTTCGCGGACGGGGGGCACCTTCTACACCCCCTCCCCGTTTCCTTCCAACAGACGCAGCAGTTGACCGTAGAACCTGCACGCAGAGACGGAAGAATACCAGGGAGATCCAGGTGGAAACGGATAACGTCCGTGCGTTGGCGGAGGAATTATCCAGGTGACCTGGCAGGTGACCACCTCCAAAACTACATGCTCAGATGCGTGTATGAAAGAAATGAGAGAGAGAGAGAGGAGAGAGACAGAGACCGAGAAGCACAGAGTCCAGAGACAGAGAGACAGAGACAGAGAGAGAGACATCAGACAGACACAGGGACAGATAGGACAGAGAGAGAGTACAGAGACCAGAGAGAGACCAGACAGACAGAGAGACAGAGAGACAGAGGAGAGACAGAAGACAGAGACAGAGACCGAGAGATCAGTAGAGAAGTCTGTGTTGCATGCGTGCATGAAACGAGAGAGGAAGGAAAGGGAACAGGGAAGAGATACAACAGACAGCTAGACAGAAAGGCAGAGAGGCGGAGAGACCCAGACAGACGTAGGGACAGAAATCCCTGCGACCGGATTAGTGGAACCTGTACAATGACAAAAACAACCTCTATTCTTGCCTTGTCACTTTATTGCTGGGAGGTAGATGTCGTTTCATTTGGGCCATTTCATCCCGCCTTTTCCAGTGGGGTTAATGGGGCTGGTGAAATTTGTTTCTTTATTACTCGTGCTGTGATGCCGGCAGCTCCAGCTGCACTGTTAAAGGACCGTACTCTTGAAGTGACCTGTTCTTTATTGTTTTTAAAAATGCGATGAGATATGAGAGCGAGAGAAGAGTCAAGTAGAGAGTAGAGAGAGAGAGAGAGAGAGAGAATAGCGAGAGAATAGAGGAGAGATAAGTCAGCAAAATTGTCAATTACCATATCCTCACGGGATCACGACGGTATTATTATAATAAATACGGTCTAAAGCCCAGAGGTAAGAAATTGGATTTGAAAACGTCACCAGTCCTGGAAGAACTCAGACTACCGCTTGATCAGGGCTGTTCTAATGAGAACCAGCAGTGCAACATGAGTGAGATCCATCATCGAGTCCACCCACTTATAGAGATAGAGAGTCGATATAGAGGAGTGAGGATAGATAGGAGATTAGATAGGAAGAGGAGAAGAGAGAGAAGAGGGAGAGAGAGAAACAGGTCCTGACCTTTCCTTTCCACCCGAGGTCACAAAGCGGTTTCTAGAATCTTATCGACAGAGAAAACGTCCTTGTCGGGATAACCGAACCACGTGAGCGATTTGGCTAGCTCGGTCTATCATGATGTCAATCTGGCAGAGATTAAATTTCCTGATGGAGCGCGCGCGCACGTGTCAATAGGGTACGTTTCCCTGCAAGCTCAACTGATGAGCCCCCCCTCCCCCCCTCCCCCCCCCTTCCACTCAACATTGCCTTTCCCCCCCCCCCCCCCCCCCCCCCCCCCCCCCCCCCCCCCCCCCCCCCCCCCCCCCCCCCCGCCCCCCCACCCCCCCACCCCCCCCCCGTCCCTCCGTCCCTGGACACTATTCAGACCGTCATGTAGAGCCTTCCTCTTCTAGGGTCAGCGTGATCTCTGTGTTATCTGAGTTTCATAACAAGGTACTGCTTTTTTTTTTTTTTTTTAAATCCAGCTCTGGCAAAAACACATTCTGGTTCTGGTCCCCTCCTTGATTTCTCCCTTTTTTTCCCCACCAAATCTTTTTGTACTTGCAAAATGTCTGTATGACATCGTATCTATGCATGTATGTATGTATGTATGCATGTATTTATGACATATAATGTATGCCATATTCTGTATGCTACTTATCCTAGGTCATGTATGCTATCGTATGTATGTTTCTGTATATTCTCGTTTACGTTATCTACACACATCCTATCTATTCTTAGAAAAATTATTGGATTCAGGTTTCTCCTCTCTTCTCTCCTCATCTCTCGATCCTCTCACTCCTCCTCTCTCTCTTCGTCTGGTGTGTGTGTGTGTGTGGTGTGTGTTGTGTGTTTGTGTGTGTGTGTGTGTGTGTGTCTTTCTGGTCTTCTGTCTGTCTTGCGCTCTTTGTCTCTCGTCTTCTGGTCTCCTGTCCTGGCTGTCTGTCTGTCTATCTCTCCTCTCTCCTTCTTCCTCTCACCTCTTACTGCTCTTCTCTCTCTCTCTCTCTCACTACACCACCACACACACACACACATCACCCACCACCACACATCGACACAACCTACGACTTGCTCCTGGATCAGATAACACACACATACAACACAACATACGCACACAGTCGGTGTTCTCTCCGGCGTCCTCACTTACACATAGCCCATGTCATCTACACACACACCAACACAACACACACATACACACACACCACACACACACCCTGATTACACACGCCGGCGTGCGCGTCTGGTGCGACTACAATAGACGCCCTCATACACTCACAGACAGACATAACAACACAACCCCGCCCACACAGACCAACACACTCAGACACGACAACACACAACACACAAACGACATCACATACCACAAACCAACAAAAAAACGCACCATCAAAATGCAACGCAGTTCCCGTCACACTCACACGTCGACACACACTGGGACGCGGCGTCGCGCGCCGTGTGCGCGCGCGCGCGCAGTTTAGTCAACAATATTATCTATTAACTCGAAACAATAAATCATGCTGATAGGGCGTCGGTGTCTTGACGCAAAGGCGATCAAAATTCGATGATAAAACATCTTACTCGGTTAGTACTGGACAGTAGCCTTGTCGAGAACGCTCATAATCCAAAGAATTCACATACAGCGACAAAGCTAGGACCCAGCATTCGAGAAATATCGGGGTGGCCCGGGTCCGAGATATGAGCGAACACGTGCGATATATCCTGAATCAACATTTCCAGGAGGTCCCTTTAGACGGCGGACACATCCAGAAACAAAATAGCGCGTTCAACTCCGATTCGAAAATATCCTATAAAATACGCATTTCTGAAATGCCAACAGACAAACCGCACGCACGCCGTAGCACACAGGCAAACGCACGCTTCGAAAACTGTTCACGCACTGGAGGACGCGCGCTCGCGCGCGCCGCGACACGACACACACACACACACACACTGTCACCACACACACACACTACAGACACACACACACTACGTACACTCGCATCCAATCTTTGCGCGCGCGCTGGCACTACAACCAACGACTACATCAACAACGCCAACCACGTACTAATTGCATCCAAAGCTTTTGCGCGCGTGTCGCGTTGCGCGCGAATCACAACGGAAGCACAGACACGCACGATCAGCCGCAAGCTGCGGCGTCGCACAACGA
>JADBJO010001429.1:294760-297260 GCA_016801955.1 Conus betulinus
AGAGAGAGAGAGAGAGAGAGAGAGAGAGAGAGACGGTGGGGAGAGAGAGAGGAGAGAGAGAGAGAGAGAGAGTCAGACAGACAGAGAGACATACATACATACATACATACAGATAGACAGAGACAGAGGACAGAGAGAGGCAACGTCATAACACCCTCTAATGCCTTGTCACGTTATGACTGGGGAGATAGAAGATGTAGTTTTCATGAACATTTTCCTCCCTTTCCAGTAGAGTTAAAGGGTTGGCTTTTTTTCTACTTCGTGGGGCTGCAGCTGCTATTAGGGATGTACTAACATTTATTATAAGTTGAGAGAGAGAGAGAGAGAGAGAGAGAGAGAGAGAGAGAGAGAGAGAGAGAGAGAGAATCAATTTTTCTTCTTCCTCGTTCGCCATCCGTTAGATGAGCAGCCCGGTGTCCTCGAAGAAGGCTGCCGTCCGTCGCAGTTCCTCCAGGGTGCCGTACAGCTTGGCTTCCACTGCTGTCGGTATTGGTCAGTACTTTTGCCTGGATGCTGCATACGTCGTACAGACTTGAAGGATGTGGTCAGTTGTCATTGGTCCCTCACCACAAGGGCACTCTCCACTCTGTCCAATGCCAAATTTTGTGTGTTGTGGTGGAGCAGGCGATTGTGTCCAGCCCTCAGGCGGAAGAATCTTGACCTGTTCCCGTCGTCCCAGCAAATGGTATTTGTCGTCTGGGTTGTCTTTGGGATGCAGGAGGCGCCACTTTACTCCTGGCTGTGCCTTGATGATTGTCCTAATTTCAACGTATGACACCAGGTTGTTTGGCCTGCTCCTTCTGTGCACCGTCTTTTGCCAGAATGTCCGCTTTTACGTTGCCTCTGATGCCACAGTGTGCTGGTACAGAGAGAGAGAGAGAGAGAGAGAGAGAGAGAGAGAGAGAGGAGAGAGAGAGAGAGAGAGAGAGAGAGAGAGAGGAGACATTCAATGAAAAGCATTCTAGATCACGTGCTAAGCCAGACGTTTGAAGTATGGGTTGAATGGTAAAGTCTTTTGAAACAGCTTGAAGCTGTCTACACGGAGAAGCAGGAAACATGCACACAAAACAGCTAACAAAAAATTGAGAGACAGACAGACAGACAGACAAACAGACAGACAGATAGACAAAGATAGAGACAGGGAAGAGAGACAGAAAGACAGACGCGAAATACAAGAGAGGAGACTCAAGCGGACGCATGGCAGAAACCCTGGCGACAGGATCAGTGGACCTGCAATGGCAACGTCAGTAACATCCTGCAGCTGCCTTGTCACGCTTTGGCTGGGGAGGTAGAAAATGTCGTTTTTTTATGCCCTTTTTCCAGTAGAGTTAACGGCCTTACTTTCCTTCTACTTTGTGGGAGCTACAGCTAATATTGAGGAAGTACTAACATTTTTATAACTGGTGAGAGAGAGATGGGGGGAGGAAATACTAACGTTTTATTAGGTGAGACAGAGACAGACAGACAGACGGGAAGGTAGAGAGAGAGACATTCGATGAAAAGCATTCTAAATCACGTGATACGCCAGACGTTTGGGGTATGGCTTGAATGGTAAAGTCTTCTGAAACAGCTTGAAACTGCCTAAATGGAGAAACAGAAAACATGCATTCAACAATAGCTGAACAAAAAATATTGAGAGAGAGAGAGAGAGAGAGAGAGAGAGAGAGAGAGAGAGAGAGAGAGAGAGAGAGTTTATCCAGTGAGTTACTGGCAATGTTCATCTTATGAACGAAACAGTCAGCAAACCCCTAGATGCTAGCTAGTCTGGTTAAAAAAATATCAACTGACAGAGGACTTTGACTTTCCTGATGGAGCTGGTTTTTAAGATGCAGTTGTTTTTCTGGCACTGCTGGAACGTCAAGTCAGTCTCTTTCTGCGAACTGTGTAATGTTGAGTGTGACTGGGCTTATAATCAGCTTTTACATTGGAAGTCCTGAGGTGAAGAAATTCTGGTCTCGGTGATGTCACTTTTGCTTCATACAATTCTCTCTCTCTCTCTCTCTCTCTCTCTCTCTCTCTCTCTCTCTCTCTCTCTCTCTCTCTCTCTCTCTCTCTGCAACACACTCCTGCAGATGTGCTGCTGAGAGTATCTTGTTTCTCGGAATTGGATCTATCTGCCTGCGTGCATTCTACGCACTTGTTCGTCACCCGTCTTTGTCGTTCACCTATCTTCGCAACAGACGACGAGTGAAGGCAACTTTACACTGGCCAGAGAGGGGGGGTCTTTACGACAGTAAAGTATTGTAGCCCAGGGAGCTTAAGAGGAGAGATCGACAGGTTCCGCTGTAAACCCACTCTGTTCCGGACAGCCGTGTGTCGGAGGACATTTACTTCCAGCTCTCGAAACATCGACTTTTTTTGGCGAGGGAAATCGAATCGAAAACTGTTCGTGATTAAAAGTAACATGCTTGGAGGAGGGGGCGTGGGGGCAGTTAGAGGGGGGGGGGGGGGGGGGGGGGGGGGGGGGGGTTCTTGTCTTGGCACGCTTGGTTGTACGATT
>JADBJO010001429.1:304760-307260 GCA_016801955.1 Conus betulinus
ATTAGGTTTCTTGTATGGTTTATATATGTAGTTGTTGAGGTCAAGTGTTATGTCTAAGTAGTTCACTACTTTTTTTTGTTTGCTTCGATGGTGATTTTTAAGTTATGGTTTTGGAAAATTTTGCATAGTTTCTTTTTTCTTGTTTTCGATGGTTCTTGGATTGTTGTTTAGCGCGGCGAGGCCGTCGTCTCTGTATAGTCCGACTTGCTTTCCGAGTTTTTTTTGGATGTTGGATAGCATGAACAGTCCGACCAGTTCGCATGTTTCGGCACCGTCATACGATCCCATGGTCACATCAAATGTTGAGTTTCTGTTCGTTTTCTTGATCCATGTTTTCATTTCTGCTGTAGAGTAAAGTTTTCTTGGTGTGGAGAATGATTTCCATTTCTGACCCTGTTATGTCTGTGTGTTTTATTAGCAAATTTCAGAGCTTTAGTGAGTAGCTCTTCATCTATGGATGGGTAGAAGTCTACTATGTCGAATGTGATGAATACTGTGTTCTTCTGTTTGTTAAGATTTTTGAACCATTGGATAACTTCATATGTGTTCTTTCAGAGGTTGTATTCCGTGTTGATTTTTTATGTTTTTATGGCTTTTTTTTCTAGGATTTTCTTACTTATTTTGCCCAGTTCAGATTTAGACCATGTGGTGTACGAGTTCTTTTTCTTTTTTTCGGATGTTGTATATATATATATATATATATATATATATATATATATATATATATATGTGTGTGTGTGTGTGTGTGTGTGTGTGTGTGTGTGTGTGTGTGTGTGTGTGTGTGTGTGTATGCATAGGTGTGTGTGTATGTATGTATATATATATATATATATATATGTGTGTGTGTGTGTGTGCGTGTGTATGTATGTATATATGTGTATGTATATGTATATGTGTATATATCTGTATGTATATATATAAAGAAAAGGAAAAGAAAAGTATGAGGATGAGATTGAGAGGGATTGAGACTGATTTGATCAAGAAGTGTAGTAGAATTGAATGCATAACTAAGAATATGTAATAATGCAAGAGTACAGACAATTAAGGTAAATAAGAGGAACAAGTGTAATGATAATCTGTATGGATATAAATTAAGAATGTATGACTAAGTAAAAAGGAGAATGGAGGGAGAAGGGGGTCGGGGGGGGAGGGGGGGGGGGGGGGGGTCATGGAGGAAGCAACTGCAGAGACCAGTTAACACCAAACATGTAGGGGAACAAACGTGGCCACCCGGGGGGGGAGGGGGTGGGGTAGTCTAGGAATATGAATGGTTTAATTAAGTTAAATGAGTATGGAAAATGGGCATATAAAAGTAAAATCAATTGTATAAGGAAACATGTATGGAAGAGGAAGGTTAGGATAAGTAACGAAATAGGTACATACATACACATGTAAAACTACGAAATGAATACAAAGGGAAACATAGACAAATAATTGACCATGAAGTGATGAAGTATGTAAATAAGATAAACCAGGAAACGAAAGTAGGGCAAGAACTTGACCAGTTCAGTTAAACGGCAAGGCACGTGGCTCAGAGGTATTTGTTTCGATGTAGGTCTAAATGCAAATCAGCAAAGTCACGTCCCACTCCGTCGCACGCACACAGTGAACGAGCGCCAACTCTCCCGCTGTCCGTCTCGAGAGCTCACCCGTTCTTTTATCTTGCTCTCTGCTTGCTTCTCTGCTTGGGGGTGGGGGGTGGGGGGGGGGGGGGGGGGGGGGGGGGGGGGGGGGGGGGGGGGGGGCAAACCCACAAGGGGGGGGGGGGGGGGGGGGGGGGGGGGGGGGGGGGGTGGGGGGGGCGTGGGGCGGACGGGGGGGAGGGGGGGGCGTGCAGTGAGCGTGGTTGCGGACGGAGCGACAGAGGGAGGCAGTATGGTTTCGAACCTTTTGAATAACATTAGCTATTATATGCATTTTGATTATTTTCCGACGGTTGCTTTGAATGATTAAAGTCTTGAATTGTAGGGATCCGACCATCAAGAGATTCCTCTGGTCAACAGGCAATTTAGGCACACGTGTTCGAGTCAAGTGTCAACATGACCCACGGGACAGGATACGACAGGGTCATAGGCTGAAAAGAAAGGGAAAACTACAATTAAAGTGAAAATAACTGAAGGAATGTACCACCTGATACATGGAAAGCGGCAAGGCTATTGTAATTTATCCATGGGGCTGCTAAATCCAACGAATCTAAAACAACACAAGTTCAACACCACACGGACACGACCACAGTAGAACACACACTGAGTGTCAAAGGTTAGCCTGGCAGCTATTGTTATACAGACATGCACGCATGAGGGCGATATGCTAATTTTGCGCATGTGTAAACGAAGTAAATAAAAGATGCTTAAAATAGAACGGTTTTCCGGAGAATCATACGACGCAGGTGTAGAAAGGGTGTTCACTCTATATGTAATTGATAATACAATGAGGAAATGAAGTAGAAAACATGTGTTTTGCATGGTAATATCAACAGTATTCATATCCTGAGTTTTAA
>JADBJO010001429.1:314760-319760 GCA_016801955.1 Conus betulinus
AGGTCAGACACAAACTGTCGCATGAGACCATCCGTGCTGTTGCGACAATCCGTGCCGCCAGGTCCGGCACGGATTGTCGCATTCGTGAATTTGCGACAATACGTGCTGTTGCGATAGCCCGCGACAGCTGCGACCCCCCCCCCCCCCCCCCCCCCCCCCCCCCCCCCCCCCCCCCCCTCCCCTTTTAAATCGTCACGTTTTGTTCCAGGTTATCCACTTTGGCATTAGAAGACGGATTTCAACCAGGTGCCAACCCTGATTTTGGAGGCTTTGCTGTCGGCTGGGCTACAATCGATATTGACTCTCTCTCTCTCTCTCTCTCTCTCTCTCTCTCTCTCTCTCTCTCTCTCTCTCCCCCCCCCCCCCCCCCCCCCCCCCCCCCCCCCCCCCCTTCTCTGTCTCTGGTTCTTGTGTTTGAGAACGTCATTTGTATGCCGCTAGTCATGGATCTCACCTCAAAGGCCACTCACAGGTATGTAAACAGCACCACGGTCCTGGCGTACATGACTCTCGTCTTCTTCCCCGTCGTCCAGCTTGTTGTTGAGAACGCTGTTCACGTTCACCAGTCTGGGCATGACGTACGCCAAGGATGGGTTCTTTGCAGCACGTGAGTGGCGAGGAGAGGTGCAGGAGGCCAGGGTCTCTCGCATGACATATTGCCTGTCGTCGCCGAGTTCATTAGTCTGGGCTGGGGCCGGGGTTCGACTCCTTTTCTTTTCTACGCAGGAATGACTTAAGTTTGTCTAGAAGTAGGAATGAATTCTCTCCCCCCCCCCCCCCCCCCCCCCCCCCCCCCCAACCCCCCTCCCTCTTTTTCCTGCTGTGCAGTCCCTCTTATATCTTCATAAACAGACTGTTAAAATAATTCTCCTAAAATCTCCGGCCGTAACTCCCTCTGATTATAAACGTTTAGATTCGTTGCCTCTTAAATGGTTATTTATTTATTTAAATTAAAATATATTTTAAATAACACATAAAAAAAACCTTTCATGCCCAGTTATGCCTCACCAATTTTCTGAAAAATGAATTTAAAACGAATCTGATTCGCATTGTCAACAAGATTAAAGTTCCACTTCTAAGGTTGATCTTCTTAAATCTAGCCTCATGTATTCTGATGGTTCTTTGTGGAACAATGTTGCTGTGTTCTTTTAATGTAAGTAATAGTCGAAACGTTTTCAAAAGATACTATTTCTCATACCGTATGCAAAATTTTCTGACAATGTTGATTAACGCAAACATGTGTTTGACTTTTTGCTTTGTTTTGTTTTGTATTGTTTCATACATGTCAGAATTCATATCTGTAGATTCGAGCGTATTTAAATACAGCGGTCTTTGTGTAAATGTATGTTGAATGTTATTTCTTTTGTACGCCTTCCTTCCCCATTCTCTCTTCCATCAACACCCTCCTCACTTTTCCACCTTCTATTCACTTCCATCCCTTTACTTTTTTTTTCCTTTTGTTGTTGTTGTTGTTGTCGTCGTTGTCGTCGTTGTTGTTGTTAAAATGCATTTGGAAAGTTGTTTTTATTTCCTGAAATACTGCTTGTGTTATTTTCGGATTGTGATGCGTATTTCAGCTTAGTATTCCTTTCGTTGTTTGAATCATCCATTCACTTTTGAAATTGACTTTTTTCTTCATTGAGGGCAAGATGTAAAAAAAAAAAAAAAAAAAAAAAGCGTATATTGTGCTTATTATTTTCCATCGCTAAGAAAGATTCGTTCGTTTTTCTCTCTCTCTCTCTCTCTCTCTCTCTCTCTCTCTCTCTCTCTCTCTCTCTCCTCTCTTTAAATCGACACAGAGCTTAGAACCTTACATTGGGATAAAAAATGAATAGAATTATCAAATGTGCACTGACAAAATTTAGATTTGGCGTGTCTGATATCGCATGCCATCGCCTCAGGTATAGAAATGTAGTTGAAAATGAACTGATGTGTCGACTTTGTAACGAAGCAGAGAAGATGAAATGCATTTTCTGTTTTGCTGTCCTGCTCTGAGCGATCTTAGAATAAAATTTATTCAACCCAAATATTACACTGAACCATGCAATTTCAGGCTAATTCTCTTGCTGTCAACAATTAAGGAAGGAGGACACACTTTGGAATTTAGCCATGTATATTTACGAAGCAAATAAGAGAATTCGGACAGTAACGGCTTAATGTGCTCTGCGTTTTGTAATACATCTATATTTTTTTCATGATTTCATTGTGTTATGTATTAGGAATGTTGTATGATGCATGTATGAATACCCCTTCAGTATGAGGCTGTGGCCTTAAACTGAATAAACATTCGCATTCGCATTCTCTCTCTCTCTCTCTCTCTCTCTCTCTCTCTCTCACGCACATAGTACACGCACGCACGCGCGCGCGCGCGCGCACACACACACACACACATACACACACAGCACAGAGAGAGAGAGAGAGAGAGAGGGGGGGGGGGGGGGGGCGTTGGATTGGATGGGAATGTTTGTCTTTTTTTCTGGTAAAATGAGCACCTTTTTTTCCCCCAACCCGTATCAACTAAACAGATCGGGAGACACACAACGGAAATAAAACGGACAGAAATGAGCTTTGCGTGTCGTCCGAGGTTTTCCTTAAGAAGAAACTGGATAGTCAATTAGGGACATACATTTGGTATTTTGTTCTGCTTCCCTGTGATATTGAACTCATCAACCCCATGTCTCTGCCAAGCAGACAAACAAACAATCAAAAGCACTGCTGTGCTATTTTTAAAAACGGATTTTTTTTTTTTTTTTTTCTACGCCAGGATCGAATGAATCACGGCGCAGATGAAGCACGTTAAAACCCGACATTTTCATATCTTTATGTTCTGTTTGTTTCTGCTTTTGTTTTGTGTTCCTTTTCTCATTTCCTACCTAACTGTCTGTCTGTCTCTCTGTATATCTGAGTCTCTGTTGTCTATCTGTTTGCCTGTCTTACTCCCCCTCCTCTCTTTCTCTCTCTCTCTCTCTCCCACTCTCTTTCTTTCTTAAACACACACACACGCGCGCGCGCGTCCGCGCGCGCGCACACACACACACACACGCACGCACGCACGCACGCACACACACACACACACACACACACACACACACACACACACAGACACACACACACAGACACACACACATACACACACACACACACTCCCAGCTACGCACCATCATTCTCATCCATTTAGTGTCAGGTTAACTTTGACATTGCACTCTCAGTTTTCAGACCAGAAACAACGAAAACAAAAACCACTCGACAGAATCGGAAATGACCTTAAGAGAGAGAGAGAGAGAGAGAGAGAGAGAGAGAGAGAGAGAGAGAGAGAGACAGACAGACAGACAGACAGACACAGACAGAGACAGAAAGAGAGAGAGCGAGAGAGAGAGCTGAATTGAAATAATTAATTCAAAATGAAGATGTAATAATGCGTACGCTGTTTTTCCCGGAGTCAGCTACATTTTTCCACCGTATTGACAGATTGCTTTTGTTCCCCCGTGTCAACAGAACCTTCCCTTGCTCCCCCACCGCTCTCCCTCCCCACCCCCCACCCCCCGTTCGATACTCCCCCCCCCCCCTCCCTGCTCTATACCCCTCCTGCTTGCCTATGAAATGTGTGTCTTTGTGTGTGCGTGCGCACGTAGTCTTTAAGCCATATGAAAGGAAAGATTTCCTTTCGTATCCCCTCCCGCAAATCAAGATTCTTTGTGTTGTTGGTGGGGGCAGATTTCAGCAGGGGGGTTAAATGGAGCGGGTGGAATATCGAGCAGGGGGAATATTGGGCGGGGGGAGAGAGGGGCTGGGGGCGAGGGGGGGAGTAGTGTTATCGAGCAGGGGGTGTATCGAGGGGGGGGGGGGGGGGGGGGGGTATCAAGAAGGGGACTATCGAGCGCGGAGGTGAGGGGGGGGGGGGGGGGGGGGGGGGCTATTGAGCAGCGACATGAAGGGATATGGCGGGAGGGGGGGGGGGGGGGGGGGGGGGGGGGCGAGGAGTGCTATCGAGCTGGAGAAGTACTGAGTGTGGGGTAGTATCGATATGCTCTTTCATGACATATTTTTTTTTCTTTTGATAGATCTCTCTCTCTCTCTCTCTCACATATATATATATATATATATATATATATATATATATATATATATATATATATATGTGTGTGTGTGTGTGTGTGTGTGTGTGTATATATATATATATATATATATATATATACCATGAATATCACTAATATGCCTGGTAAAATTTTAAAAGCGCTCAACCCCTTGTGGAGCACACATCTGTTAAAAAAACAAGTATAAAAAAGGAACTCTAAAACTCTACAAATTTGTTTCGAGCTCACAGCTCTCTCTCTCCTCTCTCTCTCTCTCTCTCTCTCTCAGGATGATTTTTTGGGTCTTTGTCAGAGAGGACGGCCTCGCTGCACTAACCAACCAACCCAAGAACCATCGAAAACAAGAAAAAAGAACTGTGCAAAATCTTCCTGAATCAAAACCTAAAAATCACCATCGAAGCAAATAAAAAGGTAGTGAACTACTTAGACATAACGCTTGATCTCACACAACACATATATAAACCATACAAGAAACCTAATGATACACCATCTATGTAAACATCAAAAGTAACAACCCACCATCCATACTAAAAAAAACTATACTCAATGGCATAAACAAGAGATTATCTGATTTGTCATGTAACGAAAGTTTATCAACAACGCAGCAGCAGAATACCAAGAAGCGTTGCAAAAAAGTGGTTACAACTACAAACTACAATACAGCCCAGATAACAACATGAACAAAAACAAGAAAAACAGGAAAAGGAAAATCACATGGTATAACCCTCCATATGATGGAAAAGTAAAAACAAACATAGGGAAAAACTTTTAAAATTCTGACAACATCACTCCCAAAAGAACACAAACTGTCCAAAACATCCAACAAAAATACCATCAAACTATCATATTCATGTATGCCTAACCTTAAACATATAATTGATTCATCCAACAAAATGAAAAGCAACA
>JADBJO010001429.1:327260-339760 GCA_016801955.1 Conus betulinus
AAAGTGAGGGGGGTTCCATGTAGCAGTAGTAGTGTCGTCCGTGCTGCTACGACAAGAGCACGCGCGCGCGCGTGAGATTTGGGAAGAGAAAGTGAGGAGGAAGGAGACCGAGGATGGAACCTCGAGAGATGCTACTAGGGGAGATGGCTGAAGTCTGTGTTTCGGGATTCTGAAACCCCACCAGCAGCCGGCAAACGCGTCCATACTTTCCTGTACTTTTTTTTTTCGTCCTGGAATTAATTATTTCGATTGAAAAAAAAAGAAAGTTTCGTTCACTTCTTTCAAGATGGAAAAAACAAAGTGACGAAATAAACAAACACGTGTATGTGTGTGTGTGTGTGCGTGTGTGTGGATTCGGGAACAGGAGGGATGTATTTCACGTCAGTGGATGTCAAGATCTGGCAGCTTTGATTGACATAACAGATTGACTGATTGGCAAAGGGAGGGAAAATGATTGCGTGGATAACGCGTGTATCAGCTACGTGTTAATTGCTTTACTGACCTCGTTGTCTGTCTGATCCAGACTATCTTCAGTTTGCATAAGCTGTGGAAACTGGGCATTCGTTGGAGTATTTTTTTTTCGTTTTTGGTCCACGACTTTTCTTTTTCTTTCTTCTTTTTTTTCTTCTTCTTTTTCTTTTTTTTTTTTTTGTTTTTGTTTTTTACCTTGCGGGTTAAAACCCTGGACCTATCTGGTTCATTTTGTTATCATCCCCTGTAACTCAGTGTCATAGTGGTGTGTGAGTGGATTCGTTCAACGAACAGCGCCGAAAAGACAATACCTAACCCCACCCCCCACCCCACACGAACAGCGCCGCGCCGAAAAGACAATACCTACCCCCACCCCCCACCCCACCCTACCATTCACCCCCACCCACCTCCAACACTCCCACATGACTGAAGGGGGGACACTCGGGTATTGCTGATCGATGAGTCTCTGTTTCGTCCCATTGATTACGGCACAACACTGTTGTCAGAAACGTGTGTTCCTACTGCTGTTTTTCTAGAACTATAGCCGTGCCTACGGAGTCCTACCCACTTGATTATTTTGTTGCCGTAGTCGCGTTGTGTTGCTTGCAGTTTTACTGTATCTACACATCCCATCTGTGTTTTCCCGCAATGCAGGACTCAATGTATCTGCGAGGAATACACGTGATTCGCGTGTGTTTGAAAATGTACGTACGTGCATGTATACAACACGACAGTGACTGACTGATGTACATCGAGGTTTTATGCTCACCACGCGTTTAGATCTATGAATATTATGTTAATAAGCCCGCTTCGCTGAGAGAGGCGAGCTGCAATTCATGCCAAGTAATTCTGCCCATGAAATGAAGTGCATCAGTGAACAACGCACATGTCGTTACCACGTTCAGTTAAACACCCTGTAGATATATAGTCAACAGTCCATAAGCAATGGACACCTGCATATACATGCAGCAAAGTGCACACACAGACATCTGTCATACCTTGAAACATATTCGTGTTCGCGAATGATAAATACCTGCGTAGGGCACCTACATCAAGTGCATACAAACCACACAACCTTCAATCGAAGTCACTTTGTACGTGTTTCACACTTTGAACTTTACACGCCCGTGTAAACAACGGAAGAAAACGCTCAGAGTTTTCTTTTCTTTTCTGTTTTTTTGCCCCCATCTGTGTGTATGTATGTCTGTGTATATGTATATACACGGCATGGGAACAACAACAACAGCAGCAACAACAACAACGAACGGACATACAACGCACACTGCTGGGGTGAGTCTGGCATGCGACTCCGCGGACTGTGAGTGATACTGACCGTGCTTCGTGTGATTGGTGGGGGCTTTAGCGGTCTGAGGCGGCCGGACGGTGGTGGTGGTGCCCAGTGTGGAAGCGATGAGTCTCATGCCTGTCTTGAGTTTCTGGATCTGCTCAACAGCTTGCGACTGACTGACTGACCCACCCGCTGATAGGCGGGCTGGCTGGCTGGAAGGAAGGTGAGTGGAAGCAATTAGTATCTCCGCTTCTTCTTCTTCTTCGTCTGAATCAGTGGTGCCCGTGGTTCCACTTCACTGGTGCATAGCGAGCGACCGGCTGCGTCTCGGTCATTTGCCTCTGCGTGTACTCTCTGTCTCTGTCTGTCTGTCTGTCTGTGTCTGTCTGTCTCTCTCTCTCTCTGGGCAAAGACCTAAAATGAATAGATTTCTTGAGTCTGTCTGTCTCTCTCTCTCTGTGTCCAGTCCTGAAATGTACAGAAACATAACAACATGATCATAAGAATTCTTGGGTTTTTTTATCATTTTTTTTCTGTTATCAGATTGACAGGTGTTTTGTTATACTTTTCTACACTGCGTCATTTGTTCAGATTGACACATGTTTGTTATGCTTTTCTACACTGCGTCATTTCGATGACGTGCTCGTATGTGTGCAATCATATCTCCCAAAGAAAGCAGGATGTCCAAAAAAACTAGGATAGTTTAGTCAGTTTTGGGGAGCACGTTTTAAGGTTTAAATGCTCTCTCTCTCTCACGCACATGCATGCATGCACACAGACAGACAGAGAGAGAGAGAGAGAGAGAGAGTCCGCTAACCTTTGTCTTCTTGACAACAGCCAACAGAAGAGAAAACCTCACAAAAGTAAGAAGCAAGCTGGCATGTGCACAGCAGTAGGAGAACGCAGATCCCAGCCAAGTTTTTTTTTTAACAGGCCTCTAAACTTCTACCAAACTTAAACAAAAACTCCGATTCCGTCTCACCGCCTCGGACATTATACTATCCCTCTAAAACTACCGAGAAACAGAAAACACGCTGTTTCATCCAGGAACCTATTCTGACATCAAAAGAGAGGCGGCCAGCTTGCTCATTGGTTCTAGCAGACGAAATCAATGATCTTTTACACAGTAATGCAATAAAAACCCCAGTCCGCCTAACAAGTGATATACTTTGCTGCTCGGTTAACTGTGACACCGACCACAAGATAAGCAGATTTCCAATGCTGGGCGCTTACCAGTTCTTAGTATGAAGCAACAAAAGGGACAGAACGCTTCCTGCTCCCAGAAAAGATTATCTTACATGCTATATGTCAGAACACCCCTTCTGATTATCCGAACCAAGCATCATATTCCGCTTTCTAATGATAAATCGAGGGGCAAATGCTCAGGTTTTGGCCTTTAAAAACGTAGTCGGGATTCCACGAACCGGAAGCAGTAGCTTTACACGTGGGGTCATGACGTTGGAGTTGGTTGCTGAATTTAACGGGGCGTTTTGAAAATGGCTCAAACCCACTTATTCTGTCGCAGACTTTGAAATTTGCGTACGAAATCCGAATAATAAATTTGAAGTCGACCTTAAATTCACAGGGTTATTGACATCAGTAATTCTAATTTTTTTCCGATACTTTTTTTGTTGGAGTGCCATGCGTTATTCGAGGACAAAATTTAGATGAAAGTGCGTATGTATGTATACGTATGTGTGTGTTTGTGTTGTAGTTGTATGTGTAGTGGGAGTAGAAGAGAGTCTCGAACTTTGTAAAGTCGAGATAATGTACTGTAATCTGTCTGTCGCTAAGGATCTGTAGGCTGGCTTACATTTTCCGATTTCATCCTTAGGTCACTTTGTATGGTCTACTTACACTCAATTTGATTAAAAGTTTTACTTTGCAAGTTTTCTACTCTTGCTGATTGGTAGATATACATATACAGGCAGTTGAAAACTTTTAGGCGGAGATAGGGGGATATAAAGATAAGAAGAGAAAAATGGATCATACAAACAAACAAAGGACATTTCTAATCGTGATGAACGCTAACATTCCCGACCACTATACGAATTGCCTCCCTTAGCCAAAACTTCATCAGTATCAGTCGTCGGCGAATGCTTTCAAATAATACGCCGTTATATAGAACACCGTCGACTTCTACAGTTTGTTGGTTTAAAACTAGATGCATCACATGTTACTAATTGTAAATACATACGGTAGCAGAAATATAACAGTTCTGATTACGCCCCCCCCCCCCCCACCCCCCCCCCCCCCCCCCCTTACATTCACCCCCCCCCCCCCCAAGCCCTACCCGGAAAAACAACGAAAACACCAACACCACAAAAAACATACATCACGCAACAAACCGCCCACCAAAGATGCACAAGGTTTTTTGCACACAACTCAGCCCACCCCCCGCCGCACCCCCCTCTCGACCCCCCATCCCCAGCCTCCTGACCGCCCCCAAAGCACGCAATGCATCTGCCCACCCCTCTTGACCCCCCCCATTTTCTTTTACCCCCCCCCCGTGGGACCCCCACCCGCCTCCCCCCCCACGTTCTCCTTTACCCCCCGCACCCCCTTGTCTTCTTTCATCTTCTCTCTCTCACTCATTCACCCCCGCTCAAACATGCACACATGCACGACGCACGCCACAGGCACCAACACCCAAACACACACCGCCACACCAACACACGCACACACCACATCACCCACACACAACACAAACACACACCACACACACACCCCCACCCCCCCCACAACACACACACACACACCCACACCCCACCACCCACCACCACACGGACCCACGTACACACGAACGAAGACAAGAGAGAGAGAGAGGGAGAGACGGAGCCACGAGGAGAGAGCACGCAACCGAGGGACGCTACGTCTCTTTCCTCTCTCCGGAGAGAGAGAGAGAGAGAGCGAAGACAAGCACGCACGCACGCAGCACAGGCCCACAGACAGACAGACGCACAGACGCTAAGGACCACCCAAGAGCAGAGAGAGACATCACCCACCCCCTACCCCACAAATTACAAAATCATAGTCACATTGTACGAGCCACACACACACACACACACACACAAAACCGTTGTGTGGTGTTGTGTGTTGTGTGATGTTGTGTTGTGTCGGGCTGAGATGTGTGTGTGTGTGGGGTTGTGTGTGTCGTTTGTGTGTGTTGTGGATGTGTTGATGGGGGGGGGGACATGGACAGGACAGGGTGGACAGGACAGGTTGAGTAGAGAGACAGGCCAGAGACAGAGATCCTAAGAATCTAGAAAAGGCTACACATAGTTGATTTCACTTGCATTTTTTTACATTCATAACACTTGGTTATTGGGTTGTGTGGTGTATGGTGTGGAGTGTGTACAAATGTGGTGGGTATGTGGTGTGTGGTGTGTGTGGTCACAAAGAAAAAAAGACGGGATTGTTTTGCACTAGCCCCCCCCCCCCCCCCCCCCCCCACCCCCCCCCCCCCCCCCCCCCCCCCCCCCCCCCCCCCCCCCCCCCCCCCCCCCCCCCCACCCCCCCCCCCCCCCCCCCCCCCCCCCCCCCCCCCCCAAGTATTAATGACTGGAAGTAAAATTATGAAAAATTTCTGTCGGATTGG
Organism: Conus betulinus; assembly: GCA_016801955.1. Taxonomy (NCBI): domain Eukaryota; kingdom Metazoa; phylum Mollusca; class Gastropoda; order Neogastropoda; family Conidae; genus Conus; species Conus betulinus. The sequence continues at coordinate 332,618 of JADBJO010001429.1, forward strand.
CACAACGAAAAGAGAAAAAGAGAGGGATTGAATAGGAAGAACCCCAACTCCAAAAGGAAAAAAGAGAGAGAGAAGGATGAACGATAGAGAGGAAAATCTCCAAGAAAGAAACGAAAAAGAAAGAAAAGAAAGAAAGAAAAATGCGAAGCGAGGAGAATTTAAAAACAGACTTGGTTCCATGTACGTCTCTGGAATAACCTGTTGTCGAAGACATTCCAAGTCTTGATTTTTCACAACATGCTCACACATTTCTCCTCAAGGCAAAGAAACGCAAACATGCACGCGTCCATACCAACTCACACACACGCGCACACACACACACACACACACACACACACACACACACACACACACACAGAGAGAGAGAGAGAGAGAGAGAGAGAGAGAGAGAGAGAGAGGGCTAAAACCGAAACCTCGAGGCACAAAACACAAAAAAGTCTGAGAGAGATTGCGACACTTTCACGATTTCTCTTCTTAAGATTCTGGCGTCTGCTTTTATTATTTTGTTTAACAGAAAATTAACCCCTGGCTCGCTTTATATTTATCGATTTCATTCATTTATTACCCAGTTAGCTGTGCACCAGGGCAAATCTTGAAGGTGTCAGAGAATCCCCTTAGGACTTAATCTGGATTAAAAATCCTCTTCGATCATTGCCGACCCTACTCCTCTCCTGCCAAGTCCCTCTCCACAACCCCCTCCTAACCTCAACATACACACACACACACACACACACACACACACACACACACACACACGCAGAGGCAAGCACGCACCTATCTTTTTCTCTGACGAAATCACAACCAAAATGCGCTCTCGCATAGGCACATGCACTCTGTCACTCACATCGGGCCCGCACAAAGGTGACGGGAAACCAATAACATTTCACAGAAAATAATCAACTTTTATTTAACTTGACTCCGAGCCCCCACCCGTCACTACACAAACAATTATCTGTATCATACAACAATGTAAACACCATACAGACAATCTCATAAATCGCATCCCCTGTTCTTCAGTGATCCTTACTTTACCAGGAAAGACAATATTTCACTATTACATTTGCACATTTATAAACTTAAGAACAAAAAAAAACGTCCATAACTTGCCAGCATTCCTTGGTTGACCGTCAGTTTCTCTCATCACACTGTGCGACCACGAGCTGAAGCTGCCACACTGTTGTGTCCTCCCGATTGGCCAAATCCCAGTTGGGGGACACTGGCAACGTAGCTTTAGTTGCACCCTCACACCGAGTCTTCCGGACTCCACCGCACTCCGCCCTCTCCACGGAAAGGGCTCCTGTCGGCCTCTCCCACAGGTCTTCTCTGGCTGCAAACACCCCACCGTTGTCTGGCAGCTCCCTGTCTAGGCTCCAACAGGCTAACACGTCTTGCTGTCGACCGTCCCCACACGGGAGACAATTCTTCTCGTCGTCGGCTCCGAGGCTACAGCAACCTCCACTGTCTTACGTCCCCACCCAGGAGACAACGAGGCGACAGCAAACCTCTGCTTCTCGCTGTATTTTCTTGAGCCCTCAGCAAGACGGGCGAGTTCACTTTCCCTTAAGTGAGTCACACACTTCCTGGTTTTCCAGGCACCTTATATCCATTCTCAAACAAGAGAGAACTCGAGTTTAACTGGTTCAACCAATGGAATCACTGGCACACACACATCACACACACGATTTGTACCAATATAATCCCCAAGTTATTTTTTATTCCACCAATGGAATCACTAGTCACCTACACATACACACACACCACAACTGTTAGCACCAACAAGGACTTGGGTACCAAGTGGTTAATGCATAACTCCTATTCAACTCATGTTCCATTCCCCAAAGCTACCCATTATACTAACAGCCTGGACTTCTCTACCAGCCAGGACTGATGCTTCAAGTGGTGACTACACCCTATAGACAACAAGGTGCAACCACTCAATAGGCCGAAGCCTTCCATTCATGCCTCAGAACAAGAACGACTGAAGGGTCGCTGTACTGCCTGCAGGCTGACGGTCGCCTACCCGTGACGGTCACCTGACACGATTGCCTTCCTTTAGCCCGCTGGACAACCCAGTTAATAGCCAGTCTCATGGTGGACACTCTTCTCTAGCCAGGACCGGCAGGTCGGCAACTACTTGTCACTATCCCTCGGACATGTGAAACACTTCCCAGTAACTCCCCTCCTTCAGTAAACGACTCGGGGTATTCCCCTCTGGTGATGCCTGAATTTGCACACTTGAAGAACCCAAGGAACTTGCTCTCAACAACAGCAAAACTACCCTTAATTTGCCTAAATGCTCGAGAACATTCGGCCGACTCATGACACCCCCGTACCTAAGAATGTTGTTCCAATCAACATTTCCTCCAGGACGAATGTTCTCAGATTGGATAAAACAAACTCAAATGCATGGGTTGATATGACAGTACTACCCCTATGCTTCAAGATATCACTTCCATCAACATCTCTAACATGGATAATGTACCCAATTAAAACCAATAAATCAATCAGATAATCCAAAGATCACTCTTGGTCAGTCATAAAAACGACTGTGCACAACATTTAACTCTAAACTGGGCTCACATATAATCAAGAACTCTCCCTATAGCGTTAGCTATCAGCATGTTCATACATATTATTAATCATGCCATCCACTTCTAATATATAATCATGCACCCAAGATTCCATGATGTGGCCACAATCCACAAAGACAAGATTCAAATTCAAGGTGTGTGCCCCAACGTACGTAACATCAAGAATCAAATTCAGGCGTGTGGCCACAATCTGCTCACACGGTCTCACACACAATATGCAAATCAAACATTTATCCTGATTTCGCAACTTAAGGACATTTTCACACTTTACCGAGCGGTGACAAAACAACATGAGCAAACAGATATCAACCAGAAAAAATCATAAATCATAACACGTGAGTACGTACTGATCCCCGCTCCATAAAAGGGCAATGAACAAAAGCACATCAACATCAACTGAAACGTGTATCAAAAAATGAAAAATAACACATGAATATAGGCTCAACCGTGCCCTACAATGGGCCTTCAAAATAAAAAGGAAAGAAAAAAACAGCATTTCAGAGTCACCCCAGTTGTGTACACCAACTAGCCAGCTACATTATTTACCCCGTAACTGTCCGTAACGGATGATCGCTCACGCCACACAACAGCAGCCCGTAGGCAGTGGTCATACTATTGTCCCACTGCTACCACTCACACTTAAAGTGGCAACACCCTGAAGGCATTGCCCTACCTACTTTGTTGTTCACACTACACAGCAACACCCTGGAGGCATTACTCCTCCTCTTGACCTACTTCTACCCCTCTCAATCTTGACTGCCGTTTGCGGCTCGCCAACAGTACCTGGGGCAGAAAGTTTGCGCAGTCCAGGCTTTACAAGAGAGTCAGCGCACCTTTCACACATTTTAGTCTTTAAAGGAGCGCGTGAAAATCTGCGCAATCCTCTTCTAGCCTGCTCGGCAAAATCCCCTTGACATTCAGCCCCCTTGACTTTCATTGCCTCAGGGTCTGTTGTGCGAAGATCACGTGAACTGGGGCTGTCGCGCCATTCACTGCGACGACGATCATCTCCCCTTTTCAAAATGTTAAGAGATGATCCCTCACTCATCTTATCCGAATCCATCTTCTTTTTCTGTGTGGAACTTCCTTGTTCGAATCCCACTCAGTGCCTATGCCCACTGCTTTATGGGCGTTATTTTCTTCTCCTTTCCCAACACTGGCTGATCTGCTCCTATGAGTCGACTATCTTTGGCAGTTTCTAATGATGGCTGGTCACCTCGACCTTCTTGCCATGCGTTATTACAGCCACCCCGGTTCCAGCCCAGCTGCCGGTTCCATTTACTCTGTGGTCCCTCTTGGCCCCGACCCTGAGGTCTGCCACCATGGCTCCTACATTTCTGACTACCACGGCAACGCCAACAACTTTTTGAACCACCACTACGACCACCATGGCCTACAGCACTGCCACTACGGCCACCTCCTCCACGACACCCCACTACGGCCATCCATGGCCACTACGGACCTATTTCATGGTCCACTGCACCACCACCACGCACACCATGATCAGCGCTAGCTCTACTGCCAGCGGCGCCTGTGCACTTCACCTGCTTTCTGTTTACTTTCCTGTAGGAGTCCTACCCTGCACTATCCTTGCTTTCCCTACTTGACTGGCAGCCTGGTTAGGCTTTGGGAGGATGTACCTACCCCCTAACAAAGCTGGATAGGGAAGGTTCCTTTGTACTGCTGCAGTGAGAGTACTCCTAACAAACTCTGACTCTACTTTGACACGGGCCAAAGGTAGCCGATTAATTCTTCCATCTGCATATCGCACGCAGGTGGTTTCCCCTGTGTAGTCTGTCTCTCTCACAAAACCGGGTTCTACCATTGCCGCCAGAGTCAATCCTGTATCTAACAAGCAGGTCACTGGCTTCCCGTTTACTACTGCCCTAGTAGTTGGTGGTGGCACTCTGCCTTCCTGTTGAATTGTATCAACGGCAACGACTGAATGTATTCGCAGTCCGCTACAGTCCTTGGCGATATGACCCTCTCGCCCACATTTAAAACATGTGCGTTTCACTCTAACATTCTCTTGAGTCCCACTGTTGCCGCGGGACTTCGAATCCGCTTCTAACTGTGGTCTCGCTCCTTTGTGTAGGGAGTCGGCGAATACACTCCCTGCTGTGTGGTCTGGGCATTACGGGACGACTGGTTCGATCCCTTCACCCCATTACGCTGATCATGGGCAGATTCATACCTGTCTGCAACTTTCACTAACTCCTCTAAACTTCCTAATTCTCTTTCTGCCAAGAATACTGTGAGATCCTCCGACAAGTGGAGAGAATTTGCTCCTTAACGATCTCCTCCCTCAAGATTCAAACGTTTGTTCGATGTTCCCTAACCTAATCCATTTATCAAAGAGAGCCCTAAGCCGATAAAGGAACTGTACGTGTGTCTCACCTGATTTACGAACAGTTTCTCTGAACAATTTCCTATATCTATCGGCGGTTACCTGGTACCTCTGAAACAAAGCATCGCGCACCGACTCATAATCCATCTGTTTTTCCGGTGGTAAGCAGAAAAAAAAGCATCCCTAGCTTTGGGTGTCAGCAGCGCGCGGACAAATTTGTGGCCCACCGTTCTTCGGGTAAGCCCTGATCTTTGGCAATCCTTTCAAATTGCGAAATGAAATCCTCTAAATGGTCCGGATTATCATCAAACTTTGGCATATTGATCAAGGGACTGACATGTGGTGCAAAGTTCGCTTGAGGTTTTGCGTCCACGTCCCGTTCCTTTTCCAATTTTAATTTTTCTAACTCAAACTGCCTTATCTCCCTTCTTTCTCTTTCCTCTCTCTTTCCTTTCTCGTCTCTCTTTCTCTCTCCTTTCCCTTTCCCGTTCTCTCTCTCTCTTTTCCCGTTCCTCTTCCTCTCTTTCCGTTTCTCTTTCTCTCTCTATTTCTCTCTCCTCTTTTTCCCGTTCTCTTTCCTCTTTTTCCCGTTCTCTTTCTCTCTCTTTTCTCTCTTCTCTTTTTCCCGTTCTTTCCTCTCTTTTTCCGTTCTCTTTTTCTCTCTTCTTTTTCCCGTTCTCTTTCTCTCTCTCTTTTTCCCGTTCTCTTTCTCTCTTCTTTTTCCCGTTCTCTTCTCTTTCCTGTTCTCTCTCCTCTTTTTCTCTCTTTTCTCTCTGTTCTTCCCGTTCCCTTTGTATTTTCTGGGCCTCGATTACACGGGGCCAGTTCTCATCTACATATGCCTTCAGTTCCGGACCCTTTAGTCCTAAAGCTTTTCCTTCTTCTATGAGGTCCATCTTTTTCAGCGGACCCATTGTCTCAGCACCCCCTCTTCAGTCGACATTTTGAAGCTATCTAACCCTCGATCAGCCAGCTAACACACAACTACAGTAACAAGCGAGATGTCCACACGATCACTCGTCCTAAATAAAGCGATCAAATAGTTGTGCTACACACAATCAGCCTCAACGGTAACCAAATCAAGCAAGTTCAAACAAAAGGCACAGTCATGGAAAAAAAGATCAACACAATCAACACATGACTACGTCTTTCCCGGTAAGAAAAAAAAATCTAGGTTTCCACAATCATGACAAATTTCAAATCCTTTTGCAATTGAACAAAACCCAGAAATCAAAATCACTTATGACTCATTTATGTTCATCCCGGACGAGCCCCCAATTTGTGACGGGTCTCCGACGCTCCCCCTCGTTATTGAAATATGATTATCATATGCAGGGATGCAGGGGGTTATAGACAGAAGTATTTATGCTTTCACAACCAAAATGCGCTCTCGCATAGGCACATGCACTCTGTCACTCACATCGGGCCCGCACAAAGGTGACGGGAAACCAATAACATTTCACAGAAAATAATCAACTTTTATTTAACTTGACTCCGAGCCCCCACCCGTCACTACACAACACAATTATCTGTATCATACAACAATGTAAACACCATACAGACAATCTCATAAATCGCATCCCCTGTTCTTCAGTGATCCTACTTAACCAGGAAAGACAATATTTCACTATTACATTTGCACATTTATAAACTTAAGAACAAATAAAAACGTCCATAACTTGCCAGCATTCCTTGGTTGACCGTCAGTTTCTCTCATCACACTGTGCGACCACGAGCTGAAGCTGCCACACTGTTGTGTCCTCCCGATTGGCCAAATCCCAGTTGGGGGACACTGGCAACGTAGCTCGCGTTGCACCCTCGGACCGAGTCTCCCGGACTCCACTGCACTTCGCCCTCTCCACGGAAAGGGCTCCTGTCGGCCTCTCCCACAGGTCTTCTCTGGCTGCAAACACCCCACTGTTGTCTGGCAGCTCCCTGTCTAGGCTCCAACAGGCTAACACGTCTTGCTGTCGACCGTCCCACACGGGAGACAATAAATCCCAGTTGGGGGACACTGGGAGTAGCTCGCGTTGCACCCTCGGACCGAGTCTCCCGGACTCCACTGCACTTCGCCCTCTCCACGGAAAGGGCTCCTGTCGGCCTCTCCACAGGCTCTCTGGCTGCAAAAACACCCCACTGTTGTCTGGCAGCTCCCTGTCTAGGCTCCAACAGGCTAACACGTCTTGCTGTCGACCGTCCCCACAC
>JADBJO010001429.1:344760-354760 GCA_016801955.1 Conus betulinus
GATAGAAGACAAGAAAGAATTGAATCGTAACGGAGAAAAATAAGACATTGAGAAGAAAAGAAAAAAAAAAAGTGTTGCTCTTGATCTATTGTGGACGTATTTTATGTAACTATGAATAAAGATTAGTTTAAAGTGAGAAAAAAACAAAAACAAACAGGCAAACAAACGAAGAAAAGTGTGCAAAAAAAAAAAAAAATAATAACAAGATAACAAACAAACAAAAAACAAAAAACCCTGTTCAATCACATGGTAGTAAATAACAAGAAAGACAACTCTTGCTCCCGTCGTGAGACAAGTTAAACGCCCGTAACTCCAAGTGAATGCTGCTTACAACTCCAATGCACCGAGCAGAAATGCAGGGACAAAGCACACAGACAAAAAAGAAGAACACATCCTAAAAGAATAATGAATAAGTGAAACGAAAGAAAACAAAGAAAAGAAAGAAGAGAGAGAGAGAGAGAGAGAGAGAGAGAGAGAGAGAGAGAGAGAGAGAGAGAGAGAGAGAGAGAGAGAGAGAGACACAAAAAAACGATGCTCCAAACTTGCCAGTGGTGGCCCCTACGCCTAGTTCATGCGCACAGCAACAGTAGCTAATTAAACAAGCGCACAAAGACAATTTCATTGATTCAAGATCAAGACCATTCGTTTAGGGTTACGGGCCTGTAATTGTCTGACGATGGGAACAAGAGTTATCTTTCTTGTCTGTTCTTTTGCTGCTTCTGGATTGCTGCATGGAAGACGTTCATATGCTCTGCTAAATGCTATAGGGAGAAGAAAAGTGATGAGGAGCAATACACAAGGAGGAAATGAGAAATGTGTGTGTGTGTGTGTGTGTGTGTGTGTGTGTGTGTGTGTGTGTGTGTGTGTGTGTGTGTGCATTATGAGGGGTGGGAATGGGTGAGGGTGCGATGGGGACTATCACAAAGAAAGAAAAGGAACGAACGCAAAAACAAAAGAGTTAATGACAAATGATGGCATCCCTAACACCACATGCGTGAGGGAAAAAAAAAATAAAGAAAAAAAGAAATAAAGGAAAGAATCAATGGTCGCTCCTCGTCAAAATTACCTCAATCCACGAAGATTATGACCAGTCCCTCGGAAGCAAACGAAGAAATTGAAAAAATCGTACGTAAACTGAAAAAAATAACAGAGTAAGAATGTTTCAGAACGATAGAAATTCGAAGATCCTATACAAACATGTACACACGTCGACTTGCATACCGCATGGATAAACAGGAAATGTGAATAGTCCCAAACGTACATACACTTACACGCACACGCGCGCGCGCACAGAGAGAGAGAGGGGGGGGGGGGGAGGGGAGAGAGAGAGAGAGAGAGAGAGAGAGAGAGAGAGAGAGAGAGAGAGAGAGGGAGGGAGGGAAGGAGAGAGAGAGAGAGATTGAGGGAGGGAGGGGGAGAGAGAGAGCTGATCCCTCGCACTAAATCGACCCACTTAGTCCAATATCTTAAAAAAAATGATAATCGAATTGTTAAAATGCATATAGGAAAAAATATGTACAAGACATACTACCCTTACCACATGGAACCAGCATCAATCGTAATTTAGAAAACAGTCAGGCACAACATATACGATTGTCATGTGTCTTTCTAGTGAGAAGAACAGCTGCGGCTCGCTAAAATGGTGTTCAGGCCTAATGAAAAGCACATGATGGGGATAAGAAAAAAGGCAGTGTGTCGGAGTTCTGCAAACCGTATTGACCAATGAAATGCAGATGTTTTTTCGCCCTTCTGTCCCCCAATTTGCAATATTTCCACACCGCTTAATTCTACCCCCAACCCCCTTCTCTCTGTGTCTCTCTGTCTCTGTCTCTCTCTCTCTGTTCCTCCCTCCCTCCTCCCTCCTCCCTCTCTCTCTCTCTCTCTCTCTCTCTCTCTCTCTCTCCGTGCACAGCCACACGCAGCGTTGTCCTGTCGCAGCCCCCGCCACCACCACCAGTCCACAGAGAGCAATCAATGTCAGGTCGTCAAGAGGCAACCCACCAGAGGAGACACTGCGCTGCTGTGGAGTCCCTGCGACGGCGTTTGATGGTGCTTTTTCAGTGGTGCTTGTTCTGATTCCATTAACGTACGACACCACTTGCAAGCTCCCCTTCTGACGACAATAATGGCTTGGTGGTAAAGCCTGCGTGAATGAGAGTCCCCTTCGGAAAGGTGCCAACGACAACGACAGTTCCCATGAAATTGCCGATACCGACGATACTTACCTTGGGCAAGGACAATGATTTGAAATCGAAACTCGCTACGAAAGCAGAGTACGAAGTGCCACAGAATGAGACATTTTTCTGACCGATCGATCGTGAGAACGAAGATGTTGAAGATAATGCCCTGAATATCTTTTTTTCTGGTCAAACACTACATGACTAGACAGTACATCACGCTCCACGGCGTCGAACCGCCCCGAGAGATACGTATGCCTGCAGTATTGGTAAGGAAAGTGAGGTGCACTTTCAGAGACGCGTCCATTAAGAGAGGACAAAATGCCGACGGTGTGGGATCCAGTCTTCTCATTCATGGAGCCCGCTTCACGATCAGCTGATGGCTAGGAATGGTCCGGGCCGAAAAATCACACACCTAAATAGCTCTAACGGGAATCGAACCCACGACATCCCAGCCCGCAACTGAGTGACTGTAACTAGAGCGCTGGGGCGGCTGGAGTGTTTCCTTTTATGGTCTACTGGAAGCACAAGCAAACAAACAATGACGACATCATCATCAACAACAACGACAACAACAAGAAGACAACAGCATAGAATCAGAAAAAGGGTTTCCTTTCTCAACACCAGCCTTTAAAGACTGTTTTTCTCTGTCTCTGAAGTTGTTTGCATCGAGGATGAAGCGGATTAATTATAAACGGAAAGAAGATGGCTCAGAAACGGCGCTATTTTCAGCTTTCTCTTTCTTTTTATCCCGCCTCCTCCGGACCCCTTCTCTCTCGTCCATCGATTCTTGCGCCCTTTGACCACAATACAAATGCCAGCATTAATGAAGCTGTCACAGAGAGAGAGAGAGAGAGAGAGAGAGAGAGAGAGAGAGAGAGAGAGAGAGAGAGAGAGAGAGAGAGAGAGAGAGGGAGGGAGAGGGAGAGAGGGGCAGGCAAAAGCACACACACACACACACACACACACACACACACACACACACACACACACACACACACACACACACACACACACACACACACACACACACACACACAGACAGAGGAAAAACCACACACGTACACACACTCTCTCTCTCTGTCTCTGTCTCTCTCTGTCTGTCTGTCTCCACACACACACACACACACACACACACACACACACACACACACACACACACACAGAACACACACACACACAAGACAACACACACACACACAGAACAACACACACACACACACATATCATAGACACATACAGAAGAGAGAGAGAGAGAGAGAGAGAGAGAGAGAGAGAGAGAGAGAGAGGAGAGAGAGAGAGAGAGAGAGCACACACTCATACACATTTACATACAAAGAGAGAGAGAGAGAGAGAGAGAGAGAGAGAGAGAGAGAGAGAGAGGGTGGTGGGCTGGAGGGTGGTGGTGAGGGTGTGGGGTGGGGGGGGGGGGGGGGGGGGTCAACACAGGATCAGAGGACGCGGAGGGCGGTGCCCACGCTGATGGATAACCCAGAAGCAGGCCGGTTTCCGGGTGGCATGAAACAGACAAGACCCCAGCCCCCCTACCCTTTAGCAGTTTATCTCTCCCTGCTGTTCGGGAATTCCCATGTTGGTTTCATGCACCAATCACAGGCTGTTACCAATTATAGCGCACGCCGGAGGGGGGGGGTGGGGGTGGGGATAACAGCGGGAAATAATTTCTGTTACCATTTATGACGCATGCGGGGGATGGGGGTGGGAGGGGTGGGTGAACGGGGGGTGGGGGGGGGGGGGGGGGGGGGGGGTGGTTAGTGGCAGAAATAATTTTGAAACATTTCCTGTCTAACTTGGAGTCATTTACAGACAAGATTTATCTTGTTCGTAGTGTTTGTAGTAAAGACGAAGTGGAATTTAACCAAATTGTTGACTAGTAGGCTATTAATATGTTTGGGACGACTCGATTCGTTCAATGCTGTCAATAGTTAAGCGACTGGTACAAGAAACGAACGACTGACAGCTGGGGTGCTCAGAAATAGAAGAGAAGCTGGAAGAAGAGATGGAGAAGAAGGGCATTGCACTCTGTGGAATTCCGTCCCCCCTCCCTCCCCCCCTCTCTCTCTCTCTCTCTCTCTCCTCTCTCTCCTCTCTCTCTCTCTCTCTCTCTCTCGTCTCTCTTCCTGTGTCTCTCTTTGTCTCTGTCTCTGTGCCGTCTGTTCTGTCTTGTGTGTCTGTATTGTGTGTCTGTCTGTCTGTCTGTCTCTCTGTCTGTCTCTCTCTCTGTCTCTCTCTCCTCTCTCTCTCTTCCCCCTCCACCCCCTTGTCTTCTGTCTGTGTGCTTGTCCTGTCTGCTGTCTGTGTGCCTGTGTGTGAATGTCTGTATGTCTGTGTGTCTCCTGTGTGTGTCTGTCTGTCTGTCTGTCTGTCTGTCTGTGTCTGTCTCTCTCTGTCTCTCTCTCTCTCTCTCTCTCTCTCTCTCTGAAGACTAAAATTTTGCGTGCGGTTGGTCAACAATATCTATAGCGATTTTTTACCTGTCCACATGGTCCGACTTTCAAATCCCTGGCCCATCATGTTCAGCACAAGAGCACAACCAGTTCCCAAACCGTGCATAAACCGTCAGACGATGGGAAAAGAGAAGACAAAATCCACCAGGCTGCCTCTACACTACAAGCTCAGAATGGTAGTAGAGGTTTTTATATGGTCCTACATAGTTAGAGTTCGGTTAAGGTGTGGATTAGGATTAAGTTCGGATCAGCTAAGGCTCTGGGTTAGGGTTAGGGTCTGGGGTGGGGTAGGGTTAGGGTTAGGGTTAGGGTCAGGGTCAGGGTCGTGTCATGCTAATAGGAGTTTAAGAGTCTTCGGTTCTCTTATCAAATTTCCCTTCCCTAATTCATAAACACGCCACCCTCACGCCCACCCTTCTCATGACCATACGGGAGGGGGCGGAGTGGGGGGGTGGGGGGGGGGGGGGGGTGGAGCAGGGAGGAAAGGGAACTGGGAAGAGAAGGTAGGATGGGGGGCTCGAGAAAATCTAAAAAAAAAAAAAAAAAAAAAAAAAAAAATATATATATATATATTATATATATAATCTAGGGCGTACATATGTACCTTGGTGGTGAGAACACCACAGAATTATGGACTGTGGTGTGTCTCTGTTTGACGCCAAGAGCACAGACACAATCAGCCGTGTCTCCCTGATGAGTTCCGATCCAGCGGACGAAAGGCTTAGGAGGAGCAGACAATATAAATAGATCTGCCTTCGAGAGGGATTATGATGGTTCCCTCATGCAGCTAGTGAAGGATTTTCATATTTATAATATATTTTCTTAATTCTAATGATCCCATTTTCTTCGTCTTCACCCCCCCCCCCCCCCCCTTTTTTTTTTTTTTTTTTTTTTAATAAATTCAAATCTTTGCCAAATCATCACTATGATGATGGAAGAATTGTTGGCCTGCACTTGTTTTCCCCCCCCCATTACTTAATTGTTCAGCATTACATACACACACACACACACACACACACACACACACGCGCGCGCGCGCACACACACACACGCACACGCACGCACGCACACGCACACGCACGCAGCACGCACGCACGCACGCACGCACACACACACACACACACACACACACACACACACACACACACAACCACAAAATTGAGGTATTGGGTTCTTCTTCATTTTCAACTTTATCTGTCAGCAGAAGATGACAAACACATTACATGAAGTAATCTTTTGAGGACAAAAACAGACACAGAAGTTCAAAAAAAAAAAAAAAAAAAAAAAAAAAAAAAAAAAAAAAAAAAAAAAAAAGAAAAAAAAGAAAAAGAAGAAAACCCAGATTTTTGAGTACCCATTTCGACGTTTAAAAACCAATTTTCGCTACTCCAGATCGGATTTACCTTTTCTGCTCACAACAGGCACCGTGAAACAATAGTAATCCATCTAGCTCTATTGACGTCAGGTGTGTTTCTCATAATTTATTATGGAAACGGTCAGTCTGCAGGCTCTTCGGCTGACGTCGGAAAACTTCGGCGAAAGACGTAACATGCAACAGAGCTAGAGTGCGGTTGTTCGGTAACCGCTTAGCGTCAGTCCACTGATTCATGACATACGAAATAATTGAATCTGAAGGAGAGGTGGATAAGTTCATCAGCTGAAATAAGTTCTTTAATATGGTGTGTTTCTGTAAAGAGAACGTAGTGAGTCAGCAATGGGTTCATAGGCCTACTATGAATAAAAAAAAAAAAGCAGAGACTGCATACGTTTGTTTCAGTATCGTAACTGGCTTTATACTTATTTGTCTGTCTGTGTGTGTGTGTGTGTGTGTGTGTGTGTGTGGTGTGTGCGCGCGTGCGTCGCGCGTGTGTGTGGTGTGTGTGTGTGTGTGTGTGTGTGTGTGTGTGTGTGTGTGTGTGTGTGTGTGTGTGTGTGTGTGTGTGTGTGTGTGTGTGTGTACGAGTTTACGAGTTTACGTATTCGTGTGGCTGTTATTCTTTTTCTTGTTTGCCACTGTGTTGGTTCACTAAGTCAGTGTGGCTTCAAACGCAAAACTCAGGGTTGTCAGCTGTGTCTGTATTTATGGTCCACTGTTGTAGAATCTGTGCTCCAAATTTTTTTTTTTGTCATTAAAGAAAGGAGGGAAGAAAACAAAAAAAAACAACAACAACAACAACAACAACAAACAAAAAACGAATCCCTGGAGGCCTACAATGTGTACGACAAGGCTTTGTTTAATCCTTCAGGATAAAAAAAAAAAACAGCATGGGTCTCTCTCGAGACCCATGATGTACAGCAAGGCTTTATTCCTTCACCAAAGGCCAGGGTCCCAGGAGACCCATGACGTATGGCGCGCTAACTTTGTAGGCGACGTACGGCGAAGGCTAAAGCTTTTTTTTTTTTCTTTTTTTTTTCTTTTTGTAGTTTTTTTTTTTCTTTTCTTTTTTTTTTTTTTTTTTTTTTTTTTTTTTTTTTCTTTTGTTTTTTTATACCTGTAGCCTCATAAACTTTGGCGAAATCTGAATTTTATCTCGGACAGTGCGGGTTTCGCCGAAATTGTGTAAACTTTAATATTTTCTTCGCGATTCGTAGGTAGGCCTACATGGCTCTAAACCAGTTGTTTACTTCTGTACTGCCTGTCTCTCCACATCTAACTCAGGAGCCAGTTGGTCTTACAGTGCCGCCAGCAATGTGAGAGAGGGACAGAGATGGGGGAGGGGTGGGGGGGGGGGGGGGGGTGGGGGGGGGGGGGGGGGGGGGGGGGGGGGGGGGGGGGGGGGGGGGGGGGGGGGGGGGGGGGGGGGGGGGGGGGGGGGGTGGGGGGGGGGGGGGGGGGGGTGGGGGGGGGGGGGGGGGGGGGGGTGGGGGGGGGGGTGGGGGGGGGGGGGGGGGCATAAACAGGGGGGGGGGGGGGGGTGGGGGGGTGGATTAAAGCCGTGGCATTTGGGAGGGGAGAGGATAGTGGGTTCATACGAGGGGGGGGGTGGGGGGGGTGAGCTGAGAGGGAGAGAGGACAAGTGGAACTAGGGGGGGGGTGAGTCAAGGGAGGGAGGGGGGAAGGAGATACGGAGAGAGAGAGATATAGGGGGGGGGGGGGGAAAACCTATGTATATGGATGGTGTGGGCATATGCATTTTATATGAACTGTGAGTGGTTCCAATGTTAGAGAGCGACCACATGCGCAAAACCAGTAGCAAATGATAAAGAGCTAATGATACCGACAGCGATCTGTGGTCTTAACTTCGTGACATTTGTGTTGTCTCACGGGAGTTTCTGGTTCAGAGCTGCGTCTGTTTTTTGTACTGTTCTGTTCGTCTTTTTTTTACAGAAATTACAAGAAAGCTATTGAAACCCATGCGTTTACATTTTCAATCTGCTCTGCTTCGCAACAACAAGCAAAAAAAAACCAACATCATAAATAAAAAAAAAAAACCCTTATAGCCCATCATAACACACACACACAGGCGAAATTTGAAGTTTACACACTCGGGCAGTGCTGGTCGCCGAAATTGTGTAAACTTTTCTCGCGATTCTGTAGGTAGGTCTACATGTGCTCTAAACCCGAGGTAAGTTACTTCTGTACTGCCTGTCTATCACATCTAGACTCGGAGCCCGTTGGTCTTAACAGTGCCGCCAGCAATGTGAGAGAGGGACAGAGAGGGAGGGGGGGGGGGGGGTTTGGGGGGGGGGGGGCACAGTGCGAGAGAGAGGAGAGAAGAGAGAAGAGAGAGAGAGAGAGAGAGAGAGGAGAAGAGAGAGACGAGACAGAGACAGAGAGACAGAGAGCGAGAGAGAGACAGACAGACAGAGAGCAAGTGAGCAAGGAGCAGTGAGCCGGAGAGAGAGAAAGGAGAGGAGAGAGACGAGAGAGAGAGAGAGAGAGAGAGAGAGAGAAGTATCCTATGTATTTTTTTGTTGTATGTATGCATGTTTATATGAAACTATTGTGAATGTCCATGTTTTATATGCGAGCCATGCGCAAAACCAGTTAAAATAATGATACAGCGTATCTGTGTCTTAACTTCGTGACATTTGTGTTGTCTCCGTGGAAGTTCTGGTTCATCTGCGTCTGTTTGTTTGTCTCTGTTCGTGTCTGTCCTTTTTCACAGAATTACAAGAAAGCTAGTGAACCCATTTATACATTTTTCAATCTGCTTCGCAAAACAACAAAAAAAAAACAACAACAAAAAAAAAAACCATGTCTAAGATAACACCCCAACACACACACCCACCCCCCCCCACACACACACACACACACTGTTGTGAGAGACTTTCTACAGAAATTACGTAGCAATGATATAAACGTGTCATGTCTTTCAAAATATGACGATAGGTGCAATCTGACGTTACATGTGCGCCAGCAAAAAACCGTCGAACTTAGCAAACGTTGATAAAAATCCTGTTAAAATCAATTTGCAGGGTTTTTTTTTGGTTTTGTTTATTTGTTTGTTAGTTTATTTTTTGGAGTGTTTTTCTTTTCTCTTCTCTCACAGTGGTGGAATTTATTATCCTTTCTCTTACTTCCGTAAAGACGGCTTCGTTTTTGACTCACGTCTGTCTGTTTATGTCTGTTTTATCTGCCCTCTCTGCAAGATTACGTAAAAAAACACTGAAATAATTGTAACCAAACTTCACAAAAACAAAACAAAAAATCAAAACAACAACTGAATTCTGGCCTAAGGCTGAACTTTGCTGCAGATCTATGATGTGGGGTCTATGATGCGGTCTTCTTTGGGGATCTGCAGTGAATATCTGTGGCGTGGGTCTATGGTATGGTCTTCTTTGGGATCTGCAGTGAATATCTGTGGTGTGGGGTCTATGACGCGGTCTTCTTCAGGGATCTGTAGTGAATATCTCTGATGTGGTCTGTGGTGCGGTCTGTGTTGAGAGTCTATAGTGAGGATCTGTAGTGAGGATCTGTTGTGTGGGTCTGTGGTGCGGTCTGTGTTGAGGGTCTATAGTGAGGATCTGTTGTGTGGGTCTGTGGTGCGGTCTGTGTTGAGGGTCTGTCGTGAGGATCTGTTGTGTGGGTCTGTGGGTGCGGTCTGTGTTGAGGGTCTGTAGTGAGGATCTGTTGTGTGGGTCTGTGGTGCGGTCTGTGTTGAGGGTCTGTCGTGAGGATCTGTTGTGTGGGTCTGTGGTGCGGGTCTGTGTTGAGGGTCTGTAGTGAGGATCTGTTGTGTGGGTCTGTGGTGCGGTCTGTGTTGAGGGTCTGTAATGAGGATCTGTTGTGTGGGTCTGTGGTGCGGTCTGTGTTGAGGGTCTGTAGTGAGGATCTGTTGTGTGGGTCTGTGGTGCGGTCTGTGTTGAGGGTCTGTCGTGAGGATCTGTTGTGTGGGTCTGTGGTGCGGTCTGTGT
>JADBJO010001429.1:359760-362260 GCA_016801955.1 Conus betulinus
GTGGCTGGTTCAGTGTGCGCGAAACAGGTACTTTGGAATAGAATAGGAGGGAAAGCAAAGGGATAGTTATCCGCTGTCCATACATTATAGATGAACCGTAATGGGCATGCGCCTGTAGGATACTTCGGGCCATTTGGTTGTCGCCCTTTTTCGGAGCAACGGTCATAACTACTCGCAGAATTGAGCGCAAAAAGTCCCTCTTCGTTGCTTCTCTACTGAGGAGTGTGATTGAGCACCGCCCTCTCTGTCTCTCTCTCTCTCTTCTCTGTCTGTCTTTCTCTCTGTCTGTCTGCCTGCCTGTCTGTCTGCCTGCCTGCCTGTCTGTTTGTCTGTGCCTTTTTGTCTATATTTCTCTGTCTGTCTGTCTGTCTGTCTCGATTTCTCTGTCTTTTTTCTCTTTCTCTGGTCTCTGTCTGGTCTGTGCTCTCCTCTCTCTCTCTCCTCTCTCTCTCTCTCTCTCTCTCTCTCTCTCTCTTCTCTCTTTCTTTTCTTCTTCTTCTTCTTTCTCTGTCACTGTCGTTCTCGCTAACGCTTTCTCTTTCTGTCACTCTCTCTGTCCCCCTCCCCCCCTTTTTCTCCGTCTTTCTCTCTTTCCTCTCACACACATACACGTACACACTCTCTTTCTGTGTTTGTCTCCCCATTCTCTCTTTTTGTTTCTCTCTCTCTATCTGTCTGTCTGGCAACAGAGTCTTCCTCTGGCACTGTCTTTCTCTCCCCTCTCTCTCCCTCCCCTCCCTCCCTCCCTCCCTCCCCTCCCCCACCCCGCCTTCTTTCCTGTAAATGCCGCCATCGATGCCTCCCCATCCCTCCCCACCCCCCCTAAGCTTCCCCCCCCCCCCCCCAAGACCCCACCTCCCTCCACTCTCCCCCCTCCCTCCTCTCTCCCCCCAGCACCTCACTCATGCGGAGGGGGAGGGGGGGAGGCGGGGGAAATAGAAAGGAGGAAGAAGAAAGTGTGTGGGGAGGGGAGGGAAGGGGAGGGGATGGGATGGGATGGAATGGAGAGAGCCGAGGGGAGTGAGTTAGTGTGGGGGGGGACAATGGGCGGGTGGGAAGGGAAGGAGCAGGGGGAAAGGGGGTGGGGGGAGGGGTGGGTGGGTGGGTGGTGGTGGGGTGTGGGGGTGGGGGGGGGGAAAGGGGAAGGATGGAGGCAGCCGTCTCTGCCATCATTAAGCTTCGTTTAAGTACCGTCGCTGTCATCCTAAGTGGATCATCCACAGGAGTTACTATCGGGTCTCCGAATAAACGGAAGAAGACGGAAAAATAAAAGTCCTTTAACAGGATTACCTGTGATTCCTGGTCAGAATGAGAAGAATCCTTACCCTCCTTGTTGTTCGCTCCCATGGGGTGAGGGATGGGGGTGGTGGGCCCTGCCGTATAGGTAAAATGCCAGAGGGTCTGAGAGGAAGGTTCATGGGGGAAGGAGGTGGGGGGGGGGGGGGGGGGGGGGGGGGGTGGGGGGGGGGGGTAGCTGTTGTGTGTGGTGTGAGTGTTAATAAATCTTTAGTAGCTGTCCTTAAATGCTGAGTTATTGCTCGTGTTAGTCAGTGAGTCAGCGAGAGAGAGAGAGAGAGACGAGAGAGAGAGAGAGAAGGAGAGAGAGAGAGAGGAGAGCAGCAAGAACGTACTACCCAAGGGTCGTATATTTCAGGCAATGTCTTGCCTTCTAACCTGTCCGTGTGGTATTCTAGCTGTTTCGTGACTCAAACTCAAACGAAGACCACGGAATGATAGCGGAACAACAAAGGGGTAGAAGCTATTTCTGATAATAGTGCCATTGATAGGAGCAACAACAACAAACACACAGCAACAACGACATAGCAAAACCAAAAACATAATGATGATGACGGATGATAACGATAGAACCCACCACCACCCACTACGCCACTAACTAATAATGATATGAAAATAATAATGTTTATAGATGATAATGATACTATTCATATAATAATAATAATATAATAATAATAACCAATAATGATGATGATGATAGATGATGATGATGATGCTATGACTATTGATGCCATATTCTGACGAAGATTCGGGACTGAATAAGAGAATGGTCCTCGAGACTTAGCGCATGCATCTATGCGTGAGGGCAAGGGGGGGGGTAATTCTCCTCATGTGGACATAGAGAGAGACGCGAGAGAGCAGAGCGAGCGAGAAGAGATAGAGGCGCTCGCTAATGTTAGAGAAGTCGGATCGAGCGCGATGATTATTTAAAGAAAGTTGATGTCCGAAAAATCTCTCTAATCTTCAACTACTTTTAAAACTTATACACCTGGTGAAATCCACACACACACACACACACACACACACACACCACACAACACACTCACACACACCCCACGCACACAACACACACACACCCACACACAACCACCACACCACACACACACCACACACACACAGCACACACACACCACACACACACACACACACACACACACACCACACACACACACACACAACACACAGATGATGGGAGGTAGACCAT
>JADBJO010001429.1:367260-369760 GCA_016801955.1 Conus betulinus
AAAAAAAAAAAAAAAAAAAAGGTTAGAAAAAAAGGGGGGGGGGGGGGGGGGGGGGGGGGGGGGGCTGGTGTGGGGGGGGGTGGGGGGGGGGGTGTTAATGTAAAGGAGGAAAAGGTAGGAAAACAGAATTAGGAAAATGTAGAAAAGAGCAGGGAAGAGCAGGAAGTTAGAAAAAAAGACAGTAAGAAAAAAATGAGAAATGTTGAAACCGAGTAGGGGAAATAAGGAAAAGATTGAACCTGGTAGGGAAAAAGATAGAAAAGGACTGACAAATATAGGAAAAAGAAAAGAAGAAAGGTGGAGGGGGGAAAGTAAGAAAAGAATAAAACCAAGAACAACAAGAACAAGAAGAAGAAGAAAGAAGAAGAAGAAGAAAAGAAGAAGAAGAAGAAGAAGAACAAAACAACAACAACAACAACAAAACAACAACAACAACAAACCGGCCTATCTTGGCCGAAGTGGATGAAGATGTGTGACTGTTCGTTCATTTTCTTTGTTCCTGAGTGTTGTGTATCTTGCCTGAAGAAGACCTAAGAGGTCGAAACGCGTCGTGCTTTGGCGGTCCTTTATCACTAACTTTTCAAAATTTGTTTGCAAAGAAAAAAAAAAAGACTTAGAAAAAGAAGGAACAGGGAGTTAAAAAAAACTGGGGAAAAGATAGGAAAGGATAGTCGAAAATGGAAAAAAAAAAAATGCGGAGAAGGAACGTGACAAGCAAAAACAACAACAAACAACAACAACAACAACAACAAAGATACAGAAGGAGAAAGAAAAAAAAAAATAGGAAAGTGTAGAAAAGGATAGGGAAAAAGAGAAACAAACGGTAGAGTCAAAAGAGGGAAAAAAAAAAGATTGAGAAAGATAGGGAAAGGTTGTACTGAGAGTACAGACGAAAGCAGGAGAAGGCGAAGAAGGGGGGGGGGGGGGGGGGGGGGGGGGGGGGGGGGGGGGAGTGTGGAAATGAGACAAGGTGGGTAAACGAAACACGTACGTAAGGAAAGTACGAAAATGCAGAAAAGGATATGAAAAAAAAAAGTAGGGAAAAGGTTAGAGAAGAAGAGAAACAGTAGGAAAAGTGAAAGGGGGGTGGGGAGGGGGGGGGGGGGGGGGGGGGGGGGGGGGGGGGGGGGGGGGGGGAGGGGGGGGGGGTGGGGGGGGGGGATAGGAAAATAGAGAAAACGGTAGTGAAAAGCAGAGAAAATTAGAAAGGGTAGGGAAAAAAGTAGGAACAGTTCCAAGAGGTTAGGGAAGTGTAAGACCAGGTAGAAAAAAAAAGAAGAGGAAAAGACAGGAAACAGAGAGAAAAGAATAGGAACACACAGGAACTGAAAAAAAAAAAAGAATAGACACATACAGGAAAAGAGAGAAAAGAACAGGGAAAACACAGGAACAACTAGAAAAGAATAGGAGAAACACAGGAGCAAATGGAAAAGAATAGGAAAACACAAGAGCAGAGAGAAAAAGAATAGGAGAAAACACAGGAGCAAATAGAAAAGAATAGGAAAACACAGGAACAGAGAGAAAAGAATAGGAAACACAGGAAGAGAGAAAAAAACAGGAACATACAGGAACAGAGAGACAAGAATAGGAAAACACAGGAACAGAGAGAAAAGAATAGGAACACACAGGAACAGAGAGACACAACAATAGGAAAAGACAGGAACAGAGAGAACAGAACAGGAAAACACAGGAGCAGAGAGAAAAGAATACGAACGCACAGGAACAGAGAGAAAAGAATAGGAACAGACAGGCACAGGGAGAAAAGAATAGGAACATACAGGAACAGAGAGAAAATGATAGGAAGACACAGGAACAGAGAGAAAAGAATAGGGAAACACAAGAAACAAATAGAAAAGAATAGGGAAAAACACAGAAAAAGAGAGAAAAGAATAGGAAGACACAGGAACAGAAAGAAAAGAATAGGAAGACACAGGAACAGAGAGAAAAGAATAGGAAAACACAGGAACAGAGAGACAAGAATAGGAAAACACAGAAACAGAGAGAAAAGAATAGGAAGACACAGGAACAGAGAGAAAAAAGAATAGGAAGACACAGGAACAGAGAGAAAAAGAATAGGAAAACACACAGGAACAGAAAGAAAAGAAGAGGAAAACACAGGAACAGAGGAAAACATAGGAACACACAGAACAGAGAAGAAAAAAAGAATAAGAAGACACAGGAAAGAGAGAAAAAATAGGAAAACACACAGGAACAGAGAGAAAAGAATAGGAACACACAGGAAAAGGTAGAAAGGGGCAGGGAAAGCAGGAAACTGAGAAAAGAGTAGCAAAAAAGGGTGAACAGGTAAAAACAAGTAGCGAAAATAGAAAAAAAGGTACACAAGCTTAATGAAAAGTAGGAAGAAAAGGTAGAAAGGGGGCAAGGGGGGAAAAAAGCAGGATAAAAAGGTTGGAGAGGATAGGGCAGAAATAGGACCGGATGGAAATAGTAGGGGGAAAAGTAGGATATGTTCGAAAAAAAAAAAAAAAAAAAAAACGGA
>JADBJO010001429.1:377260-382260 GCA_016801955.1 Conus betulinus
TGGTATCGTAACGTAGAGTAGGTAGGTGACCCAGACTACTGTCTGGCCGTTTGATGTGGGTCGACGGAAGGAATGACACACACAACAATACCAGGTTTGAAAAGAGAGAGAGAGAGAGAGAGAGAGGAGAGAGAGAGAGAGAGAGAGAGAGAGGGAGGGAGATTGCGGGGGTGAGATAGAGGGTGAGAGAGAGGGGGGGTGAGGGAGAGAGAGGGGGTGAGGAGAGAGAGAGAGAGAGAGAGAGAGAGAGAGAGAGAGAGAGAGAGAGAGAGAGAGAGAGAGAGAGAGAGAGAGAGAGAGCAAAGTTTATAACTATATCGAAACTTTAGGCAATCTCGACTTCCCCATGATGACTACCGCCTCTCTCGAAGGTGACCTTTCAGCATTCTTTTTCGCCTTATCTGTCACTACATACAAATTGAGGTTTACAAACCACACAGTGGGAGGAATAGAGAATGAGAAGAGGGGGGGGGCGGGGGGGGGGGGGGGGGGGGGGGGGGGGGGGGGGGAGGAAGGAAAGAAGAGGAGGGAACTGATGGGGAGAGAGCGAAGGGGACGTGGCACGTCCACCCCCCGCTTCCCCCTCATTCTCCTAGGATGTGTATTACCCCCTTCCCATTCCCACTCCCTTGAATATGCTGTTGTTCTGTTGGTGTGTCAGTGTAGTGGGCGGTTAGGTCCCTTTACCCCCCCCCCCCCACCTCACCCCCACACCCCCCACTTCCCCCTCATTCTCCTAGGATGTGTTTACCCCCCGTCCCACTCCACTCCCTTGTTCCCACTCATGTTACACCCATTCTTGTCTTTGAAAAGGGTAGAAGATCCGTGGTGCATTCCATGTCATGCACCACTCCACTCACAGTGAAACATATCGTTTTAGAGTGCTGGGACTTGAATGATAAGAGACATAAAACATTTTACAGCAGACTCTATGAAAACCTTCTTCAGAGATGTCCCACATGATGTGATCTTTGAGTTTCTGAGGGAGATTAACATTTTTTTATCCGATCTAAGATTTTAGGAAGGAAAGATTTTCAACAACATTTCCGGGTGTGTTTTGGGAACGTGTGGTTTAAAGAGTTGTGTAAACGAGCTTTTTTTTTTTTTTTTTTTTGAATTGTTTTTCCCAATGTGAGTTGACTTCAACACGGTGGCAGCCCTGATATGTCCCTTTGCGGTCGGCTGGGCTATAAGCAACATTACCTTACCTTACCTCCCTTGTTCTCTTGTTCGCCATATTGTCAGAGATAGATGTGAGTGTAACAAGTGACCGTAGTTAACGAGACAACTGTTACTTTTAGTGACGAGAAAGTTCACTTGAATTGACATGAAACGTGACTATAGTTAACTAGCTAACCATTTATTTAAATGACAAGAAAGTTAACACTATGCGGATATTAAAAAGTGACTGTAGTAAACGACCTAATTACCACTTTCGGTGACTGGAAAGTTAACGGTATGTAGACATTAGAAGTTAGTGTAGTTAACGAACTAATATCAATTTTCGATGACGAGAAAGTGAACAGTATTTGACATCAAAATGGAATTTGAACGGGGCAGCTCTGAACGTGAGAACTACTGTTTTCAATGACGAGAAAGGGAACAGGTTGAAAGTGATCATAGCTTACTGCTCCTGTTGATGACGTGGAAATTGTACATGTGTACACGGACGTTGAAATGGACTGTCATTAACAAGCTAACTACCACTGTCAATAACGAGAAAGTTCACAGTATTTAGACGTCTACAGTGACTGTAGTTAACGTGCTAACCTTCATTTTCAATGAGGAGGGAAGTTGAGCGTTTGTGAAGAATGACTTTGCTCGACCGACGCACGCATATGCTCACTTAATCACACTCTAAGAGAGAAAGAAGTGAACCAAAGAAGAAGACAAGCGAAAGGTGAAAACAACCTAGTTTATTGCATTAAGCTTCTGTCCGTTGCAGAACACACTCAATCTCAGTTGTTGAACGAGATACATGTTAGCCTTTAAGCGGTTTGAAATCAGAAATGATGTCTTTTTTTTTCCTATGTGCACCATACAGCTCTTGCTTGCTTGTATTAACCTCTGTCAAGGAGGGTATGTTTTCACTGAGTTCACTGGTCTGTTCTTTAGTTCTTGTTGTTGTCTTTTTTTTCAGCCTTCGTCAAAAAGAGGATATGTTTTCACTCGCGTTGACTGGCTTGTTTTCTCTTGTTCTGTCAATAAAATTACGAAGAAAAAACTACTGACCTATAGAACCATATTTATAAGTCAAAAGGTGGACGAACACACATAAAACGTGATTGCGGATCTGTTGTGGGAGAACGCAGACTTCAGCCGAGGTTCAACGGGTCTTGGATCTGCCATTTGAGGCAGGTCATAGTTAACAAAATATTTGGTCAGGGGGGCGTAATATTTATTACAGATTGAAAAGTTATTTCCCTTGTGCTTTCTTTTTATATGATGTGGAAAACATGAAATTTCGACGTGTATATGATCAGAAAGTCTTAATATTTCATAAAAATACATGACTTCTTAGATAGCTTTCAACTGGTAACGGTAGCGTCACAGTGTCCATGTTCAGTGAAAAAAAAGTGTAATAATCTTGTCGAACGGATCCTGGATCCGCTCTTTGATCAGGATCCGTTCAACAGATCCGTATCAAACTTTAACCGTTTCGTCCTTGAGCTACATTCTTTCTTTTCACCAAGTTTTATGAAAAAAATTTTTTTTTTTTTTTTTTTTTTTTGCGTACTCTGGCTGGACAGACAGGCAGACAAACAAACAACCAAACAAACCAACGCGAGAGGTGAAACACTATCTCCCTGGCGGAGGTAACAATAAACGAAAACTTTTGGAGACCACCTGTGCAGCCCAATAAATACGCCACAGAAATCACTGATTAAAACAAGTTTTAATGAAAAAAAAAAAAAAAAAAAAAGGGGGGGGGGGGGGGGGGGGGGGTAGTGGTGGAAGGAAGGAGAGGAAAGTTGGCGGGGGGGGGGGGGGGATGGGGGGGGGGGGGGGGGGGGGGGGGGGGGGGGGGGGAGCTAGGAAACTGCGTACGATACTGAAAAACATATCGGGAAACCATTACAAAACAAGATTAGAAAAGGGATTTAAAGAAGAAAAACAACGACAGGTTTCAGAACAAGAGACGGACGGGGAGTGTTGGTTTGATGGGTACGGAAGAGAAGTTCTGCAGAAGCAATTAAGTACGGTTTGGACGATAGATAGGAGTCGGAGAGAGAAAGGGGTGTGGATGGGGGAGAGAAAGGTGAAGAGGGAGGAGTGGCGGGTGTGTGTGTGTGTGTGGGGGGGGGGGGGGGGGGGGAGGGTATGTGGTGGAGGGAGGGAGGGGGATAAGAGATCAGCCTTCGTTGGGTAGATGGTGGACGGGTGTTCAGTGCAGTCAATCAGGACTTACACAGCAGGAGAAAAGCAAACATCACGAAGGAAACTGAATCTTTGATAACAGAAAGACAGACAGACAGACAGACAGACGGACAGACAGACAAACTTAGAAGGAAACTTACTGTTTGCTGAGCGAAAACAGACAAGCAGATTATAAAATAAAACACTACGCGTTTCGACCTCTTTGGTCTTCTTCAGGCAAGACAAACAACAATCAAAACAATGAAAACGAAGCACGAACAATCACCTATCGCCTCAAACCGGGCGCTGAAATGAATCCATGTTGTGCCCAGTTTGAAGAGAGAAGTGATCGTTTGTTCAAGAACCACAGCAGCATACGTCTTTTCCAAACTTCCTCTCACCACCACCACCATCACCACCACCACCACCACACCAAACCTTCTCCTCACTCTTTTTTCTTTTTCTCGCCGCTACTCCTTCACCCCCACTCTAACCCCCTTCCCCTTCATTCCACAAACACACGGTCTCACCCCAATAAGACCCCAAAATAATGGTTAACAGCTCTGTAAGAATCAAATGCATGCTGTAACAGCAGTGAAAGCACATTAGATCTAAACCAGAACACGGTCACACACATGCATTGAATATAAATCCTTTGAGTTGTCGGGGGGGGGGGGGGGGGGGGGGGGGGGGGGGGGGGGGGGGGAACATAGGGCTGGGGGGGGGGGGGGGGGGGGGGGGGTGGGGGGGGGGGGGGGGGGGGGGGGGGGGGGGGGGGGGGGGGGGGGGGGGGGGGGCGGGGGAAACATAGGGCTGCAGCAACACTCCTCCAGCGGAATCGGTCTCTTCTGGCTGACATCTTCAGTTGGGGCCACGTGGCTGCACACCAAAAATTAACGCACCAAAGCCTTAGCTTAAGGAGTCGAGTATTTATAGACTGGCGCAATGAGATTGTTTTGAGAAGTTTCATTGTGTCTGAAAGTTGATACTCCTCATTTTCTTTCTTATGGCCATCAAGGTACGAGCCAGGTGGTTCCAAACAGACAGACTAAAGCCAAAGGAATGGGACTATTTGGGCGCTTGAAGGTGGCGCAATGATAGGGTCACGGGTGACGTGAGCGCACAGGCCTGAAGTGTGACTCAGATGAAGGGAAGGTCATGTATTAGAAGATTATGATTTCATTGGTGAAAATCCCCCCCCCCCCCCCCCCCCCCCCCCCCCCCTTCCCCAAACAAGTGAAATAATTGATGGGGTGTTGTTCTTTCGATCAATGATCAGTTTAACATTAAATGCTGGCTCAGTTTTATGGCAGGTCTCAAAACGCTCACGTGGAGTACAAAGTGTTTTAGTGCAGAATCCTAGTTGTGGCGTATTGCCTGCTATTCCGTCTATCTTCTTTTCGGAATCTTGACACCGGCGCCAAGTCTCTCCAGTCGAACAGTCACACACACACACACACACACACACACACACACACACAATAATCACTCGTTACCTTCACACACAACTAGCACATCTCAACGCTAAACAAATTCTCACCCACTCTAGCAGATCTATTCTTGCTGATGTCAATGAACTTTGTGTTGTGAAAGACGGCGAGGAAAAACCGCTAATGCCACAAGGCTGAGTGGGATTGTGTCAT
>JADBJO010001429.1:384760-387260 GCA_016801955.1 Conus betulinus
GAGAAGAGAGAAGCAAAAATGTTTTGAAGAAAAAAAGCAAGCAGAGGGTGAAGGGGAGGCGGGGTGTGGGTGTGTGGTGTGTGGGTGTGTGTGGTGTGTGTGTGTGGGTGTGTGTGTGTGTGTGTGTGAGTGAGTGAAGGATGAGTGTGTGAGAGCAGATTTGTCTCCTTATTGTTGTCAAATCAGAGAAACAAAAATCCCCTGCTTGAAACTAACAGAGTTGCACATATATCCATCTAACCTCTCTGTCTCTGTCTGTCTGTCCGTCTACTGTCTGTCTGTCTGTCTGTCTATCTCTCTTTGTCTGTCTCTGTCTGTCTCTGTCTCTGTCCTCTCTCTCCTCTCATCTCTCTTGCTCTTTAATCTCTCACTGTCTCTAACTTTCTCTCACTCTTTCTCTGACTCTCTCTCTCTCTCTCTCTCTCTCTCTCTCCTCTCTCTCCCTCTCTCTCTCTCTCTCCCCCCCCCCTCCCCAATACAAACTAGTTCGTTGGCGTGCCCTCGAGGTAAAGGTGAGTCACTACAATGTCTGTGCTGTGTAGGAGCTAGTAGATTGCGTAACTTGGAAAAAGGGCAAGAAGACAGGAGGAGGCTACGTAGAACGGACTTTTTAGGCTGGCGTGTGAGCAGGTGGGTGGGTGTTGGTGACAGAGGGGGTGGGGGGAGGGGGATTGGGGGCAGGGGGGGGGGGGGAGGGGGGGGCAAGGGGGGGGGGGCGCAACCGGGATGAATTTGACTTGCCAGACATCTCAACAAGTCTTAACGACCATTCTAGATCTACCCGTGTACGTCTGAGACTTAAAGACACAGATACAGACACAGACAGAGAGAGACAGACAGTCAGACAGGGACAGACAGACAGACAGACAGACAGACGCGCGACGCACGCGCGCGCGCGCACACACACACGCACACAGACACACACCAACACACACACACACACACACACACACACACACACACACACACACACACACACACACACACGCGCGCGCGCGCGCGCGCGCACGCACGCACGCACGCACGCGCACATACACACACTCAACACACACACACACACCACACACACACACACACACAACACACACACACCACACACACACACTCGCGCGCGCGCGCGTGCTTCATTTAGATGGTTATAGAGAGAGGGGAAAAAAAAAACAAGAAACAAAACTCCAGAAAATCAGCTCTGTGCTTTATAAAATTCTTCGACATCGCGATCGAAGCTGTCATACGTCTGCAGACAGCTCCCTCAGACTCCCTAGACACGATGAATCAGACGTCAGCAAAACGGGGAGACAAACGTCCCCAATTCGTCGTAGACCACGCTATTGGTAATTATCCCCCTCCCCCTTTTTTTTTCCTTTTTTTTTTTTTTTTTTTTTTTTTTTTTTTTTTGTTGTAGCCTTCGAAGGGCGGTTTGATGATAAACAACTTGACGTGAACATGACTTGACTTGACTGACTTGATTTCGTTTTGACTTGACTGGCATGGACTTGAAAACTGCCAGGAAGCTTCTTATGGGAAAGACATTTTTCTTTTTTTTTTTTTTTTTTTTTTTTTTTTTTTTTTTTTTTTCTTTTTTTTTTTTTTTTTTTTTTTTTTTTTCTTTTCTGATGTGTTACGTACATTCATTTAACGTACCTCCACTTTCGAGTTTGTGTGTTTGCTTCTTTTAGGGTGTCTCTCTCTCTCTCTCTCTCTCTGCCTTTTGTCTATTCATTGTTTTTGCATATGTGATTGGTGTCTCACAGTCGTGACACATTTAATGATGATGTTGTAGCTGTTGATGATGATTAAAAAAAAAAAACAAAAAAACTGTCGCTACTATTGCTGCTACTTCTGTAACAACAACAACAATGGTGATAACAACAATAATGATGTGATATTTCTGCTACTACACTACTACTACGTCTACTGAAATAATAATGGCAACGACAATCAACATTTGACACCCGTCTATTTCCACTCTCACCAAAAAATTCACATGAACACATGCGCCACCAATACATCACCATTTCCCTTTCCCCACTAACTCTCTCCAACACTGCCCCCCCCCCCCCCCCCTCCTTCGCACTCCCCTACGCCCAAAACACATATTCACACACATTTCCATATCATCATTGTCCCTGACAGTATACAGAGCTGAATCTGTACCTGAAGATTTGTCCTTCATGTCTTTTTTTCCCTTCTCTTAAACCTGCACGCAAAGCTATGGAGAGCAGGATAGGTTTGTTTCTGTTTCCCTGGTTGTGATTGTCTGTCTGTGTCTGTCTGTCTGTCTGTTATCTGTCTGTCCGCAAGGGAAGCCAAAGTTCTGGTGAGCAGAACGAAACTCATTTGGCAGCGTTGTGCAAAATGGCTTGTGAATGTGTACCAGTGGTTACATTTGAAAGTCTCTAAGCTGCAGTAACGACAAAGACGCCTAGCGCCTAACAGACGAAGTTTGATGCTCACTCACCACCATGAGTCTTTCAGTGTGTGCATGGAAAGTCGCCAG
>JADBJO010001429.1:404760-412260 GCA_016801955.1 Conus betulinus
TCTCTTTCTCTCATCTCTCTGCCTCTGTCTCTGCCTCTCTCGTGTATTGGATATAGAGAGAGAGAGAGAGAGAGAGAGAGAGAGAGAGAGAGAGAGAGAGAGAGAGAGAGAGAGCACGTTCTTTTGTAAGCCAGAAGAGTGCAGGGTAGCTTGGATCACATTGTGAAATGGGAAGAATGAGTGAAAAGTTCGAGATGGGAAAGTCTAAGTAGATATTTAAAGGGGATTAATAGAGGGAAGAAGAAGAAGAAGAAGAAGAAGAAGAAGAAGAAGAAGATGAGGAGGAGGAGCAGGAGGAGGAGAAGAAGAAGAAGAAGAAGAAGAAGAAGAAGAAGAAGAAGGATATTCTTTATTTTAAAGACAGGTCTGTCATACTGTCACCCTTACATAAGGAAAATGTGTAGACTGTACGTGTGCTTCATCCATCTAAGTAGACTGAGGCATGAGCGCGACAAACAGAACTGACAAACGCAGAAAATTGACATACTTACTACTACTTACTTAGGGCCCATAGCTCAAGGGTGAGCACAGGCCATCGACAACACTCCGCCATCGCACTCGGTTCAGGGCTGCTCGCTAAATGCCTGTCCAGTTGGTCCCCTGCCTCTTTATCTCTGCCTCAGTGTCTCGCCTCCAGCTGCTGCGAGGTCGGCCTCTCTTCCTTTTTTCCTGCAGGTTCCATGTCAGGGCTTGGCGTGTGGTGCTAGATGCTGGCTTCCTGAGAGTGTGTGTCCAACCCAGCCCCACTTCCTCTGCAGAATCTGCGTGGCCACTGGTTTCTGTCCTGCTTGCTTCCATACATCTTCATTGTTGATTTTTTTTCTTTCCATCTGATTTTGAATATGCGTCTCAGACAGCTGTTGATGTAGGTCTGAATGTTTTGCTGTATTAGAAAAAAAAAAAAAGAAAATTGACATGATAAAGCGGAAAATTGACAGTGAGCAGGTCCAGGCTAAGAGAGATCACCTCCATTAAACACCTTCCCAACCAACCTCCTCCCGCCCCACCCAATATTGCTTCCTCTTGCACGGATTCTTGCGTTAATTGGAAGGGTGCAGATGACGTTCCTGTGCTCTTGTAGGTCTGGACAGGCAGCAATCTCATTGGCCATTGACTGCCAAAACTATAGGCTGGGATGCGCAAGTGCTGCCCTTAATCCCATCAAGTGGTGGGGCGTCGTTTAAAGGCATGGAGCGTTCAGGCCCTGCTTTCTGGCCATTTGCCATGAGTTCATTGGAGATGATTACTGGCTACCCTCCCTCCCTCTTATCTCTTGGTGTCTGTCTCTCTGACTCTGCTTTGTCTCTGTGTTTGTCTCTGTCTCTCTGTGTCTCTGTCTCTCTGCCTCTGTCTCTGTGTCTCACCTATTAAGCTGCCCTGTAGTGATAGAGAAGGAATCTATGATGAGTGTTGATTCCTTTTTTCACATCATAACAGAGCCTCCACCAAAACGATTTTGTTCCAGAACAGCGGCATCTGCAGTGTTCTCCACAACATCTGCTGACTCCTGTGCAGTGCACGCGTCAGCTAGTTCCAAGCAGAAGTGGGGCTCATCTGTAAACAAGATCTGGGGCTGCGGTGGATTTAGGCTCAGAGGGGAGCTCGTTGCTTTGCAGTCAATGTTGGTATGCAGATCATGCATGGTAATTAAAGTGATGTAAGGGGATTCGAACATTTTCATCGCTTGCCACAGCTCGTTGACGACATCTTATGTCGTTTGCATTTCCAGTTTATTGCTGCAAGGCCTACTTCAGGTTCAAATGATACTCGCTCGCTGTGGTGACCCTTGGCCGAACAGTTGTTCCGGCATTCCTCCAGCTGCTTGGAATTGCTGCCTCAGTCTCTGAGCTACCTGCCTGGCAGACAGGCGTACGAACTGCTCTTGTCTGTTTTGCTGTCCCAACCTCTGCACCACCTCAGAGGCAGTGCACCCACGCTGCTCATTCCGACACCCTGTCCACAGCTACAGCCCGGTCGGCCCCGCCGCAGCCCCGGCACCGGCAATCCACAGGGAGCAGTCAATATCAAGTCGTCAAGAGGCAACCCACCGGAGGAGACACTGCACTGCTGCCGAGTCACTTCGGTGGTGTTCAGTGGCGCCTGTTCTGATCTAACATACGCAGGACACCACCTACTAAGCCCCCTACTGACGACAATAATTGCTTAGTCGCGGAGCCGGCGTGAGTGAGCTCTCCCCCCGGAGGGCGCCACCACGTCTGTCCAACGACAGCCCCCATGGACCCGCTGATACCGGTGACCCCGACGGAACCAAAGCAAGGCCACAGACGCAGAGAGGACATCGAAACTGAGGTCACCATGAGAGCAGGGCATGAACGGCCACAGAACTTGAGACATTTTTTTTTTTTTTAATGCTGATCGATGTGAATGAGGATGACCAAGATGACGCCACGGATTTCCATCTCGGCCTGAGACCACATGACAGGGCTGCACTCCACGCCTCCTTCCATAATATATCCCGGCGTCAACCAGACCCGAGAGACACAGGCACCTGCAGTGTTGGTCAGGAAATTTGAGCAACACTCTCAGAAACGCATCCATTAAGTGGATGAAACTCGACTCTGTGGTCCCAGTCTTCCCAGCTGAGCCCGTAGCAAACTCCACTCTGGGTAGGAGCCGGTCGGGGCAGAAAAACCCACATGACTCTGATGGGATTCAAACCCACGACCTCCCAGCCGGGAGTCCGCGACGCTAACCACTTCGCCACGGCGGCTGGTAAGATTTTTCAATTTTAGTCGTGAAGGCAGTCACACGTTTTCGCCCTAGAACGTTTGGCGGCGATTTTTATAGAGATATGTTGCTACAGTTAATTATTTTGTCAGTGTGTCTGCTTCAGAAGCCAAATTGGTTAGCATACTTCATGGTCGGAACTCTGTGTTTGCGCATCTATCACACGCTTTTGCCAATGAGCGTTTGGAGGCGATAACCACCGCCTTTACTGTGCTCTGTACTACTTTGAATCAGGAACAGCCCACTTTCCTACACGTAATGTGACACCTGCATTTTGGCAACTGTATCAGCATTGTATGCATCCTCCCGACCGGTTCTTTATTTTCTTTCTTTCTTTCTTTCTTTTTCTTTCTTTCTTCTAGATAGATAGATAGATAGATAGATAGATAGATAGATAGATAGATAGTGTGTGTGTGTGTGTGTGTGTGTGTGTGTGTGTGTGTGTGTGTGTGTGTGTGTGTGTGTCTGTGTGTCTGTGTGTGTCTGTGAGATTGTGTGTGTGTGTGTGTGTGTGTGTGTGTGTGTGTGTGTGTGTGAGAGAGAGAGAGAGAGAGAGAGAGAGAGAGAGAGAGAGAGAGAGGGAGAGAGAGAGACTTTGTACGATCTTAGCCTGTTTTCTGTCAGTCTCTCTGTCCTTATTTCTATCTGTCTCCATCTCTTTGTCTTTCTGCCTGTCTCTCTGTCTGTCTATCTGTCTGTCTCTGCCTATCTATCTGTCTGTCTCTCTCTTCCCTCTCCCCCCTCTCTCTCTCTCTCTCTCTCTCTCTCTCTCTCTCTTTCCGTCAGTCAATATCACGCTCCAATCCTCATTCTGTCTGTCCCTTTTTTTCTCTCCTACGAAGTTCCAATCATCATTCCCAAACATCTGCCCAGCCCCTTATAAATTTCAGTTTACCCAGTTTTGGCTGTTAAAAAAAAACAAAAAAACTTTCGTTCAGCATCATTGGTATTAACATTATTATTTATCCCTGCATTTTATTTTCGGCTGATTTCTTTTATTTGTGCCCTGTCACTTACTTTCTTAAACATGAATGAAAACGGAGTCTGCTGATTTTATGACACTTAAAAAATAAACAAGGCTGCAGTTTGGAAGGATGTAGGGGTCTCTTAACACCAACGTGCGTCTGGTGATCTAGAAATGAGAGAGAGAGAGAGAGAGAGAGAGAGAGAGAGAGAGAGAGAATCAAAGACGAAGACAAACCCAGATACCAAGACAGACGCAGATACAGACAAACAACAACAACAATCTCTCAACCAACCAGCCAACCAACCAACCAACCAACCTACCGAACAGGAAAGCGGTCGTGAAATCAGACACAAGGGGCCTTCACAGCTACAATGCCTTCCATTGAAAATTGTTTACGATTCGGGAGAAAAAGAGCCATCACTCTCCCACTACTATTTTGAGGACCCGATCCATAGGTGACGCCGCCAGAGTCTGTCTAAGAGGATTGTTCTTTGGGCGAAGCTGTGGAGATGTTGGCCATATTTCTGCCTGTTTGTCTGGAGGAGAATGTCTGTCACCTGCATGCTTCTGTTGGTCGTCCACCCCCTGGAACTTGGTGGTTAAAGGAAAGAAAGGAGAGGAAAACATTAAAGTAAGTTTTTTTTTGTTTTTTTTTTAGTGGAAGCATTGCTTTTCTGTGTGTGGTGAGAAGAAAAGAGAGAAAGGGGGAGGAGACGGAAAATCGAGGGAAGAGAGAGGGGATGATGAAAGACGACGAAGACAGAGAGAGAGAGAGAGAGAGAGAGAGAGAGCGAGAGAGAGAGAGAGAGAGAGAGAGAGAGAGAGAGAGAGGGAGAGACAGAGACAGAGACAGAGAAAGGGAGGGAGGGAGGGGGAGACACACACACACACACACACACACACACACACACACACAGAGAGAGAGAGAGAGAGAGAGAGAGAGATAGAGAGAGAGAGAGAGGAGAGAGAGAGAGAGAGAGAGAGACAGACAGACAGACAGACAGACAGACAGACAGACGACGGTGCTGCCAAGGACGTCTACAAATGGAAACTGACCGAAAAGCGAGAATAGCTCTGTCTCTCCACTCTTCCCCCACTCTGCGAAGAGAGTTCTCCCAGACGTGGGATTACGTTAAAAACATGAGAGTTTTCAAGTTCTTTCCGATCCATCAGTGAGGGTATCGAGTTGTTTCGGAAGTGGAATCTTTTTCAGACAGCAGTGTGGTGGGTTTGGATGATGTGTTTGTGTATGTCTGCCTGGAAGGGAAGAATTGTCATCTGTTGTGCTTCTCTGGCCGTATACTCTGGAGATTGAGTGGTTTCAAAGAAAAAAAAAAAAAAAAAAAAAAAGGGGGGGGGGGGGGAAGTATACTGCACTTTTTTCTTTAAAGTATTGCTGTAGAATTTGAGAAGATAGAGAAGGAGAAAAGAGGAAGGAAGGAGGGAGGGGGGGGGGGGGAGGAGAGGAAAGAGAGAGATGAGGAGGAAGTGAATGGTGGAGAGGAAGTGGGATAAAACAGAGAGAGAGAGAGAGAGAGAGAGAGAGAGAGAGAGAGAGAGAGAGAGAGAGAGAGAGAGAGAGAGAGAGAGAGAAACACACAGACAGACAGACAGAGCGTTAAAACTGTCAGAACAGCACAGAACGCCAAGAAATGAAATAAAACAAAGGAGGAAAAAACAAAACGAAACAAAACAAAACAAAACAGAACAGAACAAATGAATCGCTCATCACTCTGCCCCATCTTTTCCCATAAGAGACCTCTTAGACGTGGGATTACGTTAAAAGCACGAGGCGCTTGCAGGTTCCTTGTGGTCCATCAGGGGGGTCACCAGGCTGTTTCACGAGTGGAATCCTTTCAGACTGCAGTTTGAGGAGCCCGGCGGTATTTGTGTATGTCTGTCTCGATCAACATTTCTGTCATCTGCTTGTTTCTCTGGACAGTCTGCTCCAGGGACTGGGAAATTCCAAGAAAGAAAGAAAGAAAGAAAGAAAGAAAGAAAGGAAGGAAGGAAGGATAGAAAAAAGCGAAGGAAAGGATGTCGCGCTTCATTTTAGTCAGGAAGGGTTAAAAAGTGGACAGGGGGACGTGGAAGAGGTACCGGGTGAGAGTAGGATGAAGTTGAAGTAGAGAGGAGCAAAGAGGGTGGAGAGACGTATGAGGAGGGAGAGGAAGAGAGAGAGGGAGGGAGGGAGGGGAGACAGAGAGACAGAGAGACGGAGAGAGAAACAGAGACAGAGTGAGAGGAATGAGAGGGACAGAGGCAGGAACGAGAGGGAGAGAGGGGCGGGGAGGAGAGAGAGAGAGAGAGAGAGAGAGAGAGAGAGAGAGAGAGAGAGCGAGCGAGCGAGCGAGCGCGAGCGAGCGAGAGAGAGAGAGAGAGAGAGAGAGAGAGAGAGAGAGAGAGAGAGAGAGAGAGAGATGGTGTGAAGGGAGAGGGACAAAGAGGAAGAATGGACTTACAAAAGAAGAGAAAGGAGAAAGAGAGATGAAAGAAGTGAAAGAGAGAGAAACAGACAGAAGAACAAAGCCAGAAAACCTAAAAAAAAAAAAAATCGTTGTCCCAGACCAGAATGTCTACAAATTAAAATTGACCACAGGAGAAAAAAAAAGTCTTTCACTTCTTTTTGAACGAGACCTTGCAGACGTGGTATCAGGTTAGAATAAAAAGAGTTAATAGGTTCTTTCTGATCGATAACACGGGCCAATGGCTCGCTTCCAGAATGGAACCTCTGCCAGACAGGGCAGGAAGGACCTTGGCCATGTTTATGTGTGTCTGGCGAGAAGAGAACGGCTGTCACCTGCATGGATCTATGGGCGACTGCTTTAAGGACTGTCGGGTACAAGTAAAGGTTCTGTGTTGTAGTGACACTGTCCAGCCCTGGTACGTACAGGATAGAGAGAAAATCAAAATAACAATTACTCGCTATCGACCCGGACTAGATAACCTACTTTGTTTTGTTCATCGTCCCATGTATGTAGCAAATAACGTAAATTGAAACTTTGCCATGATGTCCATGCTCAGAAGAAGAAAACTGAAAATAATAGAAATCTATCATTTGTTTGAACATGTAAAAGCGTACGCCTTACTGAAATTTTAAGTATTGAAAAAAAAAAAATTTCCCGCCAATTTTTTTTCTTTCATAACGTACGAAAAATCAAATGCTAAGAACTGTAAAAAAAAAAAAAAAAGTACTTTGAAACCAGCTCAGCATAGTTCAGCGCCTAATTCCAGTTAGTGCAGGCAGGGTCAGTTAGTGCCACAACAATACTACGGTTTATTAGGCATTGCTTGGGAATGTGTGAAGACACTGCGCTTTTGAAAAGCGTTGCCTGGTAACGTGCTTTCGTTCCTGAAAACAGCGCGGGTGTTTGTGTTCATCACAGCTGTGCGAGTGATGTTTCTTTGATCTTTTAGTTCTGACCCGTGAGGAATCTCGTTTAGCGAGTAAGTGCCATAACTATAGGGTGGGATGGTAGTCCTTGTAGTCCCATAAAACGTTGGCAGTTCTTTTTAGGGCTAGGTGCTTTAAAGCCCTGCCTTTCTTGCCATTCGCCACTATAGTTCACTGGGAATGACTACTAGCTCTCTTTTTTCATTACTGACCAACAAAGGTGGTGTACCGTCTAGGTCTGAACAAATCCTGCGTTTGTTTTTGATTCCCAGAGAGGCGGGTTGTAGTGGTGGTGGGGTGTGTGTGTGGTGTGGTGTGGTGTGGGTTGATTGCTCAGAAAGGATTTGTGCAGTTTGCGTTTTGTCTTTGTCTCTCTGCTTATCAACTGTTG
>JADBJO010001429.1:422260-429179 GCA_016801955.1 Conus betulinus
ACCTCTCTCTCTCAGTCTGTCTGTCTGT
This sequence comes from Conus betulinus, assembly GCA_016801955.1. NCBI lineage: Eukaryota > Metazoa > Mollusca > Gastropoda > Neogastropoda > Conidae > Conus > Conus betulinus. The sequence continues at coordinate 422,289 of JADBJO010001429.1, forward strand.
CTCTCTGAATGTGTGTGTGTGTGTGTGTGTGTGTGTGTGTGTGTGTGTGTGTGTGTGTGTGTGTGTGTGTGTGTGTGTGTGTGTGTGTGTGTGTGTGTGTGTTGCTCGGTTGTTTGTGAGTAAGATAGAAAGAACGGGACCGGAATCAATCCTCTAAACGCACAATGGCACCATCAGTAGTGGTCTCAAACCAAAACGTGTACAAAACTGAAAAACAAGCAGCAGAAGTCCCAGTCTCAAGTCTGTCCAAGATTCTAATCCACAATTTGTTGTTAGGGAAGATGTCCATAAGGTGGAGTCCACATATGCAGGACCTTAACTCATCGTCACTTACTCTGTTCTTCATCCCACCACTCACACCACTAGCACTGTCCTCTCCCTCCTCCTTCTCCCTCCTCCCCTCCCCCCGCCTCCACACACAACACACACACACACACACACACACACACACACACACACACACACACACACACACACACACACTTCCTCCCCGCCCTCACCTCCCCAGTCCCAGTCCCCCTCACTCCCCACCCACCGTCTCCCTCCCTCCCTTCGCATACCCCTCCCTCCACACTCCCGTCCCTTTCACTTTCTCACGTTCCCCCCGCCCAGCCACGAGTCAGACTGAATTAGCGTCAGCCTCGCTCCACTCCGTCCCCCACCCCCCACCCCCACCCCGCCCTCTGCCGTCCACCCCCCCCCCCCACCCCACCCCACCCCACCTACCACCCCCTCACCCTTCCCCTGTTTCCACACCGCATCCCCTTCCTTTGCCCTCCTCTGCATCCTTCTCACCTCCTCCTCCTCTTTCCATCCACCTTCCCACCGACCCTGCATCCACACCCACCCCCCCCCCCCCCCCCCCCCCACGCACATACTTCTCACTGTCTAGCTCTCGCCACTTTCACCGTATCGTCTTGCCCCTTCCAAGACCGTGTGGAAAGACACTATCTCCAGAATAGCGCTTGTGAGAATTGCCGGCTGAAGAAATCGTTATCTTGACCTTTTCTGCTTGGAAGAACTCCCCCCCCCCCCCCCACCACCACCCCCCACAAGAAAGGGGGGAGGTGGGGGGGGGGGGGTGGGGCGAGGGGGGGAGAGGGGAGGGAGGATGCGCGCGGGGGGGGGGGGGGGGTGGCAGGGGAGGTAATGGACATCGCCTGACTTTGAAGCACACTCGATCTCGTCTTAATGTTGATAGTCGTCTGTCTTGGGGTTGACGATGGTGGCTGTGGTGGTGGTGGTGGTGGTGGTGGTGGTAGTCATCATCATCATCATCATCATCATCATCACCATTGTCATCATCATCGTCATCACCATCATCATCATCATTGCCATCGTCATTGTCATCGTCATGGTCATTGTCGTTAACGTCCTTGTCATCAGTCATTATCGTCATTATCTTCAAAACGCTGCAATCGTAAATCTTGCCAGTAACGCTACGGCAGCTATCACCTCCACCACTACCACCACCACCACCACCACCACCACCCCACACCACGCACCACCACCACATCATCATCATCATCATCATCATCATCATCATCATCATCATCATCATCATCATCATCATCATCATCATCTGTTGTCTCATTCTACATCGTCATCATCGTCAACATCGTTGCTATCATCATTGTCGTCGCACTCGTCGCTGAAGTCCTCTTTCCTCCTCTTCGTCATCATTTTTTTTTTTTTCCCTCCTCCTACATCATCATATCATCATCATCATCATCATCATCATCATCATCATCATCATCATCATCATCAGCATCATCGTCATTCATGGTCGGTCGTCGTCGTCGTCCTTCATCATCTCATCATCATCATCCTCATCATCATCAGCAGCCAGCAGCCAGCAGCAGCAGCAGCAGCATCAGCAGCATCATCATCATCATCATCATCATCATCATCATCATCATCACTGTTGTCGTCGCCGTCGTCGCTGACGTCCCTCTTCCTCCTCCTCTTCGTCGTCATTGTTTTTTTTTTTTTTTTTTTTTTTTTCGTCCTCCCATCAATCATCATCATCATCATCATCATCATCATCAATCATCATCACATCATCATCATCATTGTCGTCTCCATCGTCGTCTTCGTTGTATCCTTCTTCTCTCTTCCTTCCGTCTTCTTCTTTCCTCCTCCTCTTTTTTCTTCCTCTTCCTGCTCCTCCTCCTCCTCCTCCCTCCCTCCTCTCCCTCCTCCTCCTTCGCCCTCCGCCTCCTCCTATCCACCTCCGTCTCCCCACCTCAAGTCCTCCTCCTCCCCAAGTCCCATTACCTCCCTCCCTGCAGCCCTTAGCAGTCCAGCGCTGAGATTTGCTATTTTGTCAATATTGGAAGCAAGGGTAGGATTTTTTGTTTGTGTGCCAACACCCACAGAGAGAATGGGCTCTGTTTACATTTTTGCAGAGAAACAGCCTGTATTTCTGCTGGTGGTTTCTTCTTTTTCTTTCTTTCTTTCTTTTTTTTTTTTTTTTTTTTTTTTTTTTTAGCGCCAAGTCGTCCAGCCAAGTGGGCCTGGTGGATTGGGCTGCAAATGTGACTTGCCATGACTGGGATGCCAAAGCGGCACTACTGGACTGGACAGTACAAATAATCGGCGCTGCATGCATAAATAAAAAAATACATACATGAAATAAAATACATAACATACAAACATACATACATACATACAGATAGGCATACATTACAACATGGCAGAACATGCACATAGCATCTAGCGGCACATACCATACTCCACTAATTAGATACATATATATCTATTATACTATATATAATATATATTGTGTGGTGTGTGTGTGTGTGTTGTGTGTGTGTGTGGGTATGGTGTGTGTAGTGTGTGTGTGTGTGTGTGGTGTGTGGGTGTGTTTGTGATTCAGTAGAAGTGCTTTTTCCTCGAGAATTTTCGTTTTTTCGTTTCGTTCCTTCGCAAACGAAGGAACCCAGGAACTTCTCATAGCTCAAACACGCAGACATACAGCCAGACAGACCAGACAGACACAAGACACAAACAAGACACAACAAAAATGGACTACACAAGACACAACACACACCCACAACAACAACACACACAACACCCACACACACACAATCCACACAACAGGACGCCACGCACGCACGCACAGCACAAACCTATAATATATTCTGCACACCACACCGCACACGCACAGACATAAACTAGACAGGCGTCGCCGTTGGCCGTGCGCTCCGCTTGCGCTGGGCACTCACATACGCACTCGCTCTCTCTCTCTCTCTCTCTCTCTCTCGCTTCCTCTGTGTCTCTGTCCTGCCTGTCTGTCGACTGTCTGTCTCTCTCTCGGTCTCTGTCTCTTCTCTGTCTCAGGTCCCAATCATGAGGCACACACACACCACACACACACCCCACACACCACAAACACACACACAGCACACAACACACACCCACCCACCACACACACACACACACACACAACACACACACACACACACACACACACTGACTTGACTGACTTATCCCCAATTTATTGTCAGATGTAACTCAACAGTGTGTAACTGACAACACACGCAACACACACACAACACCACACACACCACAACCCACGACACACCCACACACACACACACACACGACACCACACTCACACAACACACACACACAACACACACAACCCATTCACCACACCACATACACAACACAACCGACACCCAAGGACCCACACACCACACTACGCACACCACACACGCACAAAATACACTCTCCACGCACGCACGCACGCACACACACAACACACAAAGACACACAACAACCACACACACACACATATACCCACACACACACGTCACACACAACACACACACACGCCGGGTCGGCCCTCTGCACAGAAATTCAAAAGGCAAAACTTCCAAAATAAATGTCACTGTTGGGAGCATAAGCAGGCAGAATGGGACAACTAGGGAGGATGAAAACAAGAACAAGACGTTGACAGGTAAAGAAAGAGAAGAAGAGAGAGAGAGAGAGAGAGGGAGAGCGAGAGAGGAGTGAGGAGAGAGAGAGAGAGAGAGAGCGAAAGACAGAGAGACAGACAGACAGACAGACAGAGAAGATGCGAGAGAGAGAGACAGGCAGCAGACAGACAGAGAAGAGAGAGAAGACAGACAGACAGAGACACCGACCCCCCACAGAGAAAGGGAGGAGAGAGGAGAGAGAGAGAGAGAGAGAGAGAGAGGAGAGAGAGAGAGAGAGATGAGCAGACAAGACAGACAGACAGAAGAAGAGAAGAAGACAGGAAGAGATGAGGACAAAAGAGAGAGAAAGAGAAGACAGACAGGACAGAGAACCACCTTCCCCCACAGAGAGAGAGAGAGAAGAGAGAGAGCAGGAGATATAGAGAGAGGGAGAGAGAGAGAGAATGAGAGAGAGAGAGGAGAGAGAGGAGAGAGAGATGGAGAGGAGATGAGAGAGGAGAGAAATTCAATTCAATTCCCGAGAATCGATCCCCTTCGGACCCAAACGCCTACCTAACGACGGGTGGCGCATTCACCGCTGAGCCAAGAGCCACTCGCTTCAGACGATGTAGCCTCCGATAAGAGGATCGATGAGTCGCCTGTCAAGATAATGCCGACCAGGATGTTAGGTTGTGGAAATCTACATCGGGCGGGGAGGTGGAGTGGTCGGAGGAGGGAGGGGTGGGGTGAGGGTTGATGGTCGGGGGCGGGGGGGTGGGGATGGGGTGGGGTGGGGGGGGGGTTGGGGGCAGAGGGTGGAAGGGGTGGTGTTTCCCTTTTTTCAGGAGGATGGATGGTGACAGTGAGGGCAAAGGGAGGGGGTGGCGGCGGCGAGAGGCGTGGGCGTGGGCGTATGTGGGCGGGGGGAAGAACTATTCGTTGGAAGGAAGGGGAAAGAGGTGGAGAATGGGGAAGGAGGGGATGAGGAAAGAGAGGAGAGAGGAAAGGGTGTTGTGTGGGGTGGGGGGGGGGGGGGGGTGGGGGGGGGGGGGGGGGGCGGGGGGGCCCGGGGGGAGGGAGGAGGAGAAGGAGAGAGGGCAGGCCAGGAAGGAAGGGAAGGTGGGGTGGGGGGAGGGGGCAGAGGAAAGAAAGGGGGGGGGGGGGGGGGGGGAAAAGGGGGGAGGGGAGACGTTGAAAGAGGAGGAGGGAAGGAGATGAGGAAAGAGCAAGAAAGAAAGGTCGGTAGAAGGAATGGGAAAGAATGGAAAAGGAAAGGAAGTAAAGGAAGGGAAGTTAGAAGGGAAGAGAAAATGGAAATGGAAAGGAAGTAGAAGGAGGGGGAAGAAAGGAAATGGGAAAAAAAAAAATGAAGAGGAAAGAAAGTAGAAGGGAAAGAGAAGAAAGAAAATGGGAAAAAAAACAAAATGAAGAGGAAAGGAAGCAGGAGGGAAAGAGAAAAAAGAAATGTAAAAAAAAATGAAGAGGAAAGGAAGTAGACATGGAAAGGGGAAGAAAGGAAATGGAAAAATTGACGAGGACAGGGAAGTCGGGGAGTTGTGGATGGGTTTGGGGGGAGCGGGCGGGGTGGAAAAAGATCAACATACTCCTTGTAGAGAAGAAACAAACAACAGCAACAAACAACAACACCGCAACAACAACAACAAAAACATAACTGGAGATGGGAAAAGGAGTAAGGGGAGGAAGAGAAGAAAAGAGGAGGGAACGAAGAGATGCTCGTAAATGTATGGTGTTGGTAGGGTGGGTGGGGTGGGGCGGGCGGGGCGTGGGGGGGGGGGGGGGTAGGATGTGTGTGTGTTGGAGGTGGGAGGGTGAGAGAAGAGGGAGAGGCCGTGGGGGGGGGGGGGTGGGGTGGAGGGAATACCCCCAAGTGGTAGAGGTGGAGGTCGCCCCTTTTGACCGAGAGCCAAGAAATTCCGACAAATTTCCGAAGGTTGCCAGAACTGTTGGAGATTCTCTGAGTCAGGGAGAACTGGAGGAAACAGGCCCAAATCATCTAAGGGGGAACCATTTCAAAAGAACTCCCAAGTTCCCAGCTGATGATCACAGCAATGTTAAAGACAGGATGCGTGCGCGGCTATCTCCCCTAACCATCAGGTGCTGTGGCATGGCGTAAAATGGGACTGGGGGTGAGAGAGAGAGAGAGAGAGAGGAGAGCGAGATAGAGAGAGACGAGAGAGAGAGAGAGAGAGAGAGGAGAGGGGGGGGGGGAGGGGAGGGTCACGTTGCCGAATATTGTGTAGTCAAAAATACATAATTGCATGGTTTATCCTGCCACCTCGGCAAAGCGACAGGGGAGCCTCTGGAATTTGAAGTAGACCTGATGTGTTGAATACACGGGAAATGGTCCGCGACGGATAAAGATGCGGATGGGGGAATGGGGATGAAAAGGGCGAGGGTAGGGGTAAACAAGGGTGAAGCAGTTCAAAGGGAGAAGAGAGAGAGAGAGAGAGAGGAGGAGAGAGAGAGGAGGGCGAAGAGATAAGCCCGAGAGATAGAGACGTACCGTGAGAGTCGCTACAGAGAGTCCTACGCGAGAATTGAGTGAGATGGTGTGTGTTTGTTGTGTGTGTGTGTGTGTGTGTGTGTTTGTGTGTGTGTTTTTGATGCGGCGAGCTGTCGTCTTGCGCGCTTCGCGTATTGTGTCGGTGTTTGTGTGTTGTATGTGTGTTCATTGAAGTGATATAGAGATGGAGGAGGAGATTCTCTCTCCTCTGTCTCCCTTTCTGTCTCTCACTCCCCTGTTTGTCGGTCTGTCTGTCTGTTCTGTCTCTCCCTCCCTGTCGCTCTGTCTGTCTCTCTGTCTCTGTCTTTCTGTCCTGTCTGTCTGTCTGTCCTGTCTGTCCCTTCTGTTTCGTTTGAGTCTTCATTATGTTTTAATTCATCTCCTTTAACCACATGTTACGCGGCCTTGTTTTTTCTGATCCAGTTTCACCAGGCTTACTCACAC
>JADBJO010001430.1:0-237500 GCA_016801955.1 Conus betulinus
CGATTGGATTCTGAGATTCCACCCACAGAAATGCAAAGTGATGAAAATTGGCACACGGAAATCAGAAGCAACGTATCATATGAAGTACACCGATGCTGAAACCGGAACCAGCAGAGAAATACCCTGGCAGAAAGTGAGGTGGAAGTGGATCTGGGGTGTTCATGTGGATAACGACCTCAAATTTAACAACACATGTTGCCAACGTCACATCAAGAGCAAACAGCGTAATTGGTGTCATCCGCAGAACCTTTGAGTTCTTGGACTGCAAGCTCTTTATCCAGCTATACAAGACATTAGCAAGGCCTATCCTTGAGTATGGACAAACTGTGTGGCACCCCCGACATAAAACACTCTGCAAAGAACTAGAGGATGTGCAGCGCCGAGCCACAAAGTTGATCTCCTCAATCAGAGAACTACCATATTCTGCAAGACTAGAGTGACTTGGCCTGCCCAGCCTGGAACACCAACGTCTCAGAGGGGATATGATTGACACCTTTAAGTACGTCCATAGAATCAACAAGACTGAAAACCTAAGCTTTAAACTGCCCAGGATGTAGGTACAAGAGGAAATGTGATGATGAAACTGTCCATGCACCACACCCACTGCAATACCAGGAAACATTTCTTCAGTGAAAGAATCGTCAAACATGGAACAGACTCCCAGACGAAGTGGTCCTGGCACCTTCTGTAGAAGCTTTCAAGAGTAGGCTGGATGCTTGCTGGAGGAAGAAACCAGACCAGTACAATCCGTCTTGCCAGCAAGTCATGCATGCAAAGTTATTAGGATACTAGTCGTATAACCCACACGGATCGATGAACAGGACTTCATAGAAGACCACACACATTGTATAGTTCAACTCTTAATCACCAAAGACGAAATCGAAACCGATCATAGTTGCCGCCGATGCGATGAAATAGGGATGTATAGTAGAGTTCCAGTTTGCGTGCTTTCATTTTTTTTTTTTTGTTGTAGAGAGAAAAGTCAGTTTCACCTGTTTTATTTTCATGTATTTTTTTTACGTTAGGGGGGAGAGCAAGCTGTGTCAGCTTGTTCTGTCATTGTCCTATTTCACATAATTTGAAGGTTGTGGAATTCAAAATTTAGAGTATTTATAACTTAGTTTTCTGGTGATATTCAGCATTGTTTGGTAAGAAACATTTTTTAATGGTGTACTGTAAATGAAGCAAGGGGTGGCAGGTAGGGAAGTTGGTGGTAGCGTAAGGTGTGTGGAAGAAAGGGGAGTTGATGTGGTGTGTCTCTAACAGTGATGGTGGTGTTCAGACAGAAATCATGGAGGGTCTAAAGAATTGGAATCCTATGGAGGAAGATTTCAGAAACAGACGAGTCAACTCCTACAGAGAGGGGGGTGGGCCAGGACCTTCAGAGTCGAGACATGAGTGATGTTTCCAGGTAAATGTATAGTTGTCGTGATGTGGTACACAGTTTTAGTTTTTTGTTAACCCCTTCACTGCCACAGTGTAATAGCACATTTGAAAATCTGTGTGCTGTGGTAAAATTTAGCTTTTTTGGGTAGGTTCAATAAAATGGTTACAGGTCACTTTATTTCTTGACAGATCTCTCTGATTTTTTGCATGTTTTATTGTTATGCATTTGTCTACAATGTCCTGTCAAAATGACTTGATTATGTTGATAATAAGTATATCAGAAATTGACATAATTATAAAAAGTTTACCAAAAATAACAGTTTTCGAGTATACACAAACTTACTGCGCCAAATAGAATGAATGAGAACACTGTAAAAGTGGTCTTGCTGTTTATTCAACACCAGCACTAACACATAACAGTCATATAAATCCCAAGGAATCTTGTTCTTGGTGATAATCTGCTCATAATCGGGGGTACTATTATTTAGGTAAAAAGGGGCATAATCATGCTTTTCATGGTATGTTCACTAACATCTCTGTTACTCATCCATTTCTTGAGTTATTTGTTAGAATTTTTGTGGATTACTTCTTTATACCCTTGTCTACAATTTCACATCACTTTGACTTTATTTTGGGGGTAATAATGATGGTTCACACTAATAACATATGATATAACAGTTTTTTTGTTTTGTTTTCAATTTGAGAGTTTTACAATTCACCACATAAAAGCCCACTAAACACAGCACATATGGGTCAGTCTCCAGAGTTGTGTACCAATAATGTGACACAGACCACAAAAGTAAAGAATCCCAAGAATGCATGCTTTTTACACTTTTTGCATGGTTTGAGGTCTAAATAATCAAGTTTATTAAATATTTAACAGCATGGATGTTTGTCTTTGATTGTACTCCTGTTAAAATCACTCACACACTTGTGTGTCCAATGTAACACGGTAACTAAACACTTCTCAAATTGAAACCAAACAAAGAAGGTGAGAGCACTACAGACATTTATTCATCATGAAAACAGTACTGAGCACCCAAATAAATGCAACACAACTGTTTCAACACATAATTTTGACGAATAATTCATAAGCTAAATTGTGTCAAAAACAATACCAAAAAATGTGTTTTTTTTTTCTCTATGGCATTTACTCTAAAACTAATTTTCAGCTGACTTTCCTTTATTTTGGGCAGCAGTTATCTTGGACTTGGTTAAAACTTGCAGACAAAACTGATTTCTCCACTTTTGAAATATTTCTGCTGTATTACAATTTTTTTGTGTCCAGTGTAACGCAGGAACCAAAAAAATAGTATCAGAACCTAAGCAGCTTTTTATTTGGGAAATTGGACAAATCTCTGATTTTACTATATTGCTAAGTGATAAGACATTCATGATACACAAAAATAACAGCTAAACAGTTGATATTTTGTAAATATTTAAGCACTTTCAACTGTTAATGTCCAATGTAACCAGGAAACCGCCGTGTTTTGTGTCCAGTGTAACGCAGAAACAAAACAAAAAAAAAAAAAATGCAATCAGAATCTACAACAGCTTTTTTTGTTGGGGAAATTGGACAAATCTCTGCTTTACTGTTGTGAAATGATAAGACATCATGACACAAAAATATAAAAGCTAAACAGTTGATATTCTGTAAATATTTTAGCACTTTCAACTGTTACTGTCCAATGTAACAAGGAAACCAAAATCATCAGACTGCAATCATGGGACACTACAACCCCAAACAAGCAAAAGAGATCCCCAAAACATAACTAATGTTAAGCTTAATCTTCAGTGAAGTGGTTTGAATAATTCAATGCATACGAACAACAGATGTAGAAGGAAAAAAGAAGGTGCAAGTGCACCTGTGCAAGAACGCGGTCCAGTGTAACTGTTCGGGATTTTCGGTAACCACAGCTTTGAACTGGCCGCCTGTTTGATTCACAATGGACACATGGCCGAAATATGCATATAGGCGCTTCCACCACATTGTGTGCATGAATAGAACAAAATAGTTCCAAATCTTTTGATTTTTTTTTTCACACTCGACTGATTTGCATGGTCCAACGTAACATAGAATTCCGGAACCATGTTTGATCAATTTTTTCAATCCAATTTTGAAGTCAAATCAGTTTCAAATTTTTTAAAAAGTTCATAACTATCACAACATCAGATTCTTCCTCCAGTTTATACCCATAAAAGTAGTGCTATATTCATCCGCGTTTGGTACAGTCGTCGTCCAGAACACAGGAGTTGATACCGGTAACGAAAGTTACATTGGACAGTGATTTTTTTTTCCGCTAATATCTAATAGAAGCCAAGTCAACTGATATTTTAATGTCAAACACAGTTAAAAACAATTAAAAAGCAATGATGTAAACCACTTTCTTAATCATTTGCATGTTTCTTTTGTACACATTTAATGACTATTTGTGACAGGCAAAACAATGTCACACTCCAGGTCACCATTTTCTTATCAAAATCAGAAGGTTTTAGCATCAAACACATTTCTAATGCAATGCTAGGTCTTTAAACTGTTTGTGCTGCATATTCAATGTGTAACTGATGTGTGTTTAACTCAAAGTATGTTACTGGGGGTACCCCAATTCTACTAGAAAGGGGCATAATTTTACTGTTTGGGGTAGGTTCAGTACCTCAATCCCTGTTTATTTATTTGTTGACATATGACTTAGATTTTATGGCTTCTCTTTCCTTATACCCCAAGCTATGATGCTGTATAACAATAATGTAGTATTGTTGGCCATTAGGGGATGGACAGGGATATAATGAAATGAATGGTGGTTTTACAAAAAGAAAACTTTTCAAGTATACAAAAACAAATTGCATCATATAAAATCAGTGAAAACAATGAAAAGGTGGTGTGACTAATTATTCAACATCAGCACTAACACATCACAGTCATATAAATCCAAGGAATCTTGTTCTTTGATGATAATCTGCTCATAATTGGGGGTACTATTTTTTTAGGTAAAAAGGGGCATAATCATGCTTTTCACAGTATGTTCACTAACATCTATATTACACATCCATTGTTGATTTATTTGTTAGTTTTTTTGTGGATTACTTCCTTATACCATTGTCTACAATTTCATTTCATTCTAATTTGATTTTTGGGGGTGATAATGATGGTTCACACTAATAATATATGATAAACCTGTTTTTTGTTTTGTTTTCAGTTTGAGAGTTTTTCAACAATTCATCACATAAAAGCCCACTAAACACAGCAAAAATACCTTTTGGTGTTTGCTCAACAACATTACAAAAACACCTGGGATTCATATTGTTATCAGTAATTGTCCCTCTGTGTAACAATCTGTATGTTACTGGGGGTACCCCAATTCTACTAGAAAAGGGCATAATTTTACTATTTGGGGTAGGTTCAATACCTCAATGACTGCTTATCTATTTGTTGACATATGACTGATTTTATGGCTTCTCTTTCCTTTTACCCCAAGCTATGATGCTATATAATATAATCTAGTTTTGTTGGCCATTAGGGGATGGACAGGGAGGGATGTACCAATGGTGGTTTTACAAAAAAGAACAGTTTCTGCACATATACACATGTTACAACACATAAAACCTGTAAAACACTGACAAAAAGTTCTTTTAGTGTTTACTCAGCATCACTGTAAGTATATAGTGTAAGGTACAGTGTGTCCAAATTGTATAGTATAATACTTATTGGTAAATGTTCAAAATGACAACCATGGGGAAAAAAAGGTCTGAAAAAAAAAACCAAACAATTGTCTGTTGAAAAAAAAAAAAAAAAACACACACAGAGAAAATACTGTAGAAACTGAAGAAGAATCTGAAATACAGAATAAAAGTTTCAAGATAAGTAAACAGACCCACAAACTGGGCACACACACACACACACACACACACACACACACACACACACACACACACACACACACACACAGTAAGTAGACCCACACTTGGCACACACACACACACACACACACACGCACACACACAATTTACACACACACATTTACACACACACACACACACACACATACACACATGCATGCATGCACGCACACACACACACACACACACACACACACACACACACACACACACACACACACACACACACACACCACACAGTGAGCACACACACACACACACACACACACACACACACACACACACATTCACACACACAGACACACACACACACACACACACACACACACACACACACACACACACACACACACACACACACACACACACACACACACACACACACACACACACACACACACACACACACACTGTACACATATGCACAAACACGCACTAACAGTATCACACACACATGAATGTAAAAACACCACAATGGCGCAAAAAAAAAAAAAAAAAAAAACTGCTGTGGATGAGTGCTTCTGTGCTTTACAAAATGAACAAACTTATATGGAAAACTTGCATAGAGAAATAAACAATGCTTAGGCACACATGTGCGCACGCGCGCGTACACACACACACACACACACACACACACACACACACACACACACACACACACACACACACACACACACACACCCACCTATCCACCTATCCATACAGTCATTATTTGCCATAATTATGTGATTTCAGTAGGAAATATGTGAAAGAAAGAGAAATACAGAAAATAATAGTGGAAGAATGAAGAATCAAGTAGTAACAAACAAAAATGAAAAAAAAAAAAAAAAAAAAAAAAAAAAGAAAAGAAAAACAGAGCTACTTGCCTGAATCCAGTTTCTGGTCATCATGAAGGAACTGAAGACTGGAGCTCTGTGCAGCGTAAAATTGGCACAGTTGATTTTTGACTAGTATTCCCAATGAAAACACCACCAAGGCTGGGACTGACCACGCCCCATGCCACGCCCCCCGGGCCGCTTCCACAGGACCCTCGCCGTCATCCTAGCCCCTACCATGTCCACTACCCTCTCCGGTCATGATAGGCGTGCGTGCAGTGCTCGTTGATGGCACGGGTTCGGCTATTTCCGCTTCGTCACCCTCGCTCGCGGCGTTGTACTCACAGCTGTCATGTGCAACTAACAAATGAAGCCACGTCATCACCAGCACGTGTGTCTCCGATAAAAGTGAATGGTGCTGATTCCCCCATCCGTCTCCTCCTCATCGCTAGTATCAGGATCCGATCCTCAAAGGTCTTCTTCATCACTATCTTTAATTTTTTATTGTCATCTAAAACATCAAGCGCAGCGCAGTGTAACGCTTGAAAACGGGAGGCGTCGACGAAGTGCTAAGTTGAGCTGCCATCTTGAATATGCTTATCAGCTGTAACCTCTCAACTCGCAATTTGCATAACACATGGTCAGCTGGCTGCTTGCGTGAAGGGAAAGGGGCCGTTCCTTGACACCAGTAGAAGAAGTGAGAACATTTTAGACGGTTGTCTCCCAAGTAGATTTTTCGGAACGGGTTAAAAACACACACATGCACACACACACACACACACACACACACACACACACACACACACACACGGTCGCATGTACTTGTGTATGTGTGTGCGCGCGTGCGCGCAGATACGCACACACACAATGCATGACAAATATGTTTTGGCGTCACAATGCATGACAAATATGTTTTGGCGTCATATACTATGCCATGTCAGACGATAGCATTCTAGATTTCTACAGCAGTTAGTCAGCTCTGCCAGGCCGAAGTTTTGTGGCAAATGCAGTCATAAGACAGACACGTGAGGCCACCCTACTTCCGCCAATGGAAGTTGCCGATGTTTGCTTCCTGAACCTCATTCACCTTCGGCCTGCCGTCCAGGTAAGATAAGTCTTGTGCTCTGTCTCGCCTATTCTTCTGCTTTGTGTAAAGATTGCTTGTGTTTTGCTTCTTTACTTGTTCAGTTGTGGGTTGCGCTAAACCCTTGATATTCTTGTCGTGTGAGGCTTTTGGTGGGCTATCATTTTGATATTTTCATGATCGCCTCTAACCTCTCGCGACATTGTCGACGTGACTCGCGCCATTTTGTTCGATCGTTGCCTGGCTCCTTCGTCTTTGTTCTCTTGCGAGTTGTTTTGGTGCGGCCTTTTTTGCACCTTCTTTTCTCTTCATTGTTCTCGGTAACTCTTTCCCATTCGGACTACCCGGTAATTTCGTTCTAAAATCGAACACTTACCCGGTATTTCGTCCGACGATTGAACCCCTTCGCTCCTTGGCCGCCATCTTTCTCCACGCCAGTCTTGCTTTCCACCACATCGCCTTGTTTATACTAAGTTGGTCCGAAGTTTATCGTACTCCTTCTAGGTTTAGCTTTCAGTTTTGTTGTACTAGTCCATACAGATCTTTTCTTTGGTAAAGTCGATTGTACTAGTACACGCTGCTGGAATTGACTTTGTGTTTTTCGATCGAGATTTCGATCACGCACCATTACTCAGCATTTTGAGTGCCAGTCATCCCAGTGCGATTTCGTATTGTCCCCTGTCCTTCGATCGTTACTTGCCATCGATCGTTGACATCCTTCTCCCATCAGGTCGATCGAGTAGCGTCTGTCCCTTGATCTGCCCCCTTGTTTCCTCTTTGTGTTCGTGCGTTTCGAGATTGTCCCATCCACCAGTGCCGAACATGGTGAAGGACACCAACGGGTCGAGCCGCTCCACTTCTCGGGAGTCGCTCACTGCCCCGGAAGACCCCCGTGTCGATTCCGCGGGACAATCCGTTCTGTCCCAAGAACGTATGGCTGGCGTTGAGGAGGCTTCCGCGCAGGGGACATGCGAACTCCATTACCATACCTTCTCGACCCGACCGGCGGATGCACGTTCATTACGTCCGAAGGCGAGTAAGCAAAAGGCCATTATTTCCAAACCATTGTCATTCAGTCTTTCTAAGAAATCCAAGGGCAAGGCCCCCTTAAAAGGACCTGTTCCTTCCAAAGATGTTTATTCGAAATTCTTCCCCCATCCCTTCCCTCCTAACATCAGCAACTTCCATTGGCGGAAGTTGGGTGGGCGTCACGTGACTGTCTTATGGCTGCATTTGCCACAAAACTTGGCCTGGCAGAGCTGACTAACTGCCGTAGAATGCTATGGTCTGACACGGTATAGTATATGACGCCAAAACATATTCGTCATGCGTTGTGTGTGCATGTATGTGCACACGCGCGCACATACACACACACACACAATGCATGACAAATATGTTTTTTTTGTGGGAGGGAGAGAATCTGATGGGTTTTTTTTTCCATTACACTTTAGGTGTGACACCATCAGTTTTGTTCCTTGTCAGTTTTTTGTTGTTGTTTTTTTAAGTAATACAAATTGAGGAATTATCCTGGTCGGAAAAACCCAAACTGGAAAAAGAAGACAAGCTTGTGGTCTGAAGAGATTTTGTGTCATGTAGATGTAGACTTTTGGTATCAACATATACAGAATGCTGAAAAATTGATAATGGCAAGGAAAAAATAGGGCTGGCAGGAATTTCAAATAACCTTAAAAAAAAAAAAAGCCCCAAAGCAAACGGTGATGACTGACACTCTCATAGCTCATACATTCCAGTGCATGTGTTCACATATATGTTAGGACATCTGCTTTGTATTTACACATTATGATTGTAGCAGTCTAGTCTTAGGACAAAAGATGTGACCTTTTGCTGGTTCAGAAAGGAGAAGAATTTAATGTTGTGATTACGTGAAAACTACCTTCCCTCACAGGTTTTGATGGCTCATACAACTGATGATCAGAAGGCAAGCAATTCGTTCTCTGGATAGCTTCCTTCAAGGTTATCTTTTTTTCAGTTCTTATTTTATACTGTAGAGAACAAAGTTTAGGGTTCATACTAGCTGCTATGGCGAAGTGGTTAGCTTTGCAGACTCCTGGTTGGGAAGTTGTAGGCTCTCGATTACCATCACAGTCAGTTGGGATTTTTCTGCCCCAACCGGCTCCTACACAGAGTTGAACTTGTTACGGGCTCAGTTCGGAAGACTGGTACCACACAGTCGAGTTCCATCCTCTTAATGGATCTCAGAGAGTGTTGCTCAGATTTCCTGACCAACACCGCAGGTGTCTATCTCTAGGGCCTGGCTGATGCTGGGATTTATTATGAAAGTAAGCGTAGAGTACAGCCAGTCTCAGACCGAATGGAAATCAGTAGCATCATCTTCCTCATCCTCATTGTTCTCAATCAGCATTAAACAAAGACTCAAATTCTGTGGACCATCATGCCTTGTTGTCATGGTAACTTCAGTTTCAATATCCTCTCCACATCTATGACCTTGGTTTGATTCCTTCTGGGTCACTGGCATCAGCAAATTCATGGGGTCTGTCATTGGATGGGCGTGGTGGCACACATTGGAGGGAAAGGTCACTCCTGCCGGCTCCGCAACTAAGCAGTTATTTTCATCAGTAGGGGGCGTGGTAAGTGGCGTCCTGTGTATGTTGTCTCAGAACAAGCTCTACTGAACACCATCGAAGTGACTCTGCAGCAGTGCAGTGTCTCCTCCGGCGGGTTGCCTTTTAACAGCTTGACATTGAGTGTTCCCTGTGGATTGTCGGTGCTGGGGCTGTGGCAGGCCAGCTATGGCTGCGGAAGGGGGGCTTGGAATGAGCAGTGTGGGTGCAGTGCCACTGAGATGGCACAGAAGATTGACAGGAAAAAAAGTTTAGGATTTGTGGAAAAAGTAGGGCCATTTAGGTTAACTTAACCCTTTTTGCTTTTTAGCCTGTGACAGGAAAATTGCTGGGTAGAGGTGATTGTGTTGACTGGATGTGTAGTATTAAGGTAGACATAACTAAGGACACTTGTAAAGAAGAGAGAGGATTATGTATCTTGGAAGTTCAACATTAATATGCTTGTAGAGTTGTTTAGGAGAGAGGATTTGTATTGTCTGCAGGTAGAGTTAACATGGGTATAAAGAAGGGGAAATGTTAGTGGAGAGAGGATTGCATTGTGTGAATGTGACACTCTGACATATAAAAAAAAGGAGACTTGTCAGAAAGCTGATTTTCTTGTGTGGATGTTTAGAGTAAAGATAGGTATAAGGGAGGGTTTCTTTAAGGAGGTTGGTGTTGTCTGCATGCAGCTGTGAACAGACATGTAGGAGTGTTGACAGATGTAAAGAAGGGGATTGTTAAACCAGCTGGCTGTTGTGGTTGCAGTTACAGCGGGACAGGAGGACAGCAGCCTGTGGTGCTGTATGTCACCAACATTCCCCTGGAAATGGATGAGGTGAGTGTTTATGTTCCTCGTAGAATAGAAGAGGTGAATGTTGTTTGTCGCTAGCTGACATTCCTCACAAATGGTCAGGTAAGTCATGAACATGACCAAAGTTCCTGTGGAAATGCATGAAGTCTTGTGGGTAACCAACATTCCTGTGGAAATGGATGAGTTAAGTCCTTTACTTCGCCAACATTCCCCTGAAAATGGATGAAGTAAGTGTTGTGGGTGACCATTTTCCTGTGAAAATGGATGAGGTAAGTCCTGTACATTACCAACATTCCTCTGAAAATGATGAAGAAGTAAGTGTTGTGGGTGACCAGTTTCCTCTGAAAATGGATGAAGTAAGTGTTGTGGGTGACCAGTTTCCACTGAAAGTGGATGAGGTAAGTCCTGTACATTACCACATTCCTCTGAAGATGGACGATGCAAGTTTTGAGTGTCACCATGCTGCTGGCAAGGGGTGAGGTAAGATCCCTGCTTCACCAACATTCCTTTGAAAATTGAAGGAGTAAATCCTATGTATCACTACTATTCCTCCAGAAATGTGTTAAGTCTTGTAATACATCATGAACATTCTCCTGGAAGTGGGAATCCACAGATAGTTTGGAGGAGGAAGTTGGTCCTACATATGGTTCAATACATAGATGAGCAAACAGGCACAGACGCCATGTATTTTGGTGAAGGAAGTTGGTCCTACATATTGTTCAATACATAGATGAGCAAATGGGCACAGACGCCTCATACATTTCCCTTTTGTGGTGTTGGAGGGGATGAAATTGGTCACCTGGGGGTCATTTGTCTTCTGATTTGGAATGTGCCAATCAGTAGTGACAGCTGACATGCTCGTCTTTTTTTCAAACATCTCCATGGGATTTGTCTTGATTCCTTGTTTTTTTTTTTTTTTCTTTGGATAGGTAGACTTTGAGCAGCAGAAAAGAGAGCAAGAGCATTCATGCTGTTTGATTTCAAATAGAGAAAGAAGTTGCAAGGAAAGGGTTTAGATTTCATGCATCGTTTCTTCTCTTGCTCACCCATTTAGCATATTCTGTCCATGGTAATGCAAAAATAAGCCAAATGTGGTGAATTTTAAAGGGAAGTAGAAATTAAGATAAGTTCTTGGATGGTAACATTACTTGCGGACTACTCTCTTGATGTGTAATTCAAGTGTTTTGACTGTTGTGCAACAACTCTTGCTAGTTCTCATGCCAAAATCTTCAGTCAGATTCTCCAACTGTATGCCAAAATTTATTAAGAAGAGTGTGGTTACTGGCCTGAAATTTAAAAAAAAAAGAAAAAAAAAAAAGGTGAGAGAGAGTAGGAAATTCTCCTGAAGTTTGCAGTTGAAGCAGATGTTAAATTTTTTTTTTTTTTTGAAAAACCTACGCTCACTACTGTTATTGTAAGATTGACGTTGCCATTTTCTGTTCTGGCAAATTTTATAATGCTACCATTGTTCACACACACAGACACACAGACTCTCTCTCTTACACACATACACATGCACACACGCGCGCGTGCGCACACACACACACACACACACACACACACACACACACACACACACACACATGTATGTCTGCGTATGTGTGTCTGATACATATCTATATAGAGAGCTATCTATGTAAATATATCTTTCTATCGAAATATTGTGTGCGTGTATATGTAGACAGATGAATTATAGAGTGACAAGGATCAGTCTCTGAAAATGCATCCAAGAGTGTGACATGAACTGATAAAAATCCAACTTTTTTTTTATTTTGAATATCTGATGCCCTCTTGTGTTAGTTTGACATGTGCAGTGTTCAGTATTGGTAGGTTACCATGTACTGAACAGATTGTTGCATTGTTGCATGTGTTAGTTTGACATGTGCGGTGTTCAGTGTTGGTAGGTTACCATGTACTGAACATGCATCAGCAGCATGTCAAAACGAAAGTTGACAGAAGATGGTCAGTTTGTCATAAAAATGTCTGAAATCATAACGTTCTTTGTGCATACATGCTCAGAAAATCATTTCCTAGGTTCTTGGAGAATGAAAGGTTACAAAGGTCAATGGTAATTGTGTGCATATAGAAGAAGAGTCATCTGAATCAGGTAATCATGTGTGTATGAATAAGTAACCTGAATCAGTGTAGAAAATGACAGGGGCTGTGCTGATATTGTTTCAGGCAAAAGATAAGTATATCATAGCTACCAACCCTTCAGAATTAATTGCAATTTTCCTACTGTAGAAAATTAGACCCCAAGTCCTGAATTTAATGAAAAAATCCAGAATCTGAAAATTTAAAGAGTTTGTGGCTTTGGGGGTGTGTGTCATTTAGAATAGAGATAGAAGTATTGCAGAGTAATGCCTAAATGATGTCATTGGAAGTTCACAATAAGTGAATGGAAATTGCAATTTGTTTGTAAACTCAGCATTGTGAAGTGAATCGTAAGGTGGTTAAAGATGCCTTCGGTCAAAACCTGAACTGTATCTCTCCATGCCACCCGTGTTTCATCTGCTGATTTCTGAATTTTGACTTGTCCAGGTTGGTAGCTATAGATATACAATTTTTCCCTCTTAAAAATGCAGAGACTTGGAAATCAACAACAATAACAACAAAAATACCCCCTCTCGTTTTTGTAGAAAAAGTGCACCCAATACCATTTTAAGGCTGAACCCAAGGTTGGCTGCAGGAGTGGGTGTGGGTGGGTGGGAACTTGATTGGTTGTAGGAAATGGGGAGTTTTGCCATGAAATGTGTCGAATGTCTTTATCTGGCTAATTTCTGTCAGGATACAGTGTGTGTATGTGACTGGGGAGTTGGACGTTTGTATTTGTAAAGAATGTGTGAAAGAGCCATGTTGCTTTAGTCAGATTACACCACAGAATGTATATGAGCACAAGGTGTTTGACTGTGTGGGCAGATTGCTCTGCAGAATATCTTTGAGCAAGAAGGCAAAGTGATCAGAGCCCATATGCCTGTGCCGTCAGCAGAGAAGGTGGCACAGTTCAAGTCAAAAATGGCGTAAGTTTGACTTCTTGAACATAGCGTATGTGCTTATCATAGCTGCATGGGTGAAACTTCTGCAGTCTGAGGAAGGAATCTGTTTTATGAAATAATTCAAGACAATTTTCCGTTTTTCGTAAATCTGAAAAAAAAAAAAAATTTTCAAAAGGGTCTCAAAAATTGCGCAAATTACGTATCGAGTGCATCTTACTGTAAAACGAAAGTACTCTTTATTTTAGGGAACAAAGATAAAGCACCATTTGCCAAAATCTACATTTCGAGTTTGGAGTTCGTTGGAAACCCAGAGAATGTCTTATCTTAAAGAAGGTGATTCAGTTGAGGAGATCGACACTGGCTAGTTACGCCGAAAACCATCGGCAAGGTAAGTAACTCTGTAATTTGAACATGGTTACCCAATTAAAAAAGTAATTTAAAAGAGAGGAAAGGAAATAATGAAATGAAAATAATTTAAAAAAATTCCTACGAATATATATGTTGCTATATCGTAAGTTTGAAGAATGTTACATGAGCCATTTACTCGGGGGGAAAAAAAAATCTTCTTCAGAACTTTCTTCCGAATTGTTGTTCATCATACCTGGAACCCCAGTTGAAATCTATGTCACTCTAAGCTTCATTACCAAGCACTTTCACTAAGTCTTATGCCGTAAATCCTACAAAACACAGTATCTCCATCACTAAATCTCATTATAGAAAGAAATCAAGGTTAGCCATGGTGAAAAACAGCATTTCGACCTCAAAACTTAAAAAAATTCGTTAACTCGAGAGCCACGGCACGTATCGACACGTGTTTTTTTTGCAAACGGAAGTAAATGGCTACAGGAAGAAGGAAGTCACGTTCTTGCGCGAGACTTCCTTTTCTACGAGAAACATGGCAGCGCCCATGGTTGCCACATGTTTTACCGGGCGCTGGCGGGCGCTCAGCCTTTTGGCTGTGTGATTTCCGGTCGGGCGCTAGCGGGCGCCCGCTTGTCAAGAGAGTTAAAAGCATGAAGGTAAGAATTTCAGTCAAATCTTTTTCATCAGCCCTCCATGCCCCCTCCCCTTCCCTTCCCCCTAGTGACACATGCACGCACGCACACATGTGCACACACACAAAGATGGATATAAGGCGGAGAGAGAGAGAGAGTGAGACATAATAGTATGAAAAAATATGTAAAGAAAAAAAAAAGCATAAAAGAAAAATAAATATCGGGGTTAGTTTTCTGGAAAAAGGATGGGGGAAAACTACAGAAGGTTCTATTTCTTCCATATAATACAATGGGTTAGTTTTGGAAGTACAGTGGAAACTCTTTATTAAAACCTTAGAAAATGCAGATTTGTGATCTTAACCTGAAAACATGGATTTCTTTTAAAAAGAAGACAAGAAGGTAAGTAATTTAACAGACAGTTTGATGGAACCGTCACAGAATTTAGAGACACTTTAGAGAGGAAGTCTTATTAGGGAAGGTCTAAAAATAGAGAGGTTTCACTGCACTGTATTTCACACACACACACACACACACACACACACACACACACACACACACACAAACCACTTAATGTATGGGAAACTGTCATATAAGCAAGAAATATGTTTCAAACAAGGCCTCAGTTCCAAATTTCCTTTCACCAGAGGCCACGAAAACTTGTCTGAATTTTAAAAAAATTCAGTTTCGGCCGGGGGGCTTTAGCCCCTGGGCCCCCCATTAGGAGCACTGCCCCTGAACCCTGCCAGGGGCGTAGGCAGCCCCTGGACCCAACCTTTCAGTTTTTCAACTTTTTTCCAGTTTCACCCATGTAGCTATGGGTCCACATTTGTCTGTGTACAGTGGTTTCTTTATCAGATGACAAAACTTGTATAATGATAGTTTTGAATATCTTTCTTTTTTTGCTCTTGAAGGTCATGGCTTGCCGTGATTTTGAATGTTTTCATTCTTGATAATTTAAAACTTGGATGCATGTTATCTTTTAATGTTGTTGATTGAACAGCAAAGTTTTCTTTGTGAGAAATTGGACACTTTATACTGGAAGCACATACAACTGATATTTGATTTTTCTGCAGAATGTATTCATGGATGATTTGGATTGACAGGAAAAGAGTGGCTGTTTGCCATTTATGGATTCATTACGGTTAATGATAATAACCTGGGTGCATGTCATGTTTCAGTTTGTGACAGTAGCCAATGTGTATGTGTCATGTTTCAGATTTGTGACCATGGCCAGTGTGTATGTCATATTTCAGGTTTGTGACCATGGCCAGTGTATATGTCTTGTTTCAGGTTTGTTACCATGGCCAATGTGTACGTCTTGTTTCAGGTTTGTGACCATGGCCAATGTGTACGTCTTGTTTCAGGTTTGTGACCATGGCCAATGTGTACGTCTTGTTTCAGGTTTGTGACCATGGCCAGTGTCTATGTCATATTTCAGGTTTGTGATCATGGCCAATGTATATGTCATGTTTCAGGCTTGTGTCGATGACCAATGTGTATATCATGTTTCAGGTTTGAGGATGGCCAATGTGTATATCATGTTTCAGGTTTGTGAGGATGGCCAATGTGTATATCATGTTTCAGGTTTGTGACGATGGCCATTGTGTATGTCTTGTTTCAGGTTGGTGTCAATGGCTAATGTGTATATCATGTCTGAGGTTGTAACGATGGCCCAATGTATATGTCTTGTTTCAGGTTGGTGACCATGGCCAGTGTGTACATCATGTTTCAGGTTTGTGTCAATGGCTAATGTGTATATCATGTTTGAGATTTGTGAGGATGGCCAATGCATATGTCTTGTTTCAGGTTGGTGACCATGGCCAGTGTGTACGTCATGTTTCAGGTTTGTGTCAATGGCTAATGTGTATATCATGTTTGAGGTTTGTGGGGATGGCCAGTGTATATGTCTTGTTTCAGGTTGGTGACGATGGCCAATGTGTATGTCGTGTTTCAGGTTGGTGACGATGGCCAATGTGTATGTCGTGTTTCAGGTTTGTGTCAATGGCTAATGTGTATATCATGTCTGAGGTTTGTAACGATGGCCAATGTATATGTCTTGTTTCAGGTTGGTGACCATGGCCAGTGTGTACGTCATGTTTCAGGTTTGTGACGATGGCCAATGTGTATGTCGTGTTTCAGGTTGGTGACGATGGCCAGTGTGTATGTCGTTTCAGGGTCGGTGACGATGGCCAATGTGTATGTCATGTTTCAGGTTGGTGACCATGGCCAGTGTGGATGTCATGTTTCAGGTTGGTGACTATGGCCAGTGTGTATGTCATGTTTCAGGTTGGTGACCATGGCCAGTGTGTATGTCATGCTTCAGAGTGGTGACCATGGCCAGTGTGTATGTCATGTTCCAGGTTGGTGACCATGGCCAGTGTGGATGTTATATTTCAGGTTTGTGACCCATGGCCATGTGTATGTCATGTTTCAGGTTTGTGACAGTGGCCAATGTGTATGTTGTATTTCAGGTTTGTGACCATGGCCAATGTGCGGGGGGCTCAGGCTGCCATAGAGAACCTGCACGGGTTCCAGGTAAGGGGGAAGACGCTGTCGGTGAAGGTGAAGCAGACCAAGGAAGAGTTGGCACGAAGGAAGGAGAAACTCCAGGTCAGTAGATCACATCTCTTGTCAGTCCTTGCTGTGTGGTGGTTGTGTGATGAATGGATATTAGATGTGAGCTGTGTGTATTGTGAATGGACAGTAGTTAAATGGTCTGGTTGTGTGAATGGACAGTAATAGGGCCGATGTCTGGTTGTGTGGTGAATTGACAGTAATAAGACAAAGGTCTGGTTGTGTGATAAGCGGTATTTAGGCAGATGTCTGTGTGAATGGAAAGTGATAAGACAGGTCTGGTTGTGTGAATGGACAGTAATAAGGCAGATGTCTGGATGTGTGGTGAATGGACAGTAATAAGATGGTTGTGTGGTTGTGGTGAATGGACAGTGAGAAGATGGTATCTGGTTGTGTGGTGAACGAATGGTAATAAGGCCGATTTGGGTGTTAAATGAAAGTAATTCAACATGGATCGGAATGTATGTTGGATGGACTGTAATAAGTGGTCTGGTTGTGTGTTAAATGGACAGTAGTGAGACAGTGGTCTAGTTTTGTGTCATCATCATTATGCCCATCGCTCCCGGTGAAGCATAGGCCATCGATGACCCTTCGCCATTGCACTTTATTCTGGGCTGTTCTGGCCATTCCAGTCCAGTTGGTCCCTTGTTGCTTCAACTCTGCCTCAGTGTCTCGCCTCCAGCTGTCGTGTGTGAATGGACAGCAGTAGACAGTGGTCGGGTTGTGTGGTGAATCAACAGTAATAAGATTGTGGTCTAGTTTTCTGAGTGAGCAGTAATAGGACAGTGATGTGTCCTGTGTTTCAGCGAATGGAGGAGTTTACCCGAACAATGACACAAGAGGACCAGACGATAGGTGGTCCAAGGTAAGAGAGAGAAGAGAGAGAGTGTTAGCATCTGATCATGATGATCTTAAAGCATCACAGGTTTTTGTTGTAAGTGGTATATATTTTAGTTAGCTGGTGGATAAATCATCTATTCATGATTCAGCAGAGCAGATGAGACAGTGGATGGCCGGCTGAGTTAGTGCCCCATGTGAAACCACCTACTTATCAGTCGGCTTTGATCTCAAGATTCTGTTAACTACCTCGTGACCAAGAAACGTCAAAACGCAATGTAGAATTCTGTCAGTAGGCTCGATTCTGATGGGCGCACCCAAGACATGACACAAGTATGCCCTATTCTGATTGGCCATTACCCTTTTGACTTGGCCAGGTATAAAAATGTTTATAGCCCAGTCTGACTTGGCCAAATGCTTGGCATGATACTTAATATCAGTGTCAGCAGCAGCAGCAACTTCATGAAGGAAGTCTCTGGCTGTCATAATAAATATTAAGTACCGGCCAAAATGATGCAACACTAGAATTTCTCCTCAGCAGATGAGTAAAAACATTGCTCAAGTGTGGCAGGCAGGTCACGGCATTTACTGTTTCCCTGACAC
The DNA here is from genome assembly GCA_016801955.1 of Conus betulinus. Taxonomy (NCBI): domain Eukaryota; kingdom Metazoa; phylum Mollusca; class Gastropoda; order Neogastropoda; family Conidae; genus Conus; species Conus betulinus. The sequence continues at coordinate 18,584 of JADBJO010001430.1, forward strand.
AGGTCATTTCCTGTCTAGGCAGAAGGCAGCCATTTCTGTCCTGTCATGGATTGTAAATCGTATAGATTCCATGGAGGTGGAACCAGAAATGCTTTACCATTAACATGCAGATGTCTTGCAGGTTGCCAATTGGTAAGGAGGATAATACATCGTGCATCTAAAATTGACTGAGGGCTAGGTTGTGCTGTTGTAACTCCAGCAGTGTCTGTAAGCATATAACAAAATTATGCCTCATGTATGCTGTAGAAGAGCAGTAACCTTCCCATGCGCCTTTCCCCTCTATCTCCATTTGCACCCTTTTTCCCAGTCTAGTGTTATGTTAGTGTGCAGCACTGTAACAGCTTGTATTTTATTGTTTTCCTACATATTGCACCCTTTTCCTAGACACTGCTCCATAACAACAACACAACACAGGCATGTACTACATAGCACATACTACAAGTCAACACCATATAATGCGCAACATGAGTGTACATCTCATGCAGCACACAGCAGCATATGGCAGTACAGGTGTATAACGCAAGCACAGGCAACTCCATGTAACACACAATAGGTGTATAATGCGCGCAACATATAGTACCGTGTGATGCACAACAGATGTGTAGCACACACAACGGGCAACACCGTACAGCAAACAAAATGGGTGTATTGCAAAAAAAAAAAACCTATGCGGTACATAACACAGGTGCTTTGCACACACGCACACACACACACACACACACACACACAGTGCCATACAACACAAGAACATGGGTGTATAAGAAAATGCATATGCAGCACACAAAGCACCACATGACATATAACACATGGGTAAAGTTCAAGCATCAACACCTTTTTTTTTTCCTAATGCTCGTGGACAACAGTGGAGCAGTTTCCCCTCAGGAGCAAGTGGAGCAGGAGAGGCGCGGGGAAATTTCAGAAATACTGGTAAGAGGCTAGCTCCTGTGCATGATCTGTCCTTACAGTGTCTCAGTCTGTCTCAGTGCTTGGTCTGTGTTCACGTTGTCTCTCTGTATCTCTTTGCATAGTCTGTTCTCACAGTGTCTTTGCTTGATCTGTTCTAAGGTGTATCTCTGTCACTTTGCTTGGTGCTTCCTCAGACCTGTTTACCCAATTACGATTTTGCTGTATTTTGTAAAACGTGATTAATACAACAAACCGGAAAAAAAAAGTCAAAAAAAAAAAAAATCTCGAGATGACAATCTTGAGTGGTAGTTGCACTTGCGGTGTATATATAACCATTGTTTGAGTGCTACAACCAAGAGTGGCAACTCATACAAAATCGTGCGCAAGAACTTGCAATAATGTAGTAATGTAGTATTCCACAGCTGTTCCACATCCGAAGTTCCGTGTGTGAACGCACGCATAACATCTTGCACGCACGTAAAATCCCATCACCAATATTCGGAAGAGTAGCCAGTTTGGCCGTTGGTATGGATGACATGTTACACATAGCATGCACCCTGAGTGAGAAATGGAAAGAATGAAGGAAGTAAGGAAAATGAGCGATCGAGATTGAACGATACTGACTGGATGACACGGGAAACGACCGAATGAAGCGCCAGCTGGCAGCTCTTCAGTCGGCACTACCCAGGTAGGCAGCCCGTTGTGTAAATGAGTGTTACATGTTTATAGTTGATTATTGTAAAGCGCTGTGAGCTCTAGTGAGAAAGGGTGCTCTATAAATGTACGTTATTATTATTATTATTATTAATACAAAAAACGTATGTTTGCCGCAGCGTGGTTTAAACTTTCATAGGAGTACTCCTATTTTGCAGAAAATACTGTTATTTTGGATTTAGAACACTCAAAGTCAAATTTGGGGGTAAACAGGTCTGCTTCCTACATTGTCCATCTCTTTGCTTGTCTCTGTCCTTCAGCTATCCTCACGCGTTTCTCTCTTTGCATATTCTGTCATCGGTGTCGGTGTCTCTTGAAGTCTTATGTCCTCTTGGTGTCAGTCACTCTGTGCTTGCTCTGTTCTCAGTGTCTCTGTGTCTCTGCTTCATCTGTCCTCGTCTCTTTGCTTGGTCTGTTCTCACAGTCTCTCTCTTGTTCAGTCTGCTCTAACAAGTCTCTGGCTGTTTCTGTCTGTGCTTTTATCTCGCTGTCCAGAAATGCAACTGCCGTAACTCAGATTTTTTGCATTTTTGAGATTTTTGGTGTTCTGTAAGAGCGGGCCAAGGGGCATAATGTAGCCAAGTCCCAGTCACATTATCCTGAAAATGAACATGATGTACTTGTTCAGTAACTCAATTTGCAGTGTATGTTGTGTGGGGATAAATAATCAGGGTTTTTTTGTTTTTTATGTAAAATTTGATTTACAGACTTTAGGCAGTTGTATTTCCAGGGAGTGATCTTCCATGACAGTGTCATAATGTCTCTGTTTGGTCTGTCCTCGCAGTGTCTGTCTCTGTACTCAGTCTGCCCTTGCCTGTCTGTGCTTGGTTTGCCCTAACAATGTGTCTCTTGGCTTGGCCTGAGCTGACAGTATCTGTCTCTGTGCTTGCTTTGTCTTCACCGTGTGTCTGTCTCTGTGCTTGATCTGATCTGATAGTGTGCCCCTGTGCCTGGTCTGTTCTGTGTGTCTCTGTGCTCTGCCTTTCCTTGCAGAGCGTCTGCTTTGTCTGGACCATACAGTATGTCAGTTTCTGTTAGCTCTGTCCTCATTGTGTTTCTCTCTTGTCTTTGCTAGGTCTGTCTTCATTGTTTCTCTGTCTCTGTGCTAAGTCTGTACACATAGTGTCCCTGTATCTTATGCTTGGTCCATCCTCCCAGTGTCTTCATGTCTTTTTCCTGTCTGTCCCACCCTCTGTCTATGACAGGACAGGACAGTCCTGTGTGCTTTCACTATAATTTATCTGTTAGGCGACATACATTGTTCCATATCAAACATTTTGCAAGTTGCAAGTTTTTTTTTGCTCCTTTTGCCCACATTTTGTTTTCTTTTCCAACAGACTTCCAAGATGGGTAACAGACTGTCTTGATTCTGTTGTACAGTGTGCCTCTGTTCCTATTTCCCTTCTTTCTGTTTGTGGTGTGATTTAAACAATGTGATTTGTGTGTTAGTACTTTGATTCGAATATCTGCAGTATGGTTTATAGTGACCATGTTGTACATTCAGGTTTGTCACTTTGCAATGCTATTTATGTGTCCACAATGTGATTTTATTGGCTTCCGTCATGTCAGGGAGTTGTTTAATATGTATGTGTGTGTGTGTGTGTGTGTGTGTGTGTGTGTGTGTGTGCAGGGCCACGTGGAGATGCTGCATCAGTGGGTGGCAATCTGTCCGTCACTGTCGGTCAGAACAACAGAAGGGTAAGCTCTTGGCAAGATCACATAGAACATAAAACGGTTCTTCACCTTGGTGATTAAGGCAATTGTTCTGCAAGATTATGATGAAGTGGGAGTCATAAACTGTACTGTATTATTTAATATCTTGAACACCGTGATTGCCAGCTTTTTGGCCTATGTTGGTATCACAGAATTAAGCCCCTTTGCAATCCATCTTGCTTTTCTAGATGGCACTACAACATGCAGCTGCTTCCATTTTGTTTTGTTCTGGAGCTGAATGTTCAAGAGGTTCTGTCAAAGTTGGGGCTGGTTTTGCCTGTCATGACTTTTTTTCAGACTTGAAATGCACTTCCATACATTGTTTTTTCCGCCTTTGCAGTTTACACTACCTCTGTAGCAGCACTGTTCATTTCAGTTTGTTTCGATCATGTTTTCTTCTCTTTGTTTTCTGCTTGATGGGGATCTGTTTCCTTCATCAATTTTAATGTCAGGTGCAAGGTGCTGGATTGGAGGTGAAGGGAACCCTAATTTCAGATGGTCCATGAATTCTCATGAATGCTCTCCTAAGTTGGTGGTTGTGAGACCCTCATGGTGTGATCCCAAGACACTGAGATCAGAGAAAGAGATGTCTGGGGGCGAATTGGATTAGTGATGGTGCAAGCCAGTGAAGCGCTGACAGAAAGGGTTTTCATCCTTTAATGCACAACACATCTAAGACCTGTTGATATTGATATCAACATAGAGAGGAAGAGTGTAGTTAAATGTTTTTGGAAGTTTTAAGAACTACATGTTTGGCGTATATACTATACATGTCAGACCATAGCATTAAACGGCTGTCAGTCAGCTCCGTCAGGCCGAAGTTTTGTGGCCAATGCAGTAATAAGATAGTCACGTGACGCCCACCCTACTTCCGCCTACGGAAGATGCCGATGTTCGTGTACTGTACTGCATTCTTCTTCGGCCTGTCACCCAAGCAAGATAAGTCTTGTGCTCTGTCTCGCGCTGTGTTCGCATTCTGAACTCATTTATTTGTGGCTTGTGCTTATCCCTCAGAGTATCTTGACGTGTGAGGTTATCGCTGGGCTAGCATTCTAACCTTATTTTCGGAATTTTCTCGCGATTGTGTGCTCCCGGTTCTGCTTTCCGCGTCACCGGTTCAGCTTGATTGGCATTTTCCATCGCCGCGTTCATCGCTGGTTCGGTGCCTCTCTTTATCCATCGGCCTCCCTTTTCAATCGCCTTTCGCCCAGTCGCCACTAAATTCCGTTTTCTCCCTCGCCGTCATTTATTCCACAACCTCCTGTGCGACGATCGTGAGCCAGTCTCGTCGCCATCTTCCAGTCTCGTCGCCATTTTGTTTTGCGCCGGTCTCCCCCTCTTGTCTCCAACTTATACCCCAGTATTTTACAGGGGGTGTTTTTTTCGTCCACAATTTAATTCCTTTGCCCCCTTCCCTCATTTGCCAGAAATTCTCGCTCGCCTTCGTGTCCTCAACGATCGCGATCGACCGTTGTCCTGGTATTTACACGTGGCGTTACTCAGCACTTTGCGCCACGCCACGGTCGCTTCTCACGCGCAGTTTCGCCTTTTCTGCTGCGCTTTGTGTCCCTGTACGGACTTGTTTCCTTATTTTCCATTGTGTACGTTGTTCATTTTATTTTTGTGTGCGCACGGTCGATCGATTGCCCTAGTTATTCCCCTCGATCGACCGTCGTGACTTTCTCGCTTACGATCGTGTGCTCCGGTTTCGCTCGGCGCCATCGCCCAATATGGTGAAGGACGGCTGGGTCGAGCAACAACTCTGACGTGCAGGGTTCGCGCTCTTTCCCGGAGGACCCACGAGTTGGTTCCAACCCCGAGCGAACCGTTCTCTCCTTGGGAGAACGGACGGCCGCGGTAGTTGGAGATGACCCTCCCGCGGAGGGGACGCGGGAATCTCCCTCCTCTACCCGACCGACGGACGCACGACCGTTGCGTTCGAAAGCTAGAAGGCAACCGGCGGCTATTGCTAAGTGCCTTTCATTCGACATGCCCAGGAAATCTAAGGGCAAGGCCCCACTTAAGGGACCCCCCCCCCTAGCCAAAACTTCCAGCGGGAGTCCGCTTCGCCCCCAGCCACCCTGCCTTCTAGCTTTCCTGCGCTTACACACTCATCATCACCTTACTATATGCCGAGTCACGCGACCCCCCGCCCCCGGGGACCCTTGCCGGGCCGCGGACAGGCACGGGTGACGGCCTTGGGCTGGAACCCCCACCCGTCACTCGCATGTATGAGACAGGCGGGTCCACTTCTTCCCCCCATCTGGACTCGCCGTCTCACGACGCTCTCCCCCTCCGTGCACAGGTGCAGCCAACACCCCTGCACGAGGAGCGTCCCCTTAGCTCCGGATGCAGTGTTATGGCCACGTCTTGGCACGACCATGCACATGTCCATAACTCTGGGCGTATGGGAACACCGAGTGCATCCACCGGTTGTGATCATACACAAAGACGGCCGACCACCCCCCGCTCGCCCGTCGCAGGTTCCCCTAGGGGTTCAGGACGTTGGGGGCCCGACCTACTCGGCCCCCCACTTGGGCAACGTCCTCGGTCCCGTTCCTCCGGGGGGAGGATCTACCAGCGGGACCACGGGTAACCTGCCCCATTCCTCTGGGGCCCGGCATGCTCCCGGGGGGGGGACCACATACTACGGTCGATTATTATTCCCCCCCTGCTGCCCCAGGTTACCCCCGGTCCCCGGCGAGTCCCTGCACAGTACTCTGGGCCGCCACAGCCCGCTTATCTCCCCGGGGACCAGTGGCTCTATGCCCCCGAGAGGGACCAGTGGCTTAATACCCACACCCAACCTGAACAACTATTTGGTCGATTGTGGCACCCAACCTCACAGACTTGGGTCGACCTGGGTCTCCCACCTCGGGCGCTGTCCGATCGGCAGTCCGGGCTCTCCCACCCTAGCCCGTCTGCCGAGTATAGAGCCACGAGGGTCCCGCCCTCCCCCCCCCCCCCACCACCACCCTACCAGGGCGGGACCCTCGCGCACCCGCGCACACGCACTTGCCTCCTGAGAAGACCTCCCTTCCCAGGAATTAGACTCCCCACAGCCTGAGGAGGACTACGATGAGGACCTCTTCTCATCACTTTATGACATCAACACCATTGAACGGTTTCGACCGGACTTGGTGTCGAGGGACGCCCCTCCCTCTGCCGATATCTTGGCCTTTCCTGAGATCGTTGGGCCGCCCCCAGCCCAACACTCAAGACTCAGGATTGTAGCTCCTCAGTCCCTCACTTCACTGTGGGAGAGTCCGGCGAAACGCGCCAGGGGTGCAGACGCCGTCCCCACGCCGGGTCAAGACCTTCCCCCGGCACCCAATGCGGCCCCTTTCGGCGCCCTACTTGGGACCCGCAGGAAGAAGCCCTGTTACCTCCCTCTTTGCTGACAATCCGGCCACCAGGGTGGGCCATCTCCCAATCGGATTGTCGCCTGATACCAACCGGCCCCCCCCCTACTTCGGCCACTGTCTCCTTTAAGGCGTTAAAGGACTGGGACCGAGTAGCCCGGATGGGCATCTTACACACCACTGCAGGGCATGCCTACCTTAGCATGCTCTTGCAGAGGGCGGAGGTACTCTGGCCTGGGGATGACGGCGCCGTCCCAGGGCCTTCGGATACAAACTCCGAACCCCACCAGGACGAACTTCGCTTGTTCAGCGATCCTTCATTCATGACACCCTAGTCAACAGGATATCGCATCACTTGTCGGCTGCGGCGGACAGCGCAGCAACGACCCATTTTAATTGTCTGCTTGTGGCTAGAGACGCGGTGCTTGCACGCTCCTCGCTCTCCCCGGCACTCAGGGCATCCCTACGATGTGTCCCGGGCCAGGATCACTCGCTCTTTGGCGAGTACTCCACCTCGGCTATGTCTCTCTCTCTCGAGGAACGCAAGCAGGCGGCGTCCTTCGCCCCCCCGGCCTCAGCCACGCCCTTCCAGACCCCCCTTTCGGTCTTACCCCAGGGCCAACAGGCCCACTCCGTACCCCCGTCAAGCCGCATTTCACACCGCCGGGCCGGCCAAGCGCCCACTTAACTCGCAGAGGCCTAAAAACCAAAACCTCGCCAGAATTTTCGGTTCGGCCAGCAAGCACGGCCCCGCAGGTGACTGGAGGACACTCCCGTAGGGGGCATGGAACTGGCACAACCTGCCCAGCAAGACACCGGCCCACTGTACCCCTTCCCCCCGGGACCATCGGCTCCCCTGGCGGGCAACCTCTCCCGGCATGCCCGCCAGTGGCGACGTATGGGCCTCAGCCCCTGGGTAGTGTCGGTGCTTCAGGATGGGTTTTCGCCTACCCTGGGCGCACGGTCGCCCTCCCCTCATGCGTTTTCCTCCTCCGTCCCCCAGCGACCCCCCACCTGCCCAGGCGGAGGCCCTCCGCCTGGAAGTCCTCGAACTCCTACAGAAGGGGGCCATCGCAGAAGTTTTCCAGCCCAACCCCGGGTTTTACTCCACCTGTTCGTGATCCCCAACCTTCGGGGGGATGGAGGCCCATCCTCGACCTTTCTCCCCTCAACAAGTTCCTAAGACATACCAAGTTCAAGATGGACACACCCTTCCAGATCAGAGACTCCATTCACCATTTAGATTGGGCGACCTCCATAGATCTGAAAGATGCGTATTTCCAAATCCTTATCCACCCGGCGCACAGACGTTACCTCCGGTTCGTCTGGCAAGCTCGGGTGTTCCAGTTCAAAGCTCCCCTTTGGCCTCTCCCTGGCACCCTTCCTCTTCACGAAGGTTGTCAAGGAGATGGCCGCCCTGGCCAGGCAGGAGGACATTCGCCTCCTGGTTTACCTCGACGACTGGCTTGTCCTAGCCTCCTCCCAGGCTCAGTGCCAGGCCCACACCACCACCTCCTCCTCCTCAGCCTTTGTTCCACCTTGGGGTTTGTAATCAACCCCCTCAAGTGCGAACTTATTCCCAGTCAGAGGTTCTCTTTCCTGGGCATGAGTTTCGACACGATTACCATGAAGGTCGCCCCGACCCCGGAGAGGTCCGCCCGGATTGTGGACCTCATCGTGCGCCGAGAAGCCTCGCACACCTCGGCCAGAACTCTGTCCTCCCTCTTAGGGATGATGGAGTCCCTTTCTGCCCTCATTCCGCTGGGTCGGGTCCCCAAACGCCAGCTGCAGAGGGAGTTCCGTCGTCGTTGGTCCCAGACCTCGGACCGCTGGGACCTGACCATTCCCCTCGGCCCCTGGTTCTCGGGTGCCACGGAGGAATGGCTCAATCCGTCCACCCTGATCACCGGCGTTCCGATCTCTCTCCCAACTCAGTCCCTCGAGCTATACACGGACGCCTCCAACTCGGGCTGGGGGGCCCACTTGGGGACAGTCATGCCTCGGGGATGTGGGACACACAGATGGCTCGCCTCCACATCAACATATTAGAGTTGGAAGCGGTCAGACTGGCCCTCCTCCTCCACTTCCAGCATCTAATCTCGCACCGACTGGTTCTCCTCCTCGGACAACACGTCGGTAGCCCCATTACGTCAACAGGGGGGGGGGGGGGGGGGCTCACTCCATCGGCCTCTCTCTCAGGACAGAGGCCCTCCTTCGCTGGTGCCACGCACGGGGAACCACCCTCCGTGCGAGACACATAGCGGGGACACGGAACATCCTGGCAGACACTCTCAGCCGGTCAGGGACCCTTCTGCACACAGAGTGGACCCTGAACAAGCTGACACTAACCACTGTCTGGGATCACTGGTTCAAGCCCATGGTCGACCTATTTGCGACACGGTTCAACCATCGACTCCCCATGTATGTCTCTCCAGTCCCGGACCCCCGAGCGTACGCGGTCGATGCGCTCTCCCTCCCCTGGACGGGACTTGTCGCCTACGCCTTTCCCCCCTTCCCCATACTTCACAAAGTGATCAGGAAGGCCAGGCTGGAGAGACCCAAACTCATCCTCATAACCCCATGGTGGCCGACTCAGTCGTCGTGGTTCCCGGACCTCAGGTCCCTAACTCACGTTCCCCCTCTCCAGCTAGCCCCTCGGTGGGACTTGCTCAGACAACCTCGCTCGGGCCTCCCTCACTCCAATCCCCTGATGCTTCGCCTACACGCTTGGCTTCTATGCCAGCCAAATTGCGACCACCGGTCCCCCCCGCCGCCCCCGCCGACAGACCCCGGTCTGTCCTAGAGACCCTGACAGAAGCGGGAGCATCGCAGGGACTACGAGACTTGGCCTCGGCCTCTCGTAGGGCTAGCACAGAGTCCCTCTATAATTACAGATGGGAGAGATGGGTCACGTGGTGCACGGCTAACTCGGTCCCCTACCTACACCCCTCCAACATCCAGCTAGGCAATTTCCTATCCCACCTTTCGTCCTCTTAAAACTCTCGGCTAGCTCCATTCGGGGCTACCGATCGGCCGTATGCACCACCATCCGACAGCTCGGCGGCCCATCTTTCGACAATGACTTTCTACTCAGAGAACTATCACGGGGGTTGCCCTACGGAAGCTCAATCCCCTAGGCGCGCCCCCTTGTGGGACCTCTTTCTGGTGTTAGGCGCCCTCAGAAAACCCCCTTTCGAGCCCCCTCCGCTCATTCCCTTTGACCTCCTCTCCTTCAAGACCACCTTCCTTCTCTCCCTGGCCTCAGCCAGAAGGCGAAGTGAGATTCATGCCCTCAGCGGGGACCCTCGGGACATCGCCTTTCACAGAGACGGCTCGGTCTCACTTAAGTTCCTACCTGAGTTCCTAGCGAAGAACCAGGAACCGGGCACAGCCTCTCCTTCCCTCCTGATCCGCTCTCTAGCGGATATCTTAGGCAACGAGCGGGGTGGGGACATGGACCTGTGCCCCTCTAGGTGCCTCAGATACTACTGGGAGCGTTCCCGCCCCAGGCGTTCCTCGCAGCGACGCCTTCTTATCTCCATCACCCCAACAACAAGAAGGACATATCGGCGGGCACTATCTCTAGTGGCTATCCAATACTATCAGATCTGCCTATGCCCAGGCGTACAAAGACCTCCCAGCCCTGTCACCCCGAGCCCATGAGGTCAGAGCGCTGGCCACGTCCTCAGCGTTCCAGCACTCTGTCCCCGTGCGCCATCTCCTGGAGGCAGCCTACTGGCGTTCGGAGAACCCTTTCATAAACTTTTATTTAAGGGACATCCGCATGACCAGGGCTGATGGTTCTAAAGGGATTTCATTTGTGGCGGCAATGCAGCCATATCGGTCTACCCCAGGAACCATTAGGGCGCTCGGCCCTCCTCCTATTACTTTAAATTCTGCTATGGTCTGACATGGTATAGTATACGACGACGCCAAAATGGGGAGTTTGTGTTATACTCCCTGTTTGGCTAAGTATACTTACCATGTCAGACTCTAATGCCCGCCCTACCTTCCCCTCTAGCGCCAAGTTTCCCTGGGGGTTTGCCTTGCGCGCAGGCCTCATTGAATGACGTACAGTACACGAACTTCGGCATCTTCCGTAGGCGGAAGTAGGGTGGGCGTCACGTGACTATCTTATTACTGCATTGGCCACAAAAAACCTGATCTTAGGCCCTGAATAAGAGGGACTGTTCATGGGGTAAAAAGTTTTCTTCCTGGTCTGTTTCTGGTAAGTGTATTGTGGGTACACGGTGAGGGCTGCCTCCCTCCCTCACCCGCCCCCTTCCCTCATGTTCCTTGTATTCTCATGGCAGTGACATACACAACATAGGTGGGTGGTGTCAGAGTTTTTTTTTTGTGTCCAAACTCGGCAGCGATTACAGACTCTGGCTTTGATCGAATTTGGTCAAGGGGATGTCTACACCAAGAGGACAGATGTTTTGCAGTTTCTGTGTAAAGGGGTAAAATTTTCGTCTGTTTAAGTGGTGTGTGGGGGAGCTCTTTAAAAGAAAAAAAAAAAAAGAAGACAATAAGTGTGACATAATCCCAATGCTGATGTGCCAGCAAATCGATCGTATCGATATTGATCTGGATTTTTTTTTACTTGTTACTTTGCTTGATACAGTTGCTAAGGTTTAGAATATAAAGTGTGAACTGTGTGGTGATGATGGCTGTATGACTGTTGACAGGTCCAGGATGCTGCGCAGAAAGGAGGCCTTTTGCCACTGCCTACCACCCGAGGAGCAGCAGCAGCCTCCTCCCACTTGCAGATGTCTCCTGCATTGCCTCCTGGACGTCACAGTTCACGGGCTTCCTCCGTCTCTGGTCAGTTGAGAGGATAGGTGGTTAAGTGCCTCTGTGTGTGTGTGTGTGTGTGTGTGTGTGTGTGTGTTGAGAGAGACTGATTCTGTGTGTGCGTGTGTGTGTGTGTGTGTGTGTGTGTGTGTGTGGAGAGACTGACTAGGTGTGTGTTCGAGAGTGTGAGAGAGACTGAGTGTGTGTGTGTGTGTGTGTGTGCATGCATGGGTGCAGCAACTTAATTCTTATAGTTTTGATTTTGGAACGTTTTCTGGGATTCATGATCTAATTATTAATTGAAGATTCACAGAGTTGATGACCAATTTGATCCAGATAGAGCTTCGAAAATGAAAATCTGACAGGAAATCCGAAAGTTGTCTGTTTTTTCCCGAAAAATGAAAAATCAAAAATCACTTCGTTTCGTAATTTTTCGCAAGGTGTCGGTAAAAAGACACTTCGGTTTACCGAAACAAAGTGACTTCCGCCCGGGTACTTCCGTCCGGTACTTCAGTCCCCGCGAAAATGGCGTCAGGAAAGCAGTGCCACATGGACTCTCGAAAAAAAAAAGGCAAAAGTCAAGTTTTTGCCGCGATACAAAGTCGACTACGCCTTCATTGATGCGTCCAAGAGAGATGAGTACCATGCGTTTTGTAAAGAATGCCGTACTGACATCAACATCTCACATGGTGGGAAAAAAGACATTGAGCTTCATGCCTCTTCTGCCAAGCACAAGAGGAATGCGGCGCAATCTGACGCAGTTGCAGAGACGCCGAAAATCACCTCGCGATTTTCAAACGGATTGGACACAAGCACCATTAAGGCAGAGGTAAGTGATGGATTTTATGCAGTAGCTATTTTTTTGCTTGTTGCTTCATTGCTGGGAACTCGGCTGAGAGTTTGCACAGATTAAAAAAAAAAAAAAAAAAAAGAGCATGGACCTACTGATGACTTGATGTCAAAATTTATTTTTTGGAGACCAACAAAAATTATTGTCAGACCCCCCCCCCTCCCCTCCCCTCACACCCTACAAGTCTCCCCCCCCCCCCCCCCCCTCTCCCTCCTCCCCTCTCTCTCTCTCTCTCTCTCTCTCTCTCTCTCTCAGTCTCTTTCAATTTTAAAAAAATATTTTATTTTCCTCCTTTCATTTAAACTGGTAAACAACAGCCAATGTTGTAATACTCTTGTTGATGGTTTGGATTATTTTCTGTTCACTTTTTTTTTTACCATCTAAATATTTTTGTATGGATTTTATGATGGCTATGTATTTGTTCTTCATCTCATGTCAGAAGTGATGTAAGTGTGTGTTGTTTTTTGTTTTTTTTTTTTATTCTTGGTATCATGTGGTGTGTGTATACATGTGTGTGTTGTCAGTGTGTGCGTGCGCACATTTGTGTGCGTGTGTGTATGTGTGTGTGTGTGTGTGTGTGTGTGTTTGTTTGTTTGCCTGCTTTTTTTTTCTCTGTTTGCTGTTGTTTCATAATTGTTTGTTTCTATACATTTTTTTTTTTTTTTTTAGTTTTTTTGTATTTTCATAGGGTATCTATGTAAATGCATACCCTTGTTTTGATGTAGGTGTTGTAGTACGTAGTGCATGCTTGTTAGAATAGTATTAGATACAAAGAAAAAATTTGCCGAGTAAGCCAGTACTTCAGCCATTATAAAATAAAGGATCATTGTCCTTGTCCTTGTCTTTCACTTTCTCTCTAAACATTTTTCTTTAACAAATGAACTGGAAGTTTAAGACTTATACTACCACCAACAACTCTTGCCTCCTTACTCGTGCTCGCACTCCGTCAATCTTATACTTTTATAGATCCATTGTAGTTATGAAATATATTGAAAATTGATATAATTTGTAAAATTGTTTTGTGAATATAAAGTCAGGCCTCCTGACCATGCCCCCCCCCCCCCCCCCCCCCCCCCCCCCCCCCTGCATAGTAATAAGAAATAAAGTTTGGAAAAAAAAAAAAAAGGTGATGGATATAATAGTGCATTTGTGGAAAGCTAAATGCTAGCATGAGTATTATTTTAAAATCCACATGAATATGATAGTGGATATGTGAAACTGGAAAGGCGAAATGCCAGCATGAGTATTCTATTTAGAACCATTAACGTTAACAACAGACAAACAAGATTAATGCAACAATTCATTAACAGCAAGGTGTTATACTTGTAGAAGTCTTAACATAAGCATTCTCCCCCCCCCCCCCCCCCCCCCCCCCCCCCCCCCCCCCCCCCCCCCCCCACCCCATGTGTGGTTGTGTGCATGGATCAGCTGTCTTTAAAGCTTGTCTGTGGAATTTGATTTACTGACTGCATATATTTGTTTTACAGCTCTTGTTCACTTCCTACTTGCTGGAACAACATCCCCATTGCTGCATCAGATCATGCGGGCCGACTTTTCAAGCCATGTTCCCAGGGTCAGATGAAGCTGCAAAATTTGCCTCGGGCAGAACAAAGACTTCGCATCTTGTGAAAACGCTCGCCTCCCATTACCAACATCTTGATAGAATTCAGTTTGCTGTTACAAGACTATAGAGAATCAGGTATCCAGATATCCAGGCAGGATGAAACAAGAAAATTGCAATATTGGTGGTATCCATTGTGTACAGACTGAAAAACCAAGACTTCCAAAGAATCTATCATTGTAGCTAGATAATCTAGGAGCAAAGAGCAACATAAATGGACATTAGTCTGGAGACTTCTGTGTAACCTGTCAAGCCACAGTTTACTTGTTGGACTGAAGTGGTAAGTTGAAGTGCTTTCTAATGTTGAGTAATGTGTGATGACTGTAATATTTGTAAGCTGTATGCTTTGCTGTTAGTACTGTTCATGTCTAATTCTAGCATGAGATGGAAGAAATATCCCCTTTTTGACCCCAGAAAAGCTCATTTTTTACCTCCAAATGTGCATGTATCCGTCAGCTTCTGGGGGCGTTGCCCCCAGACCCCCAGCAGGGGCGTTGCCCCTGCACCCCACCAGGGGCCTACTGCGGCCCCCGGACCCCCGCCTTCTCACAGGAATTTCTGTTCCAGGAAAGGGTTGGGAGTTAGCTTAGGTTCAGGTGTGTGTGTCTGCACATTACAATGAAATTTATTGAAATATGCATAAGACACATGTGGAATGTGGCAAGATGGGTTGCGGTTCATTGTTTTGAAAATTTTACCAGTAATGAATGGGAAGAAAAATCCCTTAACAAAGTAGGGAGCAACTGCCTTTCCATCTGTGGATCTAACTGGTAATGATTATAAATTTTATATGTCTGTCAAAGAATGATTATGCTTATAATGTGAGAAAATGATTATGAGAAAATGATTATAAAAAATGATTATGCGAAAATGATAAATAAATTTTATGTCTGTCAAGGTATATGATAATGTATATGAGTAACTGAGTGAGTAACACATGGTGAGAGTGCATGCTTGGACAAGAAAGAAAGGACATTAGCATGTCAAGTATGAGAGAGAGAGTGTGTGTGTGTGTGTGTGTGTGTGTGTGTGTGTGTGTGTGCGCATATGTACGCATATAGTGCTTGCTTGCATGTATGTGTGCGTGTGCATGTGTCTACATTTAAGGGTATAATATCCTAAAAATTACTATTAACTCCAGATCAGAGCAAATAAGGAATTGGGTCTTGAATGAAAGAAAAGTTGATATTAATGCAAAGTAGTGAGCCAAATAGAAAAGATGTCAGATTTATTGATATACAGGTATTAAGGAGTGAACTTTGAATGATAGAAAAGCTCATATAATACAAAGTAGTGGGTTGAAGTTAAAAGATGTCAGATTTCCTGACATACATGTTTTAAGGGGCAAGGTTTCAACAGAACCTAGCTCTGGATGATAATGTTAAATCACAGAGACTGGGTCTGGTTGCCTGTTGGATTGGGTAGTTACAAGTAAAATGGTCGACAGACATCCTTTTGTACATAAGTTCTAAGCCAGCACTGACTGATTTGTTGACAGCATTCATGAGGTGCATGGCATGTCGCAAAGTGTACTACTGCAACGGTGTCTGTCAGAGAGCTCATTGGGGAGTCCACCGCCAGACTTGCTCCTATGAGAACAGGTCAGCCCTTTGTGTCAGCTTGTTGGGGTTTGTGTGTGGGAGAAAGTGGAGGGAAAGAGGGAGGGGATTAGAGTTGTCTGGGTTAACCCAATGTCGACTGGATCGACCAAGATCGACCGCAAGATTTCCTCTTTCTGAATACTGGATCGACCGCTGATACTCCGTCAACGACTTTTTGCTTTCACCATTATCGCATATTCCAGAATGCAATTGCGACAGAAGAGTCTTCCGGTAGTTCTGTTTCTGGACGCCATTTTGGTTTTTGTTGCATGTGTTTTGATGGAATAATTTCACCGCTGTTAATTTTTTTCGCAAAGATTTTCTGGGAAAATGGTGGATCAAATAACTATGCAAGTTACAGAATTCATTTTCTGATGTGATATTGATGAAGAGAGCGTATTTGCGGGCTACACTCTTGAAGAAGATTTGAAGTGAGACAATTCGGACGTTGATCTTGACCTAGTTATAAATAAAGTTCGACTGCTGACTGATTTTGAGGCCGGAATCGATAATGATTTGGGCGATGATAATGATGACGTTGAATAGCCCATAGTTGCTGCTGGCCCCCGCACCCCAAAAAAGAAAATTTGAAAAACAAAACTTGCTAGAGATTCTTTAATTGTTGACTAGAGTGGCTGGCTACAAGAAGTGAAGCCCCCCAAAAGTTTCTCTTGTTTTGATAGCCAGGAAAACTGGGCAGTCAGTAGCCGTGTCCCATGATTTGCCTGTAGGAGCATCACCTTTAGCCTTTTGATTTCAGAAGAAGTTTGGCAGACTTTTAACGAGAAACAAATTTATTTGCCTGTAGGAGCATCACCTTTAGCCTTTTGATTTCAGAAGTTTGGCAGACTTTTAACGAGAAACAAATTTATTTGCTGCACAAAAGCAAGCAGAAAAGGATGAACATAACTCTGGCCTAAAATAAAAACTGCCTGTTATCAAAAAGCAAAGAGGAGCCAGACAAGAGGTACATCATCACCACAGTGTGTGTGTGTGTAAGGGGGGGGGGGGGGGGGGGGGTGCTCAGTGCACTTGTGCAAAAGCACATTTTCGTTGAATTCCATCACGATCTAATGTACAGTATTCAATAATTTGTTCTTGTTATTTTTTTTCCCCTCAGTAGTTAGAGGACAAATCTTCTTGTATGTGATGCCTTCAGTTTGGGTGTTTTTTTTTTTTCCTTCACAACAAAAGTTGATTATTTAGTGTGCATACCATACAGAATGTATGGTATGTTCCTGAAGGTTTCAGTACTTTGTTTAGTCTTGGAAAATAGCTCTGCGTTCCTAATCCATGACATCCTATGGGTACAGTGAAGTTAGGGAAAATTGTTTTAGCACGGAGAACACCGAAGTAGAGTTAGTCTGGTTTTTTTTTTTCCTCTCGTGTACCAGTTCATTATATGTTGGAAAAAATGGCTGTTTTGGATGGAGTGATGTCTTTGAATTATTTTTCATTACTTCTATAGAATAGATCAGTTAAAAACAAATTTTTTTTTTATTGAGGTTTCTTTATGGCAAGTGTGTATGTGTTGTGGAGTTACCTCTCTTGGCATGGTATTCACATAGTCATATAGCACAAAGTCATGGGGCAGGCAGAGGGTTAAGCGATTCCTGACTGGCGTTCCGTTTCTCCAATATGCTGCTGTATCAGCAGCTCCACTGGGGACACTGAGGTTGATCACTGGAGTGAAGATTGGACTACTGAAGGTTAACAGGTGACCACTGGAGTGAAGATAGGACTATTGAAGGTTAACAGGTGACCCGCTGGAGTGAATATAGGTCTGCTGAAAGTTAACAGGTGACCACTGGAGTGAATATGGGACTACTGAAGATTAACCCTCTTCAGTATGCACTTATCTGAGCTTAGTTACACTGAAAACCATCGGCAAGGTAGGTAACTTCGTAATTTGAACATGGTTACCCAATTAAAAAAATAATTTTAAAGAGAGGAAAGGAAAGAATGAAATGAAAAATTTTTTTAAATTCCTACGAATATATATGTTGCTATATTGTAAGTTTGAAGAATGTCACATGAGCCATTTACTCGGGGGGAAAAAAAAAATCTTCTTCTTCAGAACTTTCTTCCGAATCGTTGTTCATCATACCTGGAACCTCATCCCAGTCGAAATCTAGGTCACTCTAAGCTTCATCACCCAGCACTTTCACTAAGTCTTATGCCGTAAATTCTACAAATCACAGTATCTCCATCACTAAATCTCATTATAGAACGGCAGAAATCAAGGTTAGCCATGGTGAAAAACAGCATTTCGACTTCAAAACTTTAAAAATCCGTAACTCGAGAACCACGGCATGCATTGACTTGCGTTTTTTTGCAGACGGTAGAAAATGGCTACAGGGAAGAAGGAAATCACGTTCTCGCGAGACTTCCTTTTCTACGAGAAACATGGCAGCGCCCATTGTTGCCACGTGTTTTACCGGGCGCTGGCAGGCGCTCAATGTTTTGGCTGTGTGGTTTCCGGTTGGGCGCTAGCGGGCGCCCGCTTGTCAAGAGGGTTAACAGGTGACCACTGGTGTGGGTCACCACTGGAATGAATATACGACTACTGAAGGGTAACAGGTGACCACTGGAGTGAAAATAGGACTACTGAAGGATAACAGGTGACCACTGGAGTGAAAATAGGACTACTGAAGGATAACAGGTGACCACTGGAGTGAATATAGGACTACTGAAGGATAACAGGTGACCACTGGAGTGAATATAGGACTACTGAAGGGTAACAGGTGACCACTGGAGTGAATATTGGACTACTGAAGGATAACAGGTGACCACTGGAGTGAATATAGGACTACTGAAGGGTAACAGGTGACCACTGGAGTGAATATAGGACTACTGAAGGATAACAGGTGACCACTGGAGCGAGTAATGGACTGCTGAAAGTTAAAGGAGATGACTGGAGTGAATACAGGACTACTGAAGGTGAACAAGTGACCACTGGAGTGAAGTTAGGACTACTGAAGGTCAACAGGTGACCACTGGAGCAAGTATAACTGAAAGTCGGCAACTGAGCACAGGAGTGAAGGCAGGGACTGCCGAAGGTCAACAACTGACCATGAGACAGCTGTAACTTGCAGTTCACTGCACCATTTCTGTTCTCTGTTTAACACTTGAAAGAGAAAACAGAGTGCATAATACCACGCAAAT
The DNA here is from genome assembly GCA_016801955.1 of Conus betulinus. Classification (NCBI taxonomy): domain Eukaryota; kingdom Metazoa; phylum Mollusca; class Gastropoda; order Neogastropoda; family Conidae; genus Conus; species Conus betulinus. The sequence goes on from JADBJO010001430.1 coordinate 37,310, forward strand.
ATTATTAACATTTGTTGAAGAGCAAAGTTTTAAAAGTTACAATTACAAAAATTTTTTTGTTTACAATCTCTTCTTCGGCCTCTTCTTTTTTCTTCTGTAGACCTGTAAATATCAGCAGAATGCATGCATATACCTTTACATATACATACACATGTATGTGTACACACACACACACTGTCCACACACACACACACACACACACAGCCTTTTCTCTGCTGTCTTGTAATCAGCTACTCCCATTTGGTGATGAACAGTTTATGAAAGTATAAACATATATAGGATAAGGTGTTACAGAAAAGATGAAAATGCAAAATGTAAATCAGAACTATTCACATAGCTGTCCACTTGGATTGAAAATTAAATGGCGCTGCAGTGCAAGGTTAGAAATACCCTCTGTTTCATGCACTGCACTTATCTGAGCTTAGTTACACTGAAAACCGTCGGCAAGGTAAGTAACTCTGTAATTTGAACATGGTTACCCAATTAAAAAATTAATTTAAAAGAGAGGAAAGGAAATAACGAAATGAAAATAATTTAAAAAAATTCCTACGAATATATATGTTGCTATATCGTAAGTTTGAAGAATGTCACATGAGCCATTTACTCGGGGGGAAAAAAAAAAAAATCTTCTTCAGAACTTTCTTCCGAATTGTTGTTCATCATACCTGGAACTTCATCCCAGTCGAAATCTAGGTCACTCTAAGCTTCATTACCCAGCACTTTCACTAAGTCTTATGCCGTAAATCCTACAAAACACAGTATCTCCATCACTAAATCTCATTATAGAACGGCAGAACTCAAGGTTAGCCACGGTGAAAAACGGCATTTCGACCTCAAAACTTTAAAAATTCGAAACTCGAGAACCACGGCACGTATCGACTCGCGTTTTTTTGCAAACGGAAGTAAATGGCTACAGGAAGAAGGAAGTCACGTTCTCGCGAGACTTCCTTTTCTACGAGAAACATGGCGGCGCCCATTGTTGCCACGTGTTTTACCGGCGCTGGCGGGCGCTCAGCGTTTTGGCTGTGTGATTCCGGCGGCCGGGCGCTAGCGGGCGCTCGATGGTCAAGAGGGTTAATATTGCCGAAAATTTCTTGTCCTATGTTGTGTAGTTCATTAAAACTGCGTTACTTCACACTTTGTTTCGTGTGCTCTTCTGCTTTTTCGTCTGGTTTCGGTAACGCTGCAGTTTGTTTTATTTGGATTAAAGTTGGTTCATAAAGTTACTGTATCCAGACTTGGTGGTGGGTTTCACAGTTGAACACAGGTTATTTGTTATAGGTATGATTAGTTGAGAGGTTGTGGGATGGGGATGGATGTTTTTAGATTTTTTTTTTTTTTTGGCTAAAGGAGATTGTAAGATGATGATGTCTAATTGAATTCAGTTATGAGCATTATACTGACAAAACCACCTCTGCTGCACTTTGATTAGACGTGCCATCAGAAAAATAGGAATATGAAACACGTGACAATTATCAGTGAGGAAGAGCAAGCTAGGTGCCTAGTCAGTACAGAACAGCCTGGGCATGGAGATTTGTTTGTGAGAGATAGCTACAGCTCAGATTGGCAGATCGATGGTAAGACAAGTAGCAAATTGTATTATTCAGACATGAACAGCATAGATAAATGAAGATGGACTGGTGAGATGGAGCTAGCTAACTACACTAGTCAGGTTACAACAGCGTAGACAAGGAAGTTGATTGTAGAGAGAGAGAGAGTGCTTTTAGATATGTCAGGCTTAACAGTACAGCTACCGACGTTGACTTGTGAGAGAGAGAGACAGCGAGAGAACTGGCTAGCTAAACTGGTCAGCCTCAAACAATCCAGACACAGATTTTTTGATTGATAGAGAGAGAGAGAGAGAGAGAGAGAGAGAGAGAGAGAAAGTCAGCCTAGAACTGCTCAGACTGGAGTTGTTGATTGCTACAGCGTACAACAGTCCCAGCCGCCAAACACCGTAGCATACCAGAGCCTGACTTTGACAACCTGGATGTAGATGTGTCTGAAGATTTCATTAAGGTGAGTCATCTGGGGTGTGTGAGACTTCTCAAGGTGTGTGGCTGTGGAGAACTGTGGCTATCTGTGTGCGTGGTATTCACTGAAGAACTGTGTTGTCTTTATAGATGGTACTCTGTGATGAGTTATCTGTGTACATTGTATTGAATGATCAGTTGTAGCTGTCTGTGCATGGTACCTGATGAAGAATTGTGGTTGGCTCTGTGCATGGTATTCATTGGTGATTGTGGCTTTCTGTGTGCATGATATAATGGGTCTGTTGTTAAAGTGGTGAGTTGTGGCTGCCTGCAGGTCTGCAGTCAAAACGATGAGTTGTTGCGTTATTGTCAATCAAGATTTGACTCGATAAAATAACTCAATAAAGTGACATTAGTACTGATGTGTTTAGAGTGCGCATCAAGGGTCGTTGAATAAGCCATTGTCGATGCTGTTGTGTTAGTACTGTCGATCAACAGTTTTCCATAAAGATGTGGTCAGAGTAATACAGGAGTGTGATTGGATAACGTAGTGTCCAGCTTTCAAGAATTTGTTTAGCACAGTATGTGATGCTGAGGGAATTAAACAATGTTGTGGATGAATTTTTTTTTAAAAGAAAGCATTAAATTGATTGAGTGAAATGTTTATATGTATATATATATATATTTTATTTCAGAACAGTGAATAATAATTGAATAGAGCGATGTTAAGGGTGAATTGTTAAGGGATAAGTTTGATAAAGAATTCTAATTCATTCAATGTTACATGTGAATTTTTGAGAACAATAGGAAATCCTTATTGATTAAGTGATGTTGATGGTGATTGTTAATAGTTGAACAAGAAATATTATGGAATTTTGCAAATTTGTTGATGAATTGTTCAGGACATGTTAAGGAATACTGATTGAAGAAAGTGGTGTTAATGGTGAATTATTTAGCTGATCAGAGAATACTGATAGAATATAGCAGTAGTGATGGTGAATTATTCATAACAAGTAATACTGATGGAATAGTGGGTTAGATATGACTTGTTCAGACCAACAAGGAATTCTAAGGAATAAGGTGATGTTATATTCCGCCATGGTGAAGTAGTTAGCATAGTGGACTACTGGCTGGGGGGTTGTGGGCTCGATTCCCATCAGAGCCATGTGGGATTTTTTGCCCAGCCTGGCTTTGATCTAAAGATGAGTTTGCTTTGGGCTCAGTATAGGGAAGACTGGGACCACACAGTCGAGTTTAATCCACTAAATGGATATGTCTCTGAGAACGTTGCTCAGCATTACTGACCAACACTGCAGATGTCTGTATCTCTGGGGTCTGGTTGACACTGGGATGTGTTATGAAAGTATAGCCCTATCATGCAGTCTCAGACCGGAATGGAAGTCCTTAGCTTCATCTTCATGCTCATTCTCAATCTCATCGATCATTGAAAAAAGAAAGTCCCAAATTCTGTGGTCCTTTATGCCTTGTATTCACGGTGACCTCAGTTTCGATGTCCTGTCTTCCTCTGTGGCCTTGGTTTGATTTAATCGGGATCACTGGTATCGGCAAGTTCATGGGGGCTGTCATTGGACCGACGTGGTGGCGCCCTCCAGAGGGAGAGCTAGCTCATGCATGCTCAGCGACGAAGCAATTGTCGTCAGTAGGGGGCATAGTAGGTAGTATCCTGCGTACGTTGGGTCAGAATAGGTGCCGCTGAACACCACCAAAGTGACTTGGCAGCAGTGCACTGTCTTGTCTAATGGGTTGTCTCTTGATGGCTTGACATTGTCTGCTCGCTGTGGATTGTTGGGGTTGGGGCAGACTGGGCAGGGCTGTGTGCTGTGGCTGTGAAGGGGGGGGGGGGGGCTGCTTGGGTGCAGTGCTACTGAGGTGGTGCAGGAGATGGGACAGAAGAAAAGAAAAAAAAATTGTTATATGTATATAAATGAGTTGTTCAAAACAATAAAGAATACTGATAGAATAGTATGATGTCATATAAGACTTGTTCAGAACAAGGAAAATTGCTGAATAAAGTGATGTTGTATATGATGTGTGCAGAACAAGAAATGCTAAGGAATAAGATGATGTTTTTATATATATATATATATATATGCTATGTATATATGCTCTGAATACTAAGGAATTAAGTGACCTTATATATGTGAATTGTTCAGAACAATGAGGAATACCTGAAAGAATGGCTGAAGGCATCGATCCAGTCGGACTCCTCCAGCTCCTCAGGGGACAGACTGATTTTACCCAACCCTCAGTCCCTCTCCAGTCCTCAGTTCTTCCCCTTTGCCAAGCCCCCTGTCCCTTCAGCCCGACCTGACCCAGATGGGGAGAGGAGGCAGCAGAAAAATGGCCAGCCTGGGCAGGACACCTCTGCCGGCCAGCAACACCGGAGAACAGGGCCACAGGGGATGGAAGGCCGTGACAGCCACAAGCCCCCACCCAGCGCTGCTCGCTGTCAGGACAAGTCGGCTCCTGCTCATCCAGGCCCAGGGTCTCAGAATGGCGATGTCCCACGGGACAGACCAGAGCAAGTGAAGAAGGACGGAGCAGGCGTTCAACAGGGAAAGAAGGGTGGGCCTCCTCCCCACCGTGTGCAGGGAGACGGACCTGGCTCGTTCCAGTCCAGGAGGGATCCAGAGCCCAGAAAGGGGCCCGTCCCTTTCCAGCCTAAGTCGAGACCTCAGGATGAAGGAAGAAACAACCAGTTCAGAAATGGGCCTCGGCAGGTAAGAGAAGGAGCTGATTTTCAGGGGCCCAGGAACATGGGAGATAAGCCAAATGATCGGAGAGGGGTAGGCTTTCCGCCTCGGCAGAATCGCGGAGGCCCTCCACAGGGTCGAGGGGAGCAAGAACCATATGGCCCACGGACCCAGAAACCAGAGGGTGGCAGAGGTCCACCTGCCAGTCAACAGAACGAGCTGCAGCCAGGACATAATTTTGGCCAGAGAGAGTTCCACCGAGGGGGCCCCCGAAATGACCGTGGACTTGGAAGACAGCCGCCGGTGAGTTATTAACGTGGGGTTGTCATGTTGAGGTATTACATTGTATTACTTTTGTATTAGAACATGGCTGAGTCAGCTTGTATTGTATAACTTATGTACTCCCTTTTTTCAGTTGACCAAAGAAAGAACTTTTTCCACATGTGTGCTGCAAACTAGTCTTGTTTTTCTCTGTAGGGGTCTGGTGGTGTCTCTGTTGGTCCTTTCTGTTGTGGATGAGGGCTGACAAACCAATGAAAACCATGATTTCTTTCTTTCTTTTTTTTTTTTTCTCCTGTCTTGTTCTCTGTGGCACTTGAGTGGCGTTATCTCCATGCTGCTATAATGACTCTCCATTTACAGCCATAGTGAGGTCCCACTGCAGGTCTGCCACGAGCATTCCACAGGCAGCAGTCGGCGCCAAGTCATGAGGCCACTCACCAGAGGAGGAGACTGCACTACTGCAGAGTCTCTTTTGTGGTGTTTAATGATCCCTGTTCTGACCTAGCATATGCAGGACACCACCTACTACGTTGCCTGCTGCATGACATTTTTCGATAGGAGACTGGTGTTGGCACTGTTAGTCCACTGTGGTGTTGACAAGGGCTGACAGACTGATGTAGGTGTGAACCATGATTTTACATTCTGAATTATAGTTGTCCAGGAACAGAGTCTGTCAACAGTTTGATGTCATAGACCAACGGATTGTGACAGTTAACAAGAACAGTTCATGTCCGTCGCGAGACATCACAGACAACAGATTGCATCAGAAGATTTGTTAGCTTTGGGGAGTTGAGGAATTCCTGCTTTTATCATTTCTGTGTGTGTGTATGTGAGCGTGTGTGTGAGTGTGAGTGTGAGTGAGTGATGAATGAGTGATAATTTATCTCCTAGAAATTAGGGGGTCATGTTTGATGCTAAAAACTTGTTTCCAAATTTTCAGGGATTACAAAATATCTAGGAGGTCTTATTTATAACAGCTAGAAATAAAACCACACTCACACAGGAGCGTGTTCAGACTGGCTGACACATGTGTATACAGATACACAGAGAAAGAGGCAGAAATAGATCAGAAAAGAGATGTTAATGATAAAGTTAATAAAACGCTCCAGTTTATGCTAAACGTTATTTATTGATATTTATTTTCTTTGATTATAATCATCACAGAATTTCCAACGCGCGAGCCATTCCTGTTGGTGTTGAAACATTGCATGACCATATTCCAGTTGCCATGCAGTGATCATGGAAACCTGGTGACAAACAAGAATGAAGTGATGAATATTCGTGGAACCTTTGATAATACTATGTAGGTTGGCCACTTTTGCACTGTGTGCAACACATTTGTACGTTCGTAACAGCCATTTTAATGATTCGAACCAGTCATGTTGCATAGATTGCTTGACTTTTGTTCCATTCGCTGGATTATTGCCCGCTATTCAACAAAGTCAACAGCTGAACTGTCAATTTTGATTCTGGAAGGCCAAATTTCATGCGATTTTCCATGCCACTTGTGCTTGGCAGAATCATGGTATTGTGTGGTCTCTAATAATAGACTGGGTAGTCCATTTTGACGACTCTTGTTGGTTTTCAGTAGAGAAGAGTTTTAAAGGAGAAGTTTTTCATCAATCCAGAACGTTCTATAACATGGAGGAAAGTTGCATTTTTAACAACTTTGACGGTAGTGGATCAGATAAAAGTGCGTTTTGTGTGATGTACTGCTCATGAGTTGTGATGTGTATAGGAGAAAATTAATGTCATGGTCACTTTTTATACATAGTAGTGATGTGCGGGCCTTAATTCCAGTGCGTCAGATTAGAATTTTATGTGTCTGAGATGCACATGTGTGTGTAAGAATTATCGCTATGTATGTGTGTGTTTTGTGTTTATATGTATAGGGCATGAGAGATCGAGGAGAGCCCAAATCGACAGTCATGTGGCCCAGTGGTGTATGTGAGTGGAAATGAGAGAGATGTGAAAGAGCTCACGCCATTAATCGTGTTGACCAGTCATGTATGTGTGTGGCAGTGAGAGTTGTGAGTCCAGCTGACAGTCGGTGGCCCAGTGCTGCTTTGTGTGTGTGTGTGCACGTGTTTGTGTGTGTGTGTGTGTGTGTGTGTTTTTGCGTGTGCGATTTGTATGCCTGTTAGGGCAATGAGAGTTGTGAGAGAGCCCAAGCCGACAGTCATGTGGCCCAGTGCTGTGCAGGAGAGGGGCAACAAGAAGAGACAGAAGAAACCACCTAGCAGCCGACGGTCTGACACGGGCAGCAGCTGTGCCGGAGAGATGGCGCTGAAAGCTGGGAGGAGGAGACAGTGAAGTCCCCCATGAAACCCAAACCTCCCCCAACTCTGCCTCGCCCAAAACGCTGGCTGCTGCAAGTCAAGAAAGGTCTGCACAGCGGACTTCTTCAGGCGCGTCTAGCACCTCCCCTAAAGCGGGCAAACACACCATCATCCACTGTGTCCAGTAATGCTGTACCTGCCTCAGCCGCCTCCCCTAGAGCAGAAGACGTGTCATCAGGGGCAGTGTCACAAGCCTTGACCCCCATGTTGCACTACAGGGAGCCCCGAGATCTGGTGGAAATGAACACTCCAATCACAGTGAGTGTGTGTGTTTGTGTGTGTGTGTGTGTGTGTGTGTGTGTGTGTGTGTGTGTGTGTGTGTACACAGTCACTGGACTTTAAGACCCGCAGAGATATTGTACTCGCTGGACTGTAAGACTACACAGGAAATTATACTTGCTGGTTAATCAGTAATATGAATCTCGAGGGGGCCAGTATATGACTTGTAGCAGTTACAAAACAATGGATGACTTGATCCTCGAGTTCATTAACCTTTGAATGTAATTTCCTTTTGGTTCAGTGCTTTTTATCTGACTCTTTTTGAAGATTTTATCTTTTTATTGTTAAATTTGAGTTGCAGCTTTGTCATTTGTTGTTTGTAATTGAATATTGATCGTGCGTTTTATAAGTAATGAATTGTTTTGACTTTTTTTTTTTTTTTTTTTTACATTTTTTGTTCTTTCAGTTAGTTCATGTATTGGTGAACTGCACACAGAGATGTAGCAGTTGTTTTTTGCTTATGATTTATCAAGTGTGTTATACGTTACATGAATCACATGTCTGAATGAAACTGCAGAAATGTATAAATGTGCTTTTTCATTTAAAAATAGAAGTTCATTGTATGTGAAATGAGTTAATTGTCTGCAGGAAACTGTGGAAATTAGTATTTGTGCTTTTTAATTTAAAAGCAAGTTAATTATATTTTGACGAGTTACATGTATATAGGAAAGTACAGAACAGAACTGTGAAAAAATACTTCTTTTCATTTTAAAAACAGTTTCTGCGTAGCATTGACACAGACATTGACAATTTAGGAATTACCAGCCACCGTGGCGAAGTGGTTAGCGTCACGGAACCTGGCTGGGAGGTTGTGGGTTCGAATCCTGTCAGAGTCATATGGGGTTTTTCTGCCTTGACCGGCTCCTACCCAGAGTTGAGTTTGCTGCGGGACTCAATTGGGAAGACTGGGACCACACAGTTGAGTTTCATCCACTTAATGGATGTGTTTCTGAGAGTGTTGCTCAAATTTCCTGACCAACACTGCAGGTGCCTGTATCTCTCGGGCCTGGTTGACGCTGGGATATATTATGAAAGGAAGCGTAGAGTACAGCCCTGTCATGTAGTCTTAGACCGAAATGGAAATCCGTAGCATCATCTTAATCATCCTCATTTGGCATCGTATACTATACCATGTCAGACCATAGCATTATACGGTTGTCAGTCAGCTCTGTCAGGCCGAAGTTTTGTGGCGCGAATGCAGTCATAAGATAGTCACGTGACGCCCACCCTACTTCCGCTACGGAAGATGCCGATGTTCGTGTACTGTACGTCATTCCACTTCGGCCTGTCGCCCAAGCAAGATAAGTCTTGTGCTCTGTCTCGAGTCTGACATGGTAAGTATACTTAGCCAAACAGGGAGTATAATACAAACTCCCCATTTTGGCGTCGTATACTATACCATGTCAGACCATAGCCACGAGGGTCCCGCCATCCCCCCTCCCCCCGCCACCACTCTACCAGGGCGGGACCCTCGCGCGCGCACCCCGCGCAGTTGCCTCCTGAGGAAGACCTCCCTTCCCAGGAACTTGACTCCCCACAGCCTGAGGACGACTACGATGAGGACTTCTTCTCATCCCTTTATGACATCCACACCATTGAACGGTTTCGACGGACTTCGTGTCGAGGGACGCCCCTCCCTCTGCCGATCTTGGCCTTCCCTGAGATCGTTGGGCTGCCCCCAGCCCAATACTCCAGACTCAGAATTGTCGCACCTCAGTCACTCACTTCGCTGTGGGAGAGTCCGGCAAAACGCGCCAGGGGTGCAGACGCCGTCCCCACGCCGGGTCAACACCTGCCCCCGGCACCCAATGCGCCCCCTTCGGCGCCCTACTTGGGACCCACAGGAAGCACCCAGTTGCCTCCCTCTTTGCCGACAATCGGTTACCAGGGAGTGGGCCATCTCCCAATCAGATTGTCGCCTGATACCAACCGGGCCCCCCCTACTTCGGCCACCATCCCTTTAAGCGCTAAAGGACTGGGACCGAGTAGCCCGGATGGGCATCTTACACACCACTGCAGGGCATGCCTACCTTAGCATGCTCTTGCAGAGGGCGGGAGGTACTCTGGCCTGGGGATGACGGCGCCGTCCCAGTGCCTTCGGATACAAACTCCGAACCACACCAGGACGCCATAAAACTGCGTCCGGAGATAACTGGACGCTCCTCGTGCAGGGGTGTTGGCTGCACCTGTGCACGGTGGGGGAGAGCGTCGTGAGACGGCGAGTCCGGATGGGGGGAAGAAGTGGACCCGCGCGTCCCATAAGTGCGAGTGACGGGTGGGGGTTCCAGCCCAAGGCCGTCACCCGTGCCTGTCCGCGGCCCGGCAAAGGTCCCCGGGGGCGGGGGGGGTCGCGTGACTCGGCATAGTAAGTGGATGTCTGACTATGCGCAGGAAAGCTAGAAGGCAGGGTGGCTGGGGGAGAAGCGGAATCCCGCTCGGATTTCTTGGCTAGACGGGGTCCCTTAAGGGGGGGGCCTTGCCCTTAGATTTCCTGGGCAGGTTGAACGAAAGGCACTTAGAAATCGCAGCCGGTTGCCTTCTAGCTTTCGAACGCAACGGTCGTGCGTGCGTCGTCGGTCGGGTAGAGGAGGGAGACTCCCGCGTCCCCTCCGCGGGAGGGACGTCTCTGTCTACCGCGGCCGGCCGTTCTCCCAAGGAGAGGACGGTTCGCTCGGGGTTGGAACCAACTCGTGGGTCCTCCGGGAATGTGAGCGAACTCTGAACGTCAGAGTTATTGCTCGACCCAGCCGAGTCCTTCACCATATTGGGCGATGGCGCCGAGCGAAACCGGAGCACACGATCGTAAACCGGGAGACACGACGGTCGATCGAGGAGGATAACCAAGTCGACCGATCGATCGTGCGCACACAATAAAATAAAAATGTAAACAACGCACACAATGGAATATACAGGTAAACAAGTCCGTACAGGGACACAAAGCGCAGCAGAAATGTGCGAAACAGTGCGTGAGAAGCGACCGTGGCGTGGGCCCAAAGTGCTGAGTAACGCCACGTGTAAATACAATGACGCCAGTCGATCGCGATCGTTAAGGACACGAAGGCGAGCGAGAATTGTGACAACTGAAAGAAAGGGGTGCAAACCAATTGAGGAAGCAAATTCAGGGCGAAAAACCACGTAAAATACCGAGGGTTAGAAGTTGGTGCCCAAGAGAGGGAGACCGGCGCAAAACAAGATGGCGACGACGAGACCGGCTCACGATCGTCGCGCGGAGGTTGTGAAAACCGGAGCACACGATCGTAACACGACGGTCGATCGAGGAGGGTATACAGGTCGATCGACCGTGCGCACACAATAGCAATATAACACAATGGAATATAAAAGTAAACAAGCTCGCACAGTGACAGAAACGCAGTAGCGATGAACGAAACCGTGCGTGGGCAACGACAGTGGCGTGAACCAAAAGTGCTGAGTAACGCCACGTGTAACAGCAATGCCGAAGGGCGATGCGATCGCCACGCACACGACGCCGATCGAAAAATGTGGGCAATGAATGGGAGGGGTGTAAACAAATGTAGGAAGCAATTTCCGAACGACAAACCACGTGTAATTGCGTGGGCTAGAAAGCTGGTGGTGCGACAAGGAATGGAGACTGGCGCAAAACAAGATGGCGACGAAACCGACCCGCGATCGTCGCAGATGAGATAGTGGAATCGTGATACAAGTAACGGCGAGATTAGAAATCGGAATTTAGGGGCAAAAGGCCGTTAAAGGCGAGTGAGAATGCAAGGCCGATGGACAAAGGGAGGCCGAGAAAACGCGAGGGACGTGGCGATGGAAAAAATGCCGATCAACCTCGAACCGGTTACGCAAATAGACAAGAACCGGGAGCACCACGATCGCGAGAAAATTTCAGCGAATAAGGTTAGAATGCTAGCCCATCCGATAACCTCACACGTCAAGATATAAGCGGAAGCCACAGATAAATGAGTACAGAGTGCAAACACAGCAATCTTTACACAAAGGCAAAGTATAGGCGAGACAGAGCACAAGACTTATCTTGCTTGGGCGACAGGCCGAAGTAGAATGACGGACAGTACACGATCTTCGGCATCTTCCGTAATCGGAAGTAGGGTGGGCGTCACGTGACTATCTTATGCCTGCATTTGCCACAAAACTCAAACTCCCCATCTCTGTCTCGCCTATACTTTGCCTTTGTGTAAAGATTGCTGTGTTCGCATTCTGAACTCATTTAATTGTGGCTTGTGTTTTTCTCTCAGAATAATCTTGACGTGTGAGGTTATTGGTGGGCTAGCATTCTAACCTTTATTTACGGAATTATCCTCGCGATTGTGTGCTCCCGGTTCTTGCCTTTCCGCGTAACCGGTTCAGATTGATCGGCATTTTCCATCGCCGCGTTCATCGCTGGTTCTGTGCCTCCTTTTATCCATCGGCCTAGCATTTTCAATCGCCCTTTCGCCCTTTTCGCCACTAAATTCTGTTTTCCTAGCTCGTCGTCATTTATACCACGATCCCACAACCTCCTGTGTGACGATCGGGAGCCGGTCTCGTCGCCATCTTGTTTTGCGCCGGTCTCCTTCTTCTTGTCGCACCAACTTTCTAACCCACGGTATTATACGTGGTTTTTCGTCCAGAATTTGCTTCCTACTATTGGTTTGCACCCCTCCCATTCATTTAGCCACTATTTCTCGCTTGCCTTCGTGTGTTTAACGATCGCGATCGACCTTTGTCATTGTATTTACACGTGGCGTTACTCAGCACTTTTGGTCCACGCCACCGTCGCTTCTCACTCACAGTTTCGCTCATCTCTGCTGCGTTTTGTGTCCCTGTACGGACTTGTTTACCTTTATATCCATTGTGTGCGTTGTTTTTACCTTTAGATTTTATTGTGTGCGCACGGTCAATCGACCTGATTATCCTCCTCGATCGACCGTCGTGTCTCCTGTTTACGATCGTGTGCTCCGGTTTCGCTTGGCGCCATCGCCCAATATGGTGAAGGACTGGGTTGGGTCGAGCAAGAACTCTGACGTTTCAGGGTTCGCTCACATTCCCGGAGGACCCACGAGTTGCTTCCAACCCCGAGCGAAAACCGTCTCTCTCCTTGGGAGAATGGACGGCCGCGGTAGACAGAGACGACCCTCCCGCGGAGGGGACGCGGGAGTCTCCCTCCTCTACCCGACCGACGGACGCACGACCGTTGCGTTCGAAAGCTAAAAGGCAACCGGCTGCTATTTCTAAGTGCCTTTCGTTCGACCTGCCCAGGAAATCTAAGGGTAAGGCCCACCTTAAGGGACCCCCGCTAGCCAAAACATCCGAGCGGGATTCCGCTTCTCCCTCAGCCACCCTGCCTTCTAGCTTTCCTGCGCATAGTCAGACATCCAGTTACTATGCTGAGTCACGCGACCCCCGGCCCCCGGGGACCTTTGCCGGGCCGCGGACAGGCACTGGTGACGGCTTTGGGCTGGAACCCCCACCCGTCACTCGCCTTTATGAGGCGCGCGGGGTCCACTTCTTCCCCCATCTGGACTCGCCGTCTCACGACGCTCTCCCCCACCGTGCACAGGTGCAGCCAACACCCCTGCACGAGGAGCGTCCCGTTATCTCCGGACGCAGTTTTATGGCCACGTCATGGCACGACCATGCACATGACCATAACTCTGGGCGTATGGCCACACTGAGTGCATCCACCGGCTGTGAACATACACAAAGACGGTCGACCAACCCCGCTCGCCCGTCGCAGGTTCCCCTAGGGGTTCAGGACGTTGGGGGTCCGACCTACTCGGCCCCCCATTTGGGCAACGTCCTCGGTCCCGTTCCTCCGGGGGGAGGATCTACCAGCGGGACCACTTTTCTCATCGATCAGCATTAAAAAACTGTCTCAACTTCTGTGGCCCTTCATGCCCTGCCCTCATGGTGACCTCATTTTCGATGTCCTCTCCATGTCTGTGGTCTTGATTTGGTTCCGTCAGGGTCACCAGTAACGGCGAGTCCATGGGAGCTGTCGTTGAACAGACGTGGTGGCGCCTTCCGGGGGGGAGAGCTCACTCATGCCGGCTCTGCGACTAAGCAATTATTGTCATCATTAGGGGGCTTAGTAGGTGGTGTCCTGCGTATGTTATATCAGAACAGGCGCCACTGAACACCACCGAAGTGACTTGGCAGCAGTGCAGTGTCTCCTCCGGTGGGTTGCCTCCTGACAACTTGACACTGACTGCTCCCTGTGGATTGTTGGTGTCGGGGCTGCGCGCGGGGCTGACCGGGCTGTGGCTGAGGACGGGATGTCAGATTGAGAATTAGTGGCTTGGGTTCACTGCTGCCTCTGAGGTGGCGCAGAGGTTGGGACACAAAAAAAAAAGAAAAAAATAGGAATTAGAGGGGATAGGTGTTTGTGTCTAACATGTATGTTGTAAAAGTGATTGGAATTTTTACCTGGTGGGTATGTTATTTCTGTTACACATCTGAAATATCTGCCATAGAGCTGATTGGAGCTTTCACCTGTGGGTTATGTCATTTCAGGTACTGGTATCTCGCATACACGTTGTTGAGGTAATTTAAGTTACTATATGCTAACTGTCATTACAGGTTCTGGTGTCTCACGTTGACAACCCGCAGCGTTTCTGGGTCCACATTGCTGAACAGCTCACCACCTTTGTTCCATTTTTCACAGAGGTTTTCTCCAGTGTAGTTTCTTTTGTTTGTCCTCAGTAAGTTGAGCATCTTTAGATTTCCAGTTGTCAATGGTTTATGCTGAAATGAAAAATCAAAACTAACGAAGGAAAAAAAAAAAAAAAAAACAACAAAAAACACATTTGTTTGTCCTCAGTAAGTTTAGCATCTTTAGATATCCAGTCGTCAGTTGTTTATGTTGAAATGAAAAATCAAAACCAAGAAAAGAAAAACAAAACAAAACAAGACAATTCTTTTGTTTGTCCTCAGTAAGTTTATTGTCTTCACATGTCTAATTATCAGTGCTTTATATTGAAATGAAAAACAAAACCAACCAAAGAGAGAAACAAACTAAAACCAGAACGCCAGAGAGAGAGGTTTATTGAAAATAGGTAATTGGGCTGAAAGGTTAAAAAGAAAAGTTTATACAGAAGAAAAAACTGAAAGGGAAGAAAAAACAAGAATTGTGCAGAACAGTTTACCCACATAAGAGTTTGCCATAGTTTGTACACATTTGGTGAAAATGCAACAACTTCTTGAGGAGCAATAACACTTATGGTGGAGTGTAACCATGGTTTTGTCTTATTGTGCGATTAGGGTGCATTGACCAGACAGCGACAACTCTTTCAGACCCATGTTTATGAAATTGTGTCAGGCTGTCTGCTTCTTTGAAAGCATACTGATAACTAGGAATAAGGCAGGGACTACAGTCCCTGAGACGCTGAAAAAGTCAATGACAGAACATGAATTTGTACCAGAGTATGCAGAATAACCAAGTTTGACAAAATTTGTGTGTGGGGAAGAAGCTACTTCAGTGACTGTAGATGGAGTATTTTTTGTTGCCAAAATCGGTCAGCTGCGTGAAGTCAGGGGAAAATCCCCCCCCCCCCCCCCCCCCCCCCCCCCCCCCCCCCCTCGCTTCTACAAAAATTTGGAAACTGGATCCTCTGCCACCCCCCTTCCACCCTCCTACCCCATGCTTTTACAAACAGAAACCCCCAAATGGGAAGATTTATACATATACTGTAAGAACATTCTCCTTTTGTGGAAATGTACACCACCAGCAGTGTTAGGGTAAACCGGCAGGTCGGAGAACACCCCTCGGATCCAAGGATTTCCAAGAAAATCACCTTGTTTTCAGTGGCAGGAAATGCATAAGCCCTCAGAACTTAATATATACAAGGTATTACTGCAGAAAAGATTGTGCACTCATAAAGATACACACATGGCCTGACAACATAAAGATAATACACAAGACTTCACAATATAAAGGGAACACAGGGCTTCACAGTGTAGAGATAACATACAAGACTTCACAACACACAGGTGATGCACAAGATTTCATAGGATAAAGGTAACAGAAAAAAGACTTTAAAAGATACAGATGACACACAAGACTGCACATCATAAAGATTACACATAAGACTCTAGTATGTCCACAGGACTTCATAACATAAAGGTAACATACAAGAAGACTTCACAACATGAAGATTACATCCAGTACTTCACAACATGAAGATGATACACAAGACTTCATGTCATAAAGATGACACAGAAGACTTGACAGCAAAAAGATTACTTGCAAGACTTCACAACAAAAAGTTACACAACACTACATATAGGTATTGAAGAAGACTTCTCAACATAAAGATTACTTGCAAGATTTGACTTCACCACAGGAAGTTAACATGCAAGACCTATTAGCAGAAAGATGACGCACAAGACTTGATGTTATAAATGCTGCTCTTAAACTTTCACAAGGTAAAGATTACACTCAAGACTTCAGAACATAAAGATAACAGAAAGTCTGCAGATAACACGCCAGTCCTTTTTCCCCACCCCAGCACTGGAGAGCAGGACATGCATGCTGTTGTCAGTACTGCATCCAGCTGATCTGTGTTGTGTGCTGTGTGTGCAGTACACAGGACGGGATCGCCCAGCAGCACGGGCAGAGGTGGGTCAGATGTTCCTCTGTGAGTACATGGATGAACTAGCCCGGGCCCAGGTCATCAGCACCACTGGCTGCAAGGTCAATATCTTTTACATGGACTACGGGAACTCTGAGGAAGTGCAGGTATCCCAGCTCCTACCTGTACCTGATGATCTCGTTGCTGTGCCTGCACAGGTGAGTCAGCATGTGTTTGTGTGTGTCTGCGGTAGTGTGGTCCTTCCCCTTGTCTGTTGTAATACATCGATGAAACCACACATCCTGAAATGCCGGAAACTGGAATATGACTTCGCTGTTTGTCTGGAGATCCTGAAATCACTAAATATTCTGGTAGATTAAAAAAAAAAAAATTTTCCCAAATGTTACAGTAAAACTGCACTCTGTCAGATCCAGGTTTTTATTTTCCAGACTGATCCTGTTTTATGTGTTGGACTTCATCTTGTTTTATTTAGGCAAAGCAGTCATGCCCACTGATCTTACAACTCCTATTTTTTCACGCCTGATTTATGATTTATGCTGTGTCTGCTTTAGGGAAGGGAGTGGGATGATAGTAGCATGTTGATAGTTTTTTTGTGGTGTGGAAAGGGTTTGCAGTGTAGACTAGTACTAGCGGTGTGTCCCTGTGAGGGAGGGAAGTGGGACGATGATGATGACAATGGTTGTTGCGGTGTCACCAGAGTTTGCAGTGTGGACTGGCAGTGTGTCACAGTGAGGGAGGGGAGTGGGATGATGATGACAATGACGATGACATAATGATGACAATGGTGGTTGTGGTGTTGCCAGAGTTTGCAGTGTGGACTGGCAGTGTGTCCCCCTGAGGGAGGGGAGTGGGGGCAGGAGGTGGTGGCCCAGATGCAGGCGGTGTTCAGCTGCTCGGAGCCCTGCACACTGACTGTGCTCGCAAACACTCTGACCACTGTCAGGTCACTCTGGTTCGCAAGTCTGATGGTCAGTTCAGGTCCCGTCTATTCCTTCCTGCCCTGTCTGTTCCTGTCCTGTCAGTGCCTTCTTGCCGTATCTGGTACTTCCTGTCCTGTTAGTTCCTTCCTGCCCTATTATTTCTGCCCTGTCAGTTCCCTCCTGTCCTGCCATGACTGCCCTGTCTCTTCCTTGGTTTCCTGTCTTTTCTTGCTATCCTGTCATTTTCTTGGTTTCCTGTCTTTTCTTGCTATCCTGTCTGTTCCTTGCTGTCATGTCTTTTCCTTCTTGTACTGTCTTTTTCTTTCCTGCCCCTGTTTTGTCATGAATGTCCTGTCTGTTCCTTCTTGTCCTGTTTTATCATGATTTTCCTGTCCCGTCTTTGCTTTCCTGTTTTGTCTGTTCCTGTCCTTTCCCTTCCTTCCTGTCGTGACTTTTGCTTTCCTGTTTTATTTGTTCCTGTTTCGTCTGTTCCTGTCCTGTCTTTGCTTTCCTGTTTTGTCTGTTCCTTCCTGTCTTATCTTTGCTTTCCTGTTCTGTCTGTTCATGTTCTTTCTGTTTCTTCCTGTCCTGACTTTGCTTTCCTGTTTTGTCTGTTCCTGTTCTGTCTGTTCCTTCCTGTCTTGTCTTTGCTTTCCTGTTTTGTCTGTTCCTTCCTGTCTTGTCTTTGCTTTCCTGTTTTGTCTGTTCCTGTTCTGTCTGTTCCTTCCTGTCTTGTCTTTGCTTTCCTGTTTTGTCTGTTCCTGTTCTGTCTGTTCCTTCCTGTCTTGTCTTTGCTTTCCTGTTTTGTCTGTTCATGTTCTTTCTGTTCCTTCCTGTCCTGACTTTGCTTTCCTGTTTTGTCTGTTCCTGTTCTGTCTGTTCCTTCCTGTCTTGTCTTTGCTTTTCCTGTTTTGTCTCCTTCCTTCCTGTCTTTGTCCTGTTTTGCTTTCCTGTTTTGTCTGTGCCTGTCTTCTGTTTGTTCTGCCTGTCTTTCTTCGTGTTCCTTCTTTGCTTTCCTGTTTCGTCTGTCTTTGCTTTCCTGTTTTGTCTGTGCCTGCCTGTTCCTTCCTGTCCTGTCTTTGCTTTCCTGTTTTGTCTGTTCCTGTTCTCTGCCTGTTCCTTCCTGTCCTGTCTTTTCTTTCCTGTTTTGTCTGTTCCTGTTCTGTTCCTGTTCCTGTCTGTCCATCTGTCCTTCTGTCTGTTCTTTTCTCCTTCCTGTTTTGTCTGTTTCTGTTCTGTCTGTCCTTCCTGTCTTGTCCTTGCTTTCCTGTTTTGTCTGTTCCTGTTCCATCTGTTCCTTCCTGTCCTGTCTGTGCTTTCCTGTTTTGTCTGTTCCTGTTCCATCTGTTTCTTCCTGTCCTGTCTTTGCTTTCCTGTTTTGTCTGTTCCTGTTCTGCCTGTTCCTTCCTGCCCTGTCTTTGCTTTCCTGTTTTGTCTGTTCCTGTTCTGCCTGTTTCTTCCTGCCTGTCTTTGCTTTCCTGTTTTGTCTGTTCCTGTTCTGCCTGTTCTGTCTTTGCTTTTCTGTTTTGTCGGTTCCTGTTCCTTCTGTGCCTTTCTGTCCTGTCTATGCCTTCCTGTTCTGTCTCTTGCTTTCCTGTTCTCTCTGCGCCTTCCTGTTATGTCTTTGCTTTCCTGTCCTGTCTGTGTCTTTCTGTTTTGTCTTTGCTTTTCTGTCCTGTCTATGCCTTCCTGTTATGTCTCTGCTTTCCTGTCCTGTCTGTGTCTTTCTGTTCTGTCTTTGCTTTTCTGTCCTGTCTATGCCTTCCTGTTCTATCTCTGTTTTCCTGTCCTGTCAATGTCTTCCTGTTCTGTCTTTGCTTTTCTGACCTGTCTATGCCTTCCTGTTCTATCTCTGCTTTCCTGTCCTGTCCTGTCTGTGCCTTTCTGTTCTGTCTTAGTTTTCCTCTTCTGTCTGTTCCTTCCAGTTTTGTCTTTTACATGGCCATCCTGAACCATGAATGGCATTTCATTTGCAAAGTGATGAGGTGGCTGTTTTGTAGAAGGAAGTAGGATGATTTTCACAATATATATTAGAGATAGGGGAACTTTTATGATAATCACGATGATTTCAATAAGGAGTTTAGTATATATATCTGAAAATAATTCAACTTAAGTCATGCATGCTCGCACGCACGCACACACACACACACACACACACACACACACACACACACACACACACACACACACACACACACACACACACACACACACAGAGAGAGAGAAAAAGAGAGAGAGAATGTCTCGCCTTCTCAGTCTCGGCGAAAGGCTTGATCATGCTTATTTGATCAGGGAAGAAAAACTATCCTTGGCGTGACCATGTGCACATTAGTTAAAAATGTTAGAGCAGTTTAGATAACATTTTTTTCATTTTTAATAGGAAAAATAACCGTGTTGATTAAGTCATAAAGATATGAGAGATTGAGTTTACATTTGTGTGTGTGTGCGCGCATGCACGCATGCGCGCGAGTGTTGGAAATGGGGTGGAAGGGTTCATTCTTTCTAGGATTGTGTACGCTGTTGACCAGGTCTGGATGCTGCAACTTTCTTGAAGGAGAAGGGATTTGGTGTGGACCCTGCCCAAGTGGCATCAGCTGCTAAACAGACCTCAAGGTAAGGATGTGAAGGTGTATGGATTGAGTTGGAGAGGACCAGCCATAAGGTAAAGATGTGAGGGTGTATGTATGGATGGAGTTGGACAGGACCAGCTGCCCCATAGGTCTGATAGTATTGATGTGTGATGTGTATCTTTCTCTTCATAGGTCTGATAGTACTGATGTGTGATGTGTATCTTTCTCATAGGTCTGATAGTACTGATGTCTGATGTGTGTGTATTTTTCCCCATAGGTCTGATAGTGTTCATATCTGATGTGTGTGTCTTTTCCCTATAGGTCTGATAGTATCGCGATCTGATGCATGTGTGTCTTTTTTTCATAGGTCTGGTGGTACTAACATCTGATGTGTGTGTCTTTTTCCTCATAGGTCCGATAGTACTGATGTGTGATGTGTGTGTCTTTTTTTCTTGATAGGTCTGATTGTACTGATGTCTAATGTGTGTGTCTTTTTCCCCATAGGTCTGATAGTACTGATGTGTGATGTGTGTGTCTTTTTCCTCATAGGTCTGATAGTATCGATATCTGATGTGTGTGTGTCTTTTTTTTCCTTGTAGGTCTGATAGTATCATGTCTGATTGATTGTGTGTGTCTTTTCCCCCATAGGTCTGATAGTATTGCAGGGTTCGTACAGAGTCCTGGAAGTCTGGGAAAAGTATGGAAAAATGAAAAAATCATTTCTAGGGCTGGAAAAGTCTTGGAATTTTGTCATTTGTGGCCATGGGTCTGGAAAAGTCCTGGAATTTTGTAAAAGCTGTGCAAACTTTTTCATCATGTCGAATTTCACTGTAAGTTTCTTTACAAAAACATTGAAATAGGAATAAAAACAGAATTAAATTGCGCACAATGATTGCGGTTTTCAGATTTCCTCTGGCCAGAGGTTAGCAGACTACATTTTTTTCTGCAGAGTAGCTCCCCTTTACTGTGAAAAGTGGTGTGCGCATGCGCAGTTGGTACCATTGCTTAACTTCCTTTCGAGTCGACAGGGCTGCGAGGGAAATAGCGTTGAAGTATTAAAGAAAACATGGGAAAATGTGTATTTAGCTTGGCCTGGCTAGACAATACAAATTATCGCAAATGGATTGCTCCTGCTTCCAATGGATGCAAGACAAAAGCACGGTGCCTGCTGTGCAAAAAAGACTTTGACATAGGGAATATGGGTGAAGCTGCTCTGAAAAGCCACGTGGCAGGCAGCTTTCAGACAAAAGTCTGACTCCAACAATGACCGTGACTGATTATTTTCGGCCAAGGATTGTGAAAAGTGAGTTTTTACATTGAAAAAACGGTTTTTTTTTTTTTTTTTTTTTTTTTAAAAAACTCCAGTATGGGATGCGATCATGCATTGAATGGGTGGGGTGTGGGTGGGGAGTAGAGAAAATCAAAGGGCCCAAGGGCAATATACTGGCCTATTTTAAGACACATACATACACACACACACACTGTCTCTAACTGTCTCTCTCTCTCTCTCTCTCTCTCTCTCTCTCTCTCTCTCTCTCTCTCATCCAAAAATTTCAAAATTTAAATACAAAATTGAATAGAGAGCACATTGGCTTGTAAGTACTCAGCCATGTTGAACGTCCAAATTAAAATGAAAGGACAGTTGAGAGGAGAGATGAAAGTTTTGGTAGGTATTGAATGCCCTGCTATCATTTAAATCAATTCTTTTCTGATGTGTTTAGCATGGTAATCACATACAGAGGTGCACGCACACACACATTCTGGGTCTGGAAAAATAATGAAAAGCCTTGGAAAAAGTCTGGAATTTTGTTTGGTCACGTCTGTGGGAACCCTGGTATCGATCTCTGATGCATATGTCTTTTTCTTCATAGGTCTGGTAGTACCAACGTCTGATGTGTGTGCCTTTTTCCCCATAGGTCTGATAGTACTGATGTGTGATGTGTGTGTCTTTTTCCCCATAGGTCTGATAGTACTGATGTGAGATGTGTGTGTCTTTTTCTCCATAGGTCTGATAGTATTGATGTGTGATTTGTGTCTTTTTCCTCATAGGTCTGATAGTACTGATGTGAGATCTGTGTGTCTTTTTTCCCCATAGGTCTGATAGTATTGATGTGTGATTTGTGTCTTTTTTCCTCATAGGTCTGATAGTACTGATGTGAGATCTGTGTGTCTTTTTCCCCATAGGTCTGATAGTACTGATGTGTGATGTGTGTCTTTTTCCTCACAGGTCTGATAGTACTGATGTGTGATGTGTGTCTTTTTCCTCACAGGTCTGATAGTATCAGTGTCTGATGTGTGTATCTTTTCCTCCATAGGCCTGATTGTACTGATGTGTGATGTGTGTGTGTCTTTTCCCCCATAGGTTTGATAGTACTGATGTGTTTGTATCTTTTCCCCATAGATTTTATAGTGCTGGTGTCTGATGTGCATGTCTTTTTCCCCGTAAGTGTGATGATGAGTAATGTCTGATGTGTGTGATTTTTTTCCACCATAGGTCTGATAGTAATGTGTGATGTGTGGTGTATTTTTCCTCATAGGTCTGATAGAACTGATGTCTGATGTGTATTGGCTTTTTCCAAAAGGTCTGATAGTGCTGATGATACGTTGTGTCTTTTTCCTTCTAGGTCAGATAGTACTGATGTCTGGTGTATGTGTCTGTTTCTTCATAGGTCTGACCCCAGAGTGCTTCCCCCAGCCAGCAGGACTCTGGTGACAGCCATGGACAGTGTGAAAGACCAGCTTTCTGTCGGCCAGCAGGTTGATGTGCTGCTTGTCCAATCTGATGACCCCATGAACATGTTCGTGCACATCGCCCACCTGGAAACAAGACTTCAGCCTGTTCAGTGCCAAAATGACGGCCATGTACAACGAGGACCCTGCTACTGCTTACCAGTCAGTATGGCTTCTCTGTTCTTTGTCTGCAGTCAGTATGGCTTCTCTGTTCTCTCTCTGCAGTCAGTATGGCTTCTTTGTTCTCTGTCTGCAGTCAGTATGGCTTCTCTGTTCTTTGTCTGCAGTTAGTATGGCTTCTCTGACTGCAGTCAGTATGGCTCGTCTTGTCTCTGTCCACAGTCGGTATAGCTTCTCTGTTCTCTGTCTGCGGTCAGTATGGCTTCTTTGCTTCTTTGTTCTCTGTCTACAGTTAGTATGGCTTCTTGAATAAAAAATGTGTGTTGAAATAAGAAGTTGAAGACGATGGGGAAAAGCTGATAATTGTGAAGTTACTTACTGCTTATCAGTCAATATGGCTTTGGTATTCACTGTCTGCAGTCGGTATGGCTTCTCTGTTGTCTGTACATGCTCAATTTGGCTTTCTCTGTCCTCCGACGATGGTCGGTATGGCTTTTCTGTTCTCCATCAATGGTCAGTATGGCCTTCTCTGTTCTCCGTCTGTGGACAGTATGGCTTCTCTGTTCACCGACTGTGGTCAGTGGCTTCTCTGTTCTCTGTCTACAGTCAGTCTGGCTTCTCCTTCTCTGACTGTAGTCAGTATGGCTTCTCTGTACTCTGTCTACGGTCAGTCTGGCTTCTCCTTCTCCGACTGTGGTCAGTGTGGCTTCTCAGTTCTCTGTCTACAATCAACAATATGGCTTCTCTTCTGTGTCCACAGAGAGTATGGTTTCTGTATTTTTTCCACAGCTAGTATGGCTTTTCTGTTCTCTGTCCACATCACTGTAACTTCTCATTTTTCTGTCCACAGTCGGGTGGCTTTTCTTTGTGCTTCTGTAGGTTCAGTAAAATTTGTCTTTCAGTCAGATTATTGAACATCACTCACTCATTTGAATTGTTAAATGTAAAACCTGTTCACTCTGGCCACCTGTCTTGGCAGATGGGTGCAGTGTCTATGGATTATCTGCTAGCAGCTTCTGTGGGGAAACAAACTGAAACTAGCTAAAAAGATAATGGATGTTGTTTGGGCTCAAAGGAACAGTTGCTAGCGTCATTGGGATTTTGCACCTGATCTTTGGGAAAAAAGAAATCGAGAAAGTAATTGGAAGATAAAATAATGGTGTAAATGAGTTGTCATGTTACTATTTTATTTGGCATAACAGACATGAAGGCTATGATTCTCATTTGCTGCGCACATGTTTAAAGAGAGGCAGTGTTCAAGGATGGTCGGAACTTGATGTAAAGTAAAAAAATTTCAAATGCAGTGAAGTTGTATTTGAGGATTGTAAGATGTAGGACCTAGCCCAGAGTTTGAAGTTCATGAAATGTTCGTCTTGACTTTGTTGATTGCAGGCCAGTGGTGGGCGAGATGGTGGTAGGCCGTTACTCCAGTGATAACTGCTGGTACAGAGCTGAAGTGTTGAATGTCTCCGCTGAGTCAGGTGAAGCCTCTCTCTTTTACGTTGACTTTGGCAACAAGGAGCAGCTGCCCTTCAAGGAGATCGTGCCCTTAAGGCCGAGCATGCAGCCCTGCCCATCCAGGGCGTGTTATGTGCTGTGGGAGGCATCAGTACTTCAGCCGTGAGCCAGTGGCCAGAGGATCAGCTGACAGTGTTTATAAACTGTCTGGCAAAGTACCTGCGCCCTGACGGGGAAGAGGCCATGTGCACAATGGTGGTGGAAAGTATGGAAGATGGCAGGCTGTGGGTGGACATAGTCCGTGAAGGCCTGCAGACCAAGCTGTCGGAAGAAACTTGCCCAGTGCTGGACGAGGACGCCCTGCCCCAGCCACTGCAGCCTCAGTGCTTTTTCTCCTGCTGGCCACACACCCATCACACTCCACCCCCACCACGCTGGAAGAAAAACCCTCCCCCAAACAGTCGGTTGTGGTGGTTGGGGTGGCACCTCCCGCACGGTTGGAGAAGGTGGTTCTGCCTGTAGGGCAGAGTGTGGAGGTGGGCATCCAGAACATCGAGAGTTGCCACAAGTTCTATGTCAATACCATATCGGCTGAGGAAGATCTGGACACCATGAGAGAGAGGCTGACGGCGCTGTGTGAGGGGGACGGGCAGAGTCAGCCCCCAGCTTGTACATCGGTGTCTCCAGGGGACGTGGTGCTGGTGCAGTTCAGCGAGGATCACCATTGGTACCGAGGTGAGGTGCAGCACCTGTCTGATGACAACGCCACCTGCACCGTTTTCTTCCTAGACTACGGCAACAAAGAGGACAGAGAGGTGGCATCCCTTAGAGTCATCCCTCCTGAGTTTCTGAAACTTCCTGCCCAGGCGGTGATGTGTGTGAACTGGCGGGCGTGCCAGTGCCTGCTTCAGAAGAAGTACAGTCTCGATTCAGCCTGTTATTGTTGACAAGGGTGTTATCAAGGTGGTGAAGAGGGAGAGCGAGTGTTGTGTCGTGGAAGTCTTTACCGACAACACCACTTCCTTCCTGACTCTGATAGGACTGCGGCCAGCCTCTCCCCTGACTCCCCCCCAACCCGCCCCAGAAGACGAGCAGGTGGCGCCTTCAACACCTTGCCCTCCACTGGAAGGACCTGAGGACAGAGTTTGTTCCCCATGGATCATCCCCTTGTTTACCAGAGGAGTGCAGGGAGGCTGCAAGGACTGTGCTGACCCGAGATTGTCTGCCCGTGGTGTCTGAGGATGCAGTGGAATTTGACAGGATGCTGGTCACTCACGTGGTCAGCCCTGCACACTTCTATGTCTCCATTTTCCATCACTATGGTCAGTGTGTGTGTATATCACTATGTGTGTGTGTGTGTGTGTGTGTGTGTGTGTGTGAGTTTAGTGGTGTGTGTGTGTGTTAGTGGTGTGTGTGTGTGTGTGTGTGTGTGTGTGTGTGTGTGTGTGTGTGTGTGTGTGTGTGTGTGTGAGGGGCTCACATCCATGAGAAGAGGTACAGGACACATGTCCTACAGGATGAAAAAAGTACAGGTTATTGTCCTGCACTCTAAAGATTTTATCGGACATTTCCAAACACGGCTTTTCCCCCCAAAAAAGCATTAAAAAGCCAACAAACATGCTTGATTAAAGTTTAACTTTAATAACATCATAAAACAACAATAAAAAAAAAATGATTACTCTTTGAACAAGACTAGTATTTCAAGAACAGTTCAATAAATACTCATTAAAAATTAATACTGTCTGAACAAGACTAGTAATTCAAGAACAGTTCAGATACTTAACAACTTCATTAAAGACTTGAATTTGGACATGGGCAGATGCTCCTGCGCTATCCAGCATGCTACCTTCACTGCTACAGCAACTGCCTTTTCCTGTCTTGACAGTTGTTTGATAGCTACAACTGTTGGTCTTTTTGAAGACTCGGGACTTCAACACTCCCCAAGTGATCTTTGGACCCTTCGTGGTCCTGTAGTGCAGTTTTCATGAAATTAACACTCCCCTCTGTTGTAAAAACGTTACTCTTTCCAGCGTTTTTGCTCATAGAACAGTACATCTTTTTACTCTCCCAGTCATAAAATGACCCACGGAAACGAAGTACTCCATGATGAAGTGAATGTTTGTTTTACTTTCTGTTCTGATGAAGACGAAGTTTTCTGACCTGATTTCTCAGTTGATTGCACAGCAAGCTCCTTTTTACCTGACGTCGATTGTTCACTTTGCTGTGGGTTGCACAAACGAGAAAGTTTAAAAAAAAAAAATCTTTTTCTGCTGCTTTGGGTAACTTCTTAGCTTTAGGCATTTTGAAGATTTTGATTGCATTTGTCTTCGACAAACTTCTTTCGAGCATGCTGGCTTTGCGGAGTTGGTACAACAGTGGAACTATTCTTTCAAAAGAAAACCAGGTTTAGTTCCTGCATGAGCAGACAGAGTTGGTGCGCAGTCAAAAAGACACCCAGAAAAAAAAATCCTGAAAAGAGATGAAATTGTTATTAGTAGTGTAATTTGTTCATGAATTATTTTTGGGAATTTTCTCATTATGATGTCTGAGCTATTTGATAAAAGTATTGGACAGTGTCCTCCTAGAAAGAAAAAGTACCGGACCTGTGTCCTTTTCAAATTTGTAATGGAAAATCTCAGAAAGGAATGGACAAATGACAGGTGTCCACCATGGATGTGAACCCCTGTGTGTGTGTGTGTGTGTGTGTGTGTGTAAGAGTGGGTGTGGGTGTGAGTGTTTGTACTGGTACTGTGTGTGTGTGTGTGTGTGTGTGTGTGTGTGTGTATTGGTATTGTGGCTTTGTGTGTGTGTGTATAAGTGCGTGTTGTGTATGCGTTGGGGGGGGGGGGGGTGGGTGCGTTTTGGGGTATGTGTGTGTGCTTTGTGTGTGTGTTTGGTGTGTGTGTTTTTGGTGTGTGAATCATTGGGTGGATTGATGGGTGCATACTGCAAGCACACGGGTGAATATGAAGAATTCTGTGATAACTAACCTGCCCAAACAAGGAAGAGTGAGATAATATTCCATAAATTGAGAAACTTTTTTCCCCCATGAAGAACCCTCTCTCTCTCTTTTTTTTTTTTTTTTTTTTTTTTGTAGATCCAAGCATGGCTTTATTGTCTGAAACATTTCAGAAGTAATCTACATTTTCTAAGTCATTGATGTACAGGAAAAAAGTCAGTGTTTCACTGATAGAATTTTGACCCATGTATATGAAAAAGATCCCCCCCCCCCCAACCTCCAAAGTCATCTGGGAAAATCAGGGTTAGGATTATTGGGGATTGGGGTTAGATTTAGCTTCTTTCCTTTGGTTAAAAAGGCATGTAAAAAGTGAATTTATGTGTGTGTGTGTGTGCATATGATGTGTGATAATTCAAACAATGTCTTTTAATTAATGTTCTGCCCTGCTCCAAAAGTGGCATCATAGACAGAAGTTTTAAAAAAAAAAAGAAGGAAACCAGTTCCTTTAGAATCCCCCCCATTTAATCCGCTTGTTAATCCGCTTGTTAAAGAATGTACAGTAGAATAACTAGTGGCTCCAGATTTAAGGCTTCTAGGTATGACATGTTATGAGAAAAGAAAAGACAGGCTCAAGATGATGATAGATATGAGGATATATTGATATTGATAGGTACTACCAAGCAGAAATAATAATAATGGTCCATGAATTTCACAGCAGCACTGTCAGTGTCATTACTTTGAACTTCAAGAACTTCACCTATGTACAGCACCGTATGGCGATGGTTTGCCATTCAGAAAATTTTCCATTTTCCATGTCTAGCTCAGCTTTAACTAGGTCTGTTTCTTCATCTTCAGGAAACAGTTTGCAAAAAATACGTTCAGTGTCAGACCAGGTTTTTCCTTTCGTATCTTTCACTGCAATAGAGCTGCCGCAGAAAACTTGTCAAAATGTACTGCTGACGGTCTGGGGTGGTTTTTCCACTTGCTGAAGTGATTCAGTCAGGCTTCCAGTGCATGATACTGGTCATCAACTGTAAATGTATTCACAAAGATGCACTGGAAAAACGGGTTGTTACTGTGGCTAGTGTGGATTGCAGTTGTATAACAGAACACTAATAGAAGGCATTATAATTAATGTTGAAGTGCTTGAACAGCTGTGCCTTTTACTCCGCCTCCCATTTTTGTTATATATATATATATATATACATGTATGTATGTATGCTTGCATTAATGTGTGACTCCTTGATTCTGTGTGTGTGTCACTGTGTGTGTCCCCCAATGGGGATACAGGTTCCAGGGAGGTGGGGGGGATCTTTTGTACAAATGGTTCCGCCACATACTGGACATTCTGTGCTAGTAACGTCCGCTTTTCCTTTCGCTCTCAGTAACTCTGTCTCCTCCTTTGCTGTACTGCCGTCTACTGTTCTTTCTGTCTACCATATCTTTTATCTATCTTTTTTTTTCCCCACAACCTCTTTCCACAAATTTCTGCACTCAAATGAAGTTGGAGTGAACTGACTGTACTCTCTTGAGTATAGTGTGAGTATTCCAACAGGGTAAAAGGAGTTTACACACTACCAGATACTGGAACGCTGAAGAAGAAGAATGTGTGTGTGAACACTCAGTAGTATCATGGTATGTGCAGCAGTGTTTTTAACACTGCTTAACATGAAAGGGAAGGAGTTTTTTGTCTTGTGTGAGCATGTATGGTGTGAACAGGTACAGGTTATGTACTAAATGCTAATGCCCTTGCTCTGTTGCAGTTATATTATGTGGGAAATAAGAGATGGTCAATAACTGGAACAGTGTACTTTGAAAACACTGTCGGTTTATGAGAGAGAGAGAGAGAGAGAGAGAGAGAGAGAGAGAGTGTGTGTGTGTGTGTGTGTGTGCGCGTGTGTGTGTGCGCGCGCGCGCACGCGTGTGTGTGTGCATGCGCACACGAGTGCATGAGTGCATGAACATATGTGTGCATGTGAAGTATATCATGTGCATACATCGTACAAGATTTATATCTTCATGTATGTAAAAGGTTGTAGATTTGATGACAGAAAAGACGAGTGAAAGGCTATAGGTTAGAGGAGTAGGAGACAGAGATTTAAACACCGTTTCTTTGAGGATAGAAAATTGGAATTATATGAAGAAGATGAACATGGTCAGTGATCTGTTTCCCAGAGGCCCAGTACGCACCTGATGGCCTGGCCCCGCAGCTGCAGGAAGTGAACTCTGCCTGCCCTCCCCTGGACCACATGCCTGCTGTGGGGGAACTGTTGTCTGGATTATTTGAGGGTTAGTTGCCTATCCTGCGGGCTGTATGTGATAGTTTCTTTATGTACTCTATGATTTGGGTAGGTTTTGTTGAAGTTAAGAGCTTGGTTGGACCTCAGCAGTGGTGTGCTCTCACTTGGGTGGTCTTTTTTTTTTGTTTTTTGATTTGATTTTTGGTGGTGACATTTTAAAATCATGTATTCTGCAATGTCAGGTGAAGTGTATTTCTTTTTAAAAGTGTTATAGATTTCATACATATGGTATTTTGCATACATGTATGATTTTGTGTATGACTATGAGGTATTGTTTTTGTTTCAGTGTTAGAGTATTTCACATGTTAATGTTGCCAATCAGGTTTCAATCAAGTCAGAGTTAGGTTATGTCAGAGTTGGGTTGTGTTAGATCAGGGTTGGTTTGTGTTAGGAGTCAGGTTTGGGTTGGGTTGTACAAGGTGAGGCTTGGAGTTGTGTCATGTGAAGGTTGGGTTGCATTTGGTACGGGTTGTGTTAAGTGAGGATTGTGTTGTCAGGTTTGGGTGGGTCAGGTTTGGGTTGGGTTGAGTCAGGGTTTGGGTTGTGTCAGGTGAAGTTTGGGCTGTGTCAGGTGAGGGTTGGGTCCTGTCAGGTAGGGTATGGGTGTCCGGTCATGGTCATGGCTCTTGTTGGGTTGCGTCGGGTCAAGATAGGGGGTTGTGTGTGTGCAGGAGAATGGTACCGCTGTGAGGTGAGAGAGGTGGCATCCCTTCAGGTGCGTGTCTTCTTCTTTGATTACGGCAACGAGGCAGAGTTAGACCTGGCCCACCTGAGACCCCTGCCTGGTAACCTGTGCTACAACT
Organism: Conus betulinus; assembly: GCA_016801955.1. Taxonomy (NCBI): domain Eukaryota; kingdom Metazoa; phylum Mollusca; class Gastropoda; order Neogastropoda; family Conidae; genus Conus; species Conus betulinus. The sequence goes on from JADBJO010001430.1 coordinate 67,330, forward strand.
ACCCTCTGGCCTCACTGCGCTGCTGTCTGGAGGGTGAGTAGGGGATTGGGGATGTAGGTGGATGTGACATGTCACATGACGTCACAGGTGGTATGTCTGGCAAGTCTGCAGGGGTTGGGGGTGGAGGAGTGTGACTTGACGTGTCAGCTTTGATGTCTGGAAGGTAAGTAGGGGGTGGAGGGTGGAGAAGTGTGACAGGTATGATGGCCCTTTTGACAGAAGGGAGGGGGGGGTGGTGTGATGTGATGCATATGACCAACTCCTTTCCGTTTTTGACAGAAATCTCATTGAAATTGCCAGATGCAGAGACCCCAACCATTATAAAGTAAAGAGATCTGTATACAGAAGAATGTGTGTCAGAGAACTTCACTTTTTTTTTTTCCATGTACTTTTTTTGTTTTTTTTTTTTCAGAAGTCACACAAATGTGTCGCATGTGTGAACTTGTGTGTGGAGCAAAGCAGATTTGAAATCAAACTGCAATGCAGGGTTTTAAATTCGAAATCTCACAGGGTTCGTACGCCCCTTGAAGACCCTTGAAAACCCTTTAAATTTCAACTGGGTCAAAAAGGCCCTTGAAAACCCTTGAAAACTGCAGATATCCCTACCATCCCTTGAAATCCCCCTTAAAAATCGTTTTCGGACCAAAACTGACCGTAACGTTTGAAGACGAATCGGAGAACAAACGTGAACGAGACTTCGGACATCGATTTTTCGCCTCTCGAATCGTGTTGCGTGTCGTCTGTTTTTCAAGTAAGGGAAGCAATTCAATAGTCGGTTATCATTTGCGCATGCGCAGTTCGACTTCCGACAAAGGGCGCCATGCTCCCTCATCTTCGTCGAAGTCCGATACTGTTGCGTCTGTCATCATGCCGAAGGGAAATTACGCATTTGATCCGTTGTGACTACAGAAGGAAGAATATCGAAGGTGTATCACTGAATGCAGAGACAACAAACTTGCGTTTTTCTGTAAAGTGTGCAAAAAGACCGTTGATGTTCGGACAAAGGGCGAATCGGCGGTTGCAAATCGCGGAAAGAGGAAAAAATACGTGGAATTGGATTAAGCGAGTAGGCCGGTTAGTAGTCTTACGGACTTCGTTCGGCAATCATCAAATTCATCAGATCGGGTCAGACCCTATCCTTAGTAAGAATCGTCAACCAATCCACAATAACAGCAAGTGGGACAGATGTGTTGAAAGCTGAAGTGTTGTGGACGATTCATGCCATCAACAATCATAACAGTTTCCGATCTGCTGAAGACAACGCGAAACTGTTTGCAGCAATGTTTCCATATTCCTCGATTGCCACGAACTATCGGTGTGGGGGAAACCAAAAGCAGATATCTTGCAACTTTTGGCATTGCTCCTTCTTTCTGTCAGAACTGAAAAAAAGAGTGAAATCACAGACTGAATCTTCAAATCAATCGTCACGTCGTCTCCGTAGACTTTAAGTGACTCATTTAAGTGCGCATTTGTTAACAGACAAAATGAAAAAAAACATCCTACTACTTTCTTGTTCAAAAAGACAGCATTCATACCACACCCCTCCCCTCTAACTTAACAACCAGCTAGCCTACCACACACACACACACACACACACACACACACACACACACACACACACACACACACACACACACACACACAAAACAAAAAAAAATATCAATTTTACTCACTTAATTTTTTTTATTACAGTTACTTTCATTTTATTCATCTAGTTATCGTAATCACTACCACTATTATTATTATCATTACTATCCCTTCTATATATATATATATATATAAAAAAAAAATGATACATAATATAAAAATTATATAATATAAAAATCTCCCCCTGCCCCCCTTAGAATTATTATTAATTCACCTTAACCACAACCATCAAATATATCACACCCCACTAAACCAGCAACACAACCCCATCGTTTTCACTCCCCCCCCCCCCCCCCCCCCACACACCACACACCCACCCACCCCTCCTCACACACCCTCTCCCATAATCCCCTCTGTCGTTTCCGTCTGGCGGCCATTCTTCCTACCACATCCTACCACAGGACAGATAAGTCACTCTTCGTTCTTTGTACTGTCCTAAATGTTAAATATATTGTTTTTTTTTTTTTTTTTCCTCCTGAAGAAGATCCAAGAGGTTGAACTGCATTGTGTCTTGTCATGTGCTGTCATGTGCTTTGTTTGTCAATGTCCTTGGCGGTAACTAACCCCCCTCTCTCTAAATTTTGTTCATTCTCCATCAGTCACTCCATTTTGAAAAAAAAAAAAAAAAACCAGTTAAGTGTGGAGCTACAGGAAGGCTACCCACATTCGCCTTTTAAAAAGGGGTTACCCTGCTCCCTATCCTGCCCAGAACAAACATAAGCTAGTCAGGCTCGCCAACCATTCACACACACTTCCACACGACAGCACATACAGGGGCTGTATTTTAAAAGTAAAGTTTGCTGAGCTCCCTCCTGAAATATGCTAGAGAGGAGGCCTTGGCTGCAGCTGCCGGTGGAGAATTAATGAATATGTCATGCTTTTTGATGAATCATTGAACAAGGACTTGAAACAGAAGCAGCTGGACATTCATGTCAGATACTGGTCTGGAAAGCAGATTGAAAGTTTTCTTTTTCTGATATCTCAGTTTCTGTATAAAGACTTCAGTTTTTATTTTTTGTATATATATGATATTGAGCGTGGAAAAGACTACAGAAGTGTAATCACCTTATCATCATGGCTGGGTTACATGTGTAAGGTTATTATTCATTCTTTTTTTTTTTTTTTTTTTTCAATTGTACGGCTAAATTTGCCCCTTAAAAAATTAAAATATCCCTTTTAGAAACCCTTGAAAAACCCTTGAATTTTTTTCCTGTGAAAAGTGGGAACCCTGTCTCAGATGGTGGAGAGAAGAGAAAAACATGCAGTTCATGATGTACGAGTATCGGTGACTGTTGTCAACTCCAGTGTGAAAACAAATGAAGTGGCAGTGGCTTGTTGCTACTGACATGGTTTGAAATTAATACAGAACGTGGCTTTGAAAAACAAAATTACCACCCCAAAAAAAACCCATCTTGTTTCAGAGATCAGTGGAATAGACTGCTACATCTAATCTGCAAGAAAGAAAAGAAACACGGAACATATGACAAGAGGAAAGTGATGGAACATGAAAATTGTGAAGATAGCTGATGAAGATTGGCACTTGGAGGTAATAAGGTTTATGACCAGCATCACTTGTCAGATGTAAGAGTAGGGATCGGAGAACCATGGAGCCAAGTCCTGAACATGACAGAGAGAGAAAAAGAGGCTAAGTACTTTTCATGATGTAGTTTTGCTTAGCTTCAGGGGATCAAATTCCCCTTCCCACCCCCTTCAGCAAGGGCTTTGTCCCTGTAGGGTTGGTAAAATTGACCACTGGACCCTAGCTTTAAATTGTTTCAGTTTTAGACATTTTCACCCAGGGAGATATGATGTGGCAAGTATGATGTGACAGTTATGACATCAGAGTATGATGTGATGTGATGTTGCAGGTATGATTTGATGTAACAGTTTTGGTAAAATGTGACTGATATGATTTGATGTGATGCGGCAGATGTAGTGTGATGTGAGTGGTGAAATCTTATGTGAAGTGTGATTTGAAGTGTGTTCCTTTTTCAGGGTATGAACAGGCAATTCTGCAGATTTTATATCATGTGGTGTGACACATAAAGATGTGACAGGTCTAGGACAATTCGATTGGGAGGAGCAGGAGGAACACTGGGTGATGTGACAGGTGTGATGTGATGTGCTAGGTGTGATGTGATGTGACAGGTGTGACAGATCAGATGTGACATGTGATGTGACAGGCGTGGGACCAGTCAGCGGAGAGGAGTGGGATGAGGGTGCTGTGACGTTGACACAGGAGCTGCTGCTGAACCAGGGAGTGAGTGTGGCTGTGGGGAGGAAGGCGCGGGGAGGTTCACCACGTGGCGGTCACCAGGATGGACTCTGGGGAGGACGTGGGGCAGCTGCTGATTCAGAGCGGCAGAGCAGTGTCCCTGTCCACGCCTCCACCACCACCGCCACCACAACACCAGGAACAACCCAGCAGTAAGTCAGATAAGGCATTGTGGGTCATTCCATGGGATGGGGAGGCCCAGTGGACTTAAAAGAAGGTGCATGACCACAGGATGGATGATGTATCTGAAAGTGAGACAACGAAGCGAAACATTTGATGCATTTTGCGAACCTTGTCAGAAATGTTTAGTACTAGGGATGTGAAAAAAAAAGATTTACTGGATCCAGAAATAAACACTACTATGAGCCTAACAATTGCAGTTAAATGGTGGTGCAGAAAATGTCTCAGTTGGACAACTGAGAAGAAAGTTGCAATTTTTTTAAGAAGTGAAATTTCGCCCTTGAAAGATAGGTTGAAATTCTTCAGAGGTCTGTGAGTGTAAAACAAGGTCAGATGTCGTCCCAAAACAAAGGTCAGAGCAGCTCACAGCAGGTCGAGTAACAATGGCTGTTGCACTTGTTTTAACCACGTCTCAGTGCTTTGAACTTTCTGGGTGATATAAGGTGTGACCAATTGTAATCATTCTGTATAACTCTGCAGTTGCTAACAAAAGTGAAGAATCCAGGCCCTGTAATGGACTGAACATGCCCTGTTTATGGATTTCAAGCTTGTGAGGTGAAGATATACTTGTGAACTTTGAATAACTTGTGTTAGCTCCGCACAAAATTCACTTGAGACAAACAGCTTGAGAAACCCCTTTACACTATGTCATGCTGCCATATGTGATCGGGCATCATGAATAATTTGAGTGATGACTCAGTACTCTGCCACACGCGCACACATGCATATATATGCACACTCACACAAACTCTTCTCACACTCTTGCTCTCAAGTACATTCTTTCTGCATGTCTGTCTGTCTGTCTCTCTCTCAGTCAGTCTCTCTCACTCTCTCTCTCTCGGTCTCATATTATCTCTCATTGTCTCTCATATGCTCTCTCTCTCTTTGTCTCTCTCTCTTTTTCTCTCTCTCTTCATTCATTCTTGGTATATCACTGTCTGTCAGCTAATCTCTCGTATACTGTCTCTGGTAACAGGATGCATGGACCGGGATGTAATGGCAGCAAGGTGGTCTGGATGTTACAGGGGAGGAACTGCTGCGCCAGATGGAGGAAATCCAGGCCAAACTGGCAGCCATGCCGAGACAGGAAAAGCTCTGAGGCCATGGCTGTCTGCATTGTCTGCTGCACTGAACACGATGATGGACCTTCTGCTGGCTCTTCAGGACACTTGATGCAGAACTGCTTTCTAGCTGGAGATTTTAATCCACCCTCCCCCTTTTTCTGGTACATGAAAATTTTTGTTTTCTTTGTAATGTCAACTTGATTAGGCAAAAAATAGAGCTGCTTTGATTTTGGTGTGTTTGGTTTGAGAGACGTGTTTTGCTGATCAACCAGGTGCTGTTGACGTGCAGTAGTTGGGACTATGGAGCTGCTGCTTGATGGGTGGGGTGGGATGAAAGTGAGGGTGCTGGCCTTTGATGTGGGGATTGGTGAGGATCTGTAGAAAGGGATTTAAGTTTTTGTCGGACATTCTTTTTTTTTTTTCTCCCTTTTATTTTATGAGACCAGGGGCATACCGTTTTCTGTTTTCTTTTTTTCCTGATACTCGGAGGGAGGGTGACATAAAAAGTGAGAGTTGGAGTGCAGATTTGGTGTTGGGAAAAGTTTGTGTGTGATGAGTTTTTTATATTATTGATGACAAGTATGGTTGAGTTATTGTCGATGTGTACCAAGCTGTAGTGAGTTGTTGTTTAGCCAAAGTATAGCGAGGTGTAATGATTTGTTGTGATTGTCAGTGTGTAGCAAGGTGTGATGAGTTTCTTTAACCCTTAAGTGTCAAAATGAGGTGACTGAGGGTGAAAAACGAAAGCAAATTTTAATGCTGTTTCTTTTTATAATTTAACCCTTTGGTTTGAGTTTTTGTTTTGTTTTCTGTGAGCCTTTTTAGACTTGTTTTGAAACTCTCATTCATTCTTTTCTTAACAACACAAGAGCAAAACGGTTTGCTTGTCATGTTCATCATCAGTGATGGGCATTGCTGATGTTAACTACTGATGTATGTAAATGAACGACTGCTTTGGATTAAAAGCGCAGATCTGTTACATTTGATGTGGACAGATGCATCATATTTCCTGGTGTTGGTAGATCTTTGGTGTCGGAAGAACAAAACGAAAAAAATGATGTGGACAGATGCATCATATTTCCTGGTGTTGGTAGATCTTTGGTGTCAGAAGAACAAAACAAAAAAAGAAAGAAAAGCATTGGAGAGCATTTTTATATATTGCAGTGATCTGCAGTGGTTGTGATGTTATCCCCTGTAAAGGAACGCAGTGGGCTGGACTACAGGGAGGTTGTGCACTGCTGTGTGGGATTGTCTCCCTGATCCTCACCGAGGAAGACTGGACACGCATTTATGGTCTTGTTTGGGCATTGTGAAGACAGGCCCTAGCATGGACCTTCTGCCATTGGCAGGGAGTTGTCTGCACCTCTCAGAATGCACATTATGTACATTACTATGTACATGTTATCTGCTGTTTAGTGACTGTACTGGACAGTGTGCACATTCTGCCAATATGCTACAGACATTGATGATCCTGAGAAAGATTTTCTGTTGAGTTTTTTTTCCCCCAAAACTCTAAAAAAAAAAAAAAAACCCATCATTCTACCTTTCCAACCCAGGGAATCCCTTCAAACAAGCTGTGTGACAATCAGCAAATTGTGACCCCCATCTTTACCCTTTCCACACACAAGAAAGTGAAGTTGGTATGTCTTGTTTTGTGGATAATAAATGAATCTGTAACAACACAGCTATTTTGAAAAATAGTTCACAAATTTGGTAGCAAACTGGACTGAAAAATGTACAGCATCATTTTGACTATGGGCCAGTGACCTCAAACGTTACTGGCAGGACTTGAAAATGTGAAATTTTGATGATAATCATTGTGGATTGTGAAGATGAAGATGACGATGCAGGGGAGTTCCGCTGAGACTGACTGCAGTGTTGTTTGGCTTTTTTTTTTTTCACCTGTAGCAACCTATCTTGGTGTACATCAGGTTCAAGAGAGCCAGACATGATTTAGCCAATGTGAGCAACTCTTTCGGAGACATCGTAGTAAAATTTGCGCAACACTGTTCAAGACACCTCCATTAAGTGGATAATGCAAGGGAGATAAGGGGGGGTGTTGATAAGCAGGGGGGGGGGGGGGGGGGGATTGATGGCAGTTTTTTTTTTTATTATTACAAGGTAATTATTGGCAGGTCCTAGCATTGACAAAGAACATCTTTAATCTGCACAAATCCTGATAGATTCCTTCTGCTAGTATTTCTTTTTCCCCTGCAAATAAGCTTTCACATCAGCTGAAATGTTGATCAAAAGAGTTTTAGAATTTCATTTCCCCTGAATAATGCCTATGGAAGAAAACTAGCAGCTCTCGCTAGTGGAAGTTCTGGAGAACATTCATTTCTTTCACGATTTTAGTCATTTCACTAGAGAAAGGGGGGAACACCCATTTTACCAGAGAATAGAACCCTCATTTCACTCATTTCAGTAGATGTACAGGGGAACACTCCTATCACTAGAAAAAGGTCAGGAGAATACCCATGTCAGAGACCCAGAGAAAAGTGGAAGAAAGAATTTGTGGGGGACAAGTGAAAGCTAGCAACAACTCGGACTGTCAAAGGTTATGTGCATGTAAAGGCATTTCTTTTTTCCTTTTCATTTTGTGTTAGTGATGTGTGTTGAAGTGTTGTGGGCAAGTCTTGAAATGCTGTGAAATGGCCATGTTGCTGCACAGCTGGCTTGTCCTCTGTTGTGTTGATTCTTTGATGGTATAAAGGTGGTCCGTCTGGCAAGATTGCTTGGAACTCATAAGGTCGGTTTTTGTTTGGGGCAGTCAGAGTGGAAACTCGCAGATCAGTTTTGTTGAGGCAGTCAGAGTGAGGACAGCAGGAACCTTTTTTTTTTTTTTTTTTTGTGGGGGGGGGGGTGGGGGGCAGTCAGCATGAGGACCGCTGGAACAGGGTGTGCAAGTCAGAATGGGGACTGCTTGAACTCCTAGGGTCAGTTTTGTGTCGGGAGGCAGTCAAAATAAGAAATGCTGACGCTCAAAAATTTTAAGATCCATTTTGTTGGGAGCAGCCAGAATGATGACTTGGAACAAATAGAGTCAGTTTTGCTGGGGGCAGTCACAATAGGAACTGCCAGGAACTCCTATGATCCATTTTGCTGGGAGCAGTCAGAATTTTGACTAGGAACAACTAGTCGGCTTTGTTGGGGGCAGTCAGAATGGAGACTGCTGGAAGCTCCATGGGTAAGTTTTGATGGGGGTAGCCAAGTTGTACTGATTGCAGTTGCAGTGAAGTTGAACTGATTTCAATGCTTAAAATGAAATAACATCATTGCAACTTTGATTATATACTAGTACATTGATGCTTTCTTTACTACTTGGATTATTAATTGATTCAACAGTACTTGGCCTGGAGTGACGTAATGATTGTACACCAGTATGCTTGCGCCTCTAGTGAAGTAGATTGCAGAGCTGCCACTGAGGAAAAGCGAAAATGATTGAAAATTATAAGTGGGAAAGCAGAAGACATGCTCCCCCATCCTCAGAAAAAAATTCAACATTTGGTGTTAGAATGGTGCAGTCAGATGCAAATCCGAGTTAGTGCTGCATTGTCAATTTTTCGGGGCAGCCACAGCTAGGACCATTTATAGTTCCTATAGCTTTTGTCTGTCTGTCTCATTTTTGCTTCATCTTTTCGACAATGTCAGAGGATGACATTATTTTGCCTGTAACCCGATAGACGAAAGGCATCTGCCTGCATTTGCAATTTTGTGGACAGGAGGAGATTTAGTGATGCAAGTGTAGTCTGCTACTACACTGAAAACAGGACTTTTGTATTACACAACCACTTTTTTCCTCCTGATTTTTTCGCCCCCTGAAATGACTTTTACAGATTCTCACATTCATATCTCACTGAAGTCTGTCAGTTGATGGAAAAGTGGGAGCTGTAACAAAAAAGACTGGATTACAGATTGATAAGTGGTCAGTGCTGGAATGGTGTGGGTGTGTTTGGTGTTGAGGTATGAAAGGGGTGTTGGCCATGTGTACTGAAAACTGTTCAGAGAATGCCAATTGTGGATATCGGTCACAGGCAGTTGACGCTGGGAAGAGTTGAGTTTTTTTTAAACTTTTAGAGTTTTTTTTTTTTTCTTTTAATGTTACAGGGTATACATGCAGTTAGCAGTCTCAGAGTGCTTGTGGCTGCAGCATGACCACCCTGATGGTTGTTCTTTCCTAAACACAAAAATCAAGATGGAGACAGAATTTTGTCATGGAGTTCAAGTTTAATGTGTGTTACACATTGACTCTTTTGTCTGAAAGCATAAAACAAAAGTTTTAAACTCAGCTACTTTTTTTTGTGTTGTCTTTGATCACAAAACTGTGTTTAGGGTAAACATTTGAAAGGTATTTGTGCAAAAGTTTCATGGATTCCTTTTGAGTAATTTGAGTTTTAGTTCAAGATGACAAAATGGTGAAGACTGAATTGTGAAAGAGGCGGAAATAGGTTCTGATGTACTGAAACAGAGAAGAAAAAAACCCCTTCTCACCCCCGTTCCCTTCCCCAACCAAACGGATGTTTTGAGGCAAAAGAGAGGAATATTGGAGAAGATTTTTTGAAAGACCAGCCTAAAGACACACCCACCGAGGTACACACACACACTCCACTGACGCATACAAACACACATGCTCACACAAAAGATACAAAGTAGATGATTGGTTTGATAAGCATATACAAAACAGATGGGTAAATTTTCGATGAATATGTTGTGAGACATTACAAAAGAATGATCAGAAACGCACAAAACGATGGTCCATAGATCAGTCAACATGAAATGCTTAAGGGCTGTAAAGATAAATTGGGTACTTTGTGGCTACAGGGGGTCTATTTTGACCGTAGTTTAAAAAAAAAATCAAGGTATGGCCGAACCAGTGATAATTATTTCCTAAAAATTAGGAGTCGGACTTGTACAAAAAACTCGCATCCAAATTTTCAGGGGGTCACGAAAATATTTAGGGGGGTCATGAGTAACAACTGCTGGAAAATGATGTGAAACACACACACATGCACACACACACACACACACACACACACATGAGCATGCTCTCACTGGCTCACACACACAAATGCACAGAGAAAGAGGTAGAAACACATAGAAAAAAGAAGTGTTTATAATAGAGACAGAAATACATTAGAAAAGAGGTGTTTATCATAAAGTTAATAAAACATTCTAAACAGTACTACATATCTATTTTCATTCGTGTTCCTATGTTTTAAGTGTCATCAACTAATATGAGTAAATGTGAGCACCTACACTATCAGGATTTTAACAGTGAAACTTGATTTGTGGGATATCCTCTTCGATTATCATCACAATTTCCTCTACGCGAGCCATTTCCTTCAATGCTGAAATATTGTTGTACGTCCAAATTCCAGTCGCCATGCAATGATCATCGGAATCCCGGTGGAACCTACGATGAAACTGTAGACTGGCCATTCTTGCTCTGTGAGGAACACATTTGTACGTCCAGAAAGGAGCCATTTTAATTATCCAAAATGGTCATGTTGCATAGATTGTTCAACTTTTGTTCCATTCGCTGGATTATCGCCCACAGGCCACAGCTGAACTGTCGGACTGATTCTGAAAGGCCGAGATTTCTATGGTTTTTCATGCTTTTCCCTGACCCACTTAGCTGAATCACATGATCTTGTGGTCCAATCAAAGACTGGATAGCCTAGTCTATTTTTATGACTCTTGCTGGTTTTCAGTAGAGAAGATTTCTCAAGTTGAAGTGTTCATTGATTCAGAACATTCTAAAACGTCGAGGAAATTTATGTTTTTAGCTTCAATTGTGGCGGATAAGACGAAAGCCCTTTTGCATGATGCGCTGCTCAGAGTTGTAATGTGTGCAGGAGAAAATCAGTGCGTCATGGTAAATTTTGGTACGTTTTTGTGACACACTGGCCTGAAGTCCAATGCATCAGATGGGAAGTTAATGCGTCAGAGATACACATTTGTGCGTAAGAACTATCACTGCGAACTAAACATCATTGCTCATGACAAAAAGAATGGCCCGCGAATTAATTGTTAACAATTAACACTTGCATGATTCAGTGCTGGTTACACAGTTTGATGGATGGGCCATGAGGACAAAATGTGAGGGAACTGATGACAAAATTCAATGATACTTATAACGATTAATTTGTTAGGAGTTGTTCAGCACTCCATTCCACAGAGACAGTGGTGAACAGTGAATGACTTGGAACTATACAGCCTTAGTCCACACATGGCTCTTCAATGCATGGTTGCTTGTTTTGTGACTCGTAGTATCTACTACTTTGTTCAGAGCTGTACCACATCTGCCTTGTACTCTTGTTTGGAGTAAAAAAAATCAGGGGAAGAGAACGCCTGCCTTTGGATTGCAGATAGAGTTTACTTTCCACAGCGTATGGGTTAGGTAACTAGATCAAGATAATCAAACATTTGAATTGAAGGTCATGCCAGGTAAACAGTTGGGATAGCATTTGTGTGCCTTATGGTCACACTTTTTCTCATCCAAATATGTTTTAATGAGGTGTGTGTGGGTGTGTGTGTGTTTTTTTTTTTTTTTTCTATTTTCAAATCTGTTTTGAGTGTTGACTTCTATGAAGTGACAGCCCTGATATGGCCCTGTGCAGTCGGCTGGGCAGTAAGAATGAAATCTTGACTGACCACAGAGTCACTTTTGCTGAATGCAAACTCTTGACACAGATTGCCTCCCTTGCAGATTTCTATCATGAAATCATTAAGGAGAGTATGTTGTCACCCACATTCCTTGCTTGCTTTGTCTGTCAGCAGGTTAACACACAAACTATAGAATGTCTTTTTTAAACCAAACTGTCAAAAGATGGAAGATGGAATGGGGAGGAACTGCGTAAATGTTGGTGTAGTTTGGGATCAAAGGATGATTCCTTGGTCGTTAAGTCAGATTTTGACCAATTGTCAGGCACAAAGAGTAATGACTGTGTAGAAACCCAGTGTGTGGGAAAGAGGAACAGCGGCCCAAGGATCAACCCATGGCAGTTTGCTGTGAATTCAGGGCTCCCAGTGCGCCCAGGATCTGGTCAAGTATGGATCAGTGTTCATATTTTCCAACAACATGGAACACTATGAAGTTGCTGTTACTTATAGAGAACTATCTAAAAAGTTGCAACTTGTCGTCGTAACAGTAAAGCTTTCTATTGATGCAGATGTTGACATTTCTTAGGTTGCATTTCTTGTGACAAAAAAATAGTGTTCACAGAGCTGTCAAGTTGTACGCTTTTGGCGTAGCATATTGTGATTTTGTTGACAATGCTACGCTTTGTGATAAAAAAAAAACCATGCCAAAGAACAAAAAGAGGTAAAAAAAAATCTGCTTTCATGGATTTGGAACGACTTAACGGGGACTTGAGATCATGTGTATCTTTAGACTGTAGACTTGTTTTTGGGAAAAAAAAAAAAAGAAGCGAAGTTCATCAAAGATGGAAAAAAAAAACCCAGAAGAAAATATGATAAAATTGATAGCCGTTAGTCACCTTATTGATTGGTTTCATTGTGTCGGCCTTTTTTTTTTTTAAGGTCAAGTCAAAACCACATGGTAACTAGCAAGACCTATTGTTATTGCGTGCAGAGTGAAGTTTGGCTGAAAGTGTTATAGAGACCGACTTCTTTGACTTTGGGGAACACAACAGCGACAGTTTCTTTCATAGATGAAACCAGCAACAAAATCTGCACAATAGGTTCGGTGGTACAGAATTTGAGTGTTAATGCTTACATTTGGAATGTGTTCTTGAAATATTAGATTGTTGCACTTTTTGGTTTTAAGGTCTTGGAAGCTGTGTGTACATGAAGTAAACCTCTTTGGTCCTTACCGTCCAGGACTACTAATAGTGAAAGAAGAAAAGGATTTTCACTGATGAACATTCCCTCCATCATAGCGGAGGTCTTTGCTCTTCATTGTGCCTTGCTAATTAAGATACCGATTTTGAGCTATTACGTTTCACTCTTTTGTTTCTGCCAACCTCCTGAGACTCCTCACTTGGTGACTAGCTGTGTGTTATGACATTAGTGGTTTTGTTTTTTTGCCATCATGCCTCCATATGACTCTCTTATAATTTTTAAAAAAAATTTCTTTTTCCAAATTTGAAGCTGAGGTTGGTAAGTTTATTGAAGGTCTTCTGGTCAGATTGGGAATAATTTTGTCACATTGATGGGATAGGTGAAGTGTTACAACAAGTAGTTCTAATGAACAGTTGAATCAATTCTGATCAAGCTATATAACGATCTATCAAAGTGGCATTTTCACCTGTTATCAAGGATAAAGGTAGTGGTCAGTCAAATAATGGCAGTGCTTAACTTCTCTTGAATTTGATATCAGTAGTGTAACGGAACAAGTCGGCTGTTCAATGAGAGTCTGATCTGTTCACCTGATGTAGCTCTCCACTTGATCTTACAGCGAGTATTAAGTACACGTATCATATCAAAAACCTTTTGGCTGAGTCGGCCAGGAGATTTTGATGAAGAGGAAGATGTATTCTGTTGTAGCTTTTCCTTATGCAATTTTAAAGAACATCCTTCATAGTGCACATTTAACATTATTGTCAGCATCTTCTCACTTTCTTTCAACAAGTCGGTCTTGACAGTCCTTGACAAAATTGCAGTAGATCATGCTTAGTCTCCAGCAACCCTCTGTTACTGAAATACCCTTGGTGACACATTGAAGAGCAATCATTTTTTTGTTGAAATTTTATCAATTTTTGTTAATGTAACAAAAATGCAGGCAGCTCATGAGTGATATCAGTTTCTGTCCACAGAACTTAATTTTAACAGATAAGCAGAAGTTCTTTATTCTCTGAATTTATATGTCAGCCTTCTTTTTATTTTTTTTTCTTTTGAAACAAACCTACTGTAGGCACAACATATGCAGATCTGTTTTCAAGAAATTATTGCCCATCTAATGAGTAGACCTTTCAGCGCCTCATCTGATATGCCTGTAGCTTAGGACGTCAGCAGTTCAGCAGGTAAGTAAGGAGTAAGGGTGTAGTTTGGTGATCAAGAATTGTGGATTGTGGTGTTTATTTTATTTTATTTTTTTTTCTCTCTCCCATGGTGGGACTTTTTATATTGAGAGCCCCGACAGGCCCCGAGTGGTTGGCTGGGCTGTAGTGAAAGTTGGATTGAAACAATCCTCCATAGTCATGATCAAAGAATATTCCCGGAAAGAAGAATTTCTCTATCCAGTTGTCCTCGGCTTAGAACACAACTCTCTACATACCAGGGATATTATCTGAAACTTGAGCATAATTATCCCTCCATCTTTTTTTTTTCTCCTCCCCAGATATGGTTTTGCTTGAGAGCTTTTCAGCTTCTGGCAGTTGAGCAATACAAGAACAATTCCTGAGCTTTTCAAGTTGTAGCAGTTGAGCAAAATGTTAGTGATAAGACACCACCCTTCCATAAAAAAAAACAAAAAAAAAAAAAAAACAAAAAAACCCCCACTCCTCCACCAGTAACAAGAAATGGGGATGTCATTTATAAGTTTAGGAAGATGTAAATCAAGAATATGAACCAAATGTGTTGTTTGCTTTCCGGGGTTGAACCTTAGAGGAGATTTATGAGTCAAGAATTGTCTGGTGACTACAGCAGTGATGGGTTCTGACAGTGCCCTGACATGGCTACACTGCTGACATGGGCACTGGGCACTACCTGTCCTGCATTACACCTCCAGCGTGTTTAATGAACTAAAAATACCACTGGTCACTACACTGTTACTGCAGTTGTCAGACACTGCAGTTACCATTCTGGTGCTGACTGCCAAACATTACTGACACCTTGTGCCTTAAGGAGCAGGTGTTCAGTGTCGGTTCAGGATGACCTGCAAGGAAGCATTGGTCTGTGTAGCTGTGAACTTGGCCCAGGAAAATGATATTGACGGCATATGTGCTGATGATTCATGATTATTCATACAGACAGGCTCACACAGTGCAGAGAGGCCTCAGTCCTTTGTTGAGAGAGGACTTGGTCCCAAGACTGATGTATGACCCATGGAGCTGTTGGTTGTAACAGGTGGTGGGCAGTGTAGTGACTAAGACAGTGGTGCAGTTCAGTGGAAACCATTCCATGAACTTGGGCACACGGTCAGCATTCTGCAAGCAGCATTCAGTTCAAGGCATGCGCAGTGGTTATGTGCGGAAGTCTAACTGACCAAGACCCACGCTAAGAAAGTGACAGAACCACTATGGGCCGATGCTTTGATGGCGGGGGGCTTTGGGGACAGAGTGTCTAGGCCAGTTGGAGTACAAGGCACATTAGCATTGCCCTCATTTGTACTGCCACTCTTCTGCACTGTCTGGATTGGGTCTGCTGTGTTGGGATTTCTTTGATGCTGCATTTTCTGTCCTTTCATTCAGAGGACCTTGAGATCACACCAGTTCTACTTTATTACTGCGACAAACCTGAACAGTATCCTGTACTGTATTGTCATGATCACCACATACCTTTGGTTGTTGGCAGGTCTATTAGGTAGTGCTATGGTCAGACTTTGGGCTGTTGGCAGCTACAGGATGTGGAAAGCATTGCTTAAAACAGATACAAGCCCTGAGCAGGGCATGGGTTCAGCTTATTTGTGGATCACATGACCCACTGAAATTGCAGTCTGGTTTGGTTGACAAGCTTTAGGCTCCTAACCATTCTTCTGTGGATTTTCAAGTTAATGTGAATTGCTGTGAAGTTGCATGAGCTTGAGGTTCATACATCGACAGTTCTGAATACAGTGGTGGGATTCCCTGTCAGCCACCATTTCACAGTTGCTAGTTGTGTGAATAAGTGTAAAACAATCTGTATGCTTCATTATCATTTGCTGATCTTTCAGTTGTCTTATTACCCAGTGTGGTTTGCCATGAAACTGCCCCCATGGTTTTTAAATTTTTTGTTTTTGTTTCTTTAACGTGTATGCATAGTGTGTGTGGTTTGCCATAAAATTAGTCCCCCATGCTTTTTTTTTTTTTTTTAATAACTTGTATACCATGTATATTCTGTGTGGTTTGCCATAAAATTGGCCCCCATGTTTTTTTTTCCCTTCTTTTTTAGCGACTTTATACCATGTATATTCTGTGTGGTTTGCTATGAAATTGGCCCCTTGAAAATGCTAAGTTAGTGGCACAGTTGTGTGTGGGGCTCAGAGAGCTGTTCTGAAATGGTCACTGCAGTCCACTCCAGTATCATTGTATTATCAGCACTCAAAGGCATCCCATCTAAGATGGTTTGGATGATCCAATTCAGTCCACATTCTGTAGACCTGGCATGGTCCCCAGTGCCAGTGGTACCCCCTGTTTTGAGAGGTTCTCTCTGTTGATTGCAGTTTGAAATTACAGTTGCCGTCTTTCAGTGTTGATGGTTTAAGAGCAAGTTTTTTGTAGGTCAGTTTATATAAACTGCTACTGACAGAATTGAGCAATTCCCTCATTCATTCAGCATTTGTGTGTTCGGCAAAACAGGAGCCTTGTAGAGAGACTTGATGACATATGTTCATTGGATTGGATGGAAACGGGGATTGTACCTTCCAGTCCAAGGGCCGAGGTTCATACAAGCCCTTGAAGTCTTATTTAGAGGACCCTTTTCATGGACTGACTGAAAAAAAAAAAGTCTTTAAAACGTGCACTTTTAATGCATATATCAGACCTGCTTACCCCTCAGAAATTCTATGTGCAAATTTGGGGTCAAAAACGTATACAGTTGTGTGTAAAATGTGTAAGCTTTTGCAGCGTAATGTAACTGCTCAGGAAACAATACTGAATGCATTCAAGACATTGGAAAAAGAGGGTTAAAAACAATAATTGGGTTGAATACGCACCAACATCACCTACCTTGTCTTCCATAGCTTGCACATCGTGGCCCTTTTTCTTTCTTTTTTTCTGCGTACGCAGGCTGATACTCCTGCCGACGTTGCCTGTATAGACAGGCAGTGGAGTTTTTGTGTGTATGACCGTTTTCTATCTCGCCATTAAAGCAGCCATACTCTCTCTTCGGGGAAGGTGCATGCTATGTGTAACTTGTCATCCATACCAACGGCCGAACTGGCCTTCCCTTCCGAAAGTTGGTAACAGGATTTTACGTGTGTGCAAGAAAGATGATGTGTGTGCAAGATGTGTGTGGCGTTCACACATGGAACGGTATATATGCGTAGTCTCATTGGAAGGACTGTGTGGGAAATGGAGTCAGAAACCAATGTTAACTCCGATGGATGGAAAATCCCCCTGTACTGAAATTCCAACCTGCAACCCCAGGATCACGAGTCCAGCGCTCTACCAAACTGAGCTATTCCACCCCGCCGCCGCCACCACCCCCCCACCCACCCCCACCTCCCCCATTTGTGGTCTTTGTGGTCACCCATTATTAAGCATCGAAAGCAGACAGGTTGCATGTCATCGTCGCAGCAGTATTCCATCCATCCTGAGTAGAGCAGTACCGATGCCTTACTTTGTTGGGCATAATTAGCTTCAGGCTGCCTTGACTATTAGTTAAACAATTTGGGGAAGAAAAAAAAAAAAAAGGTCAAAACATTGTCATGAAGTCCCCCCCCCCCACCCCCCCAAAAAAAAAAAAAATTTTTTTTTTTTTTACATTTAACCACCATCCTTGAATTCTGTCATGATCAATCAGTGAAGTCTCATCTGATATTGTGTCACACCAATGTGAAAATTAAACATTCTTCATGACAGTATACCAGTCAGCAAATGAACATCTGGGGAGAGTCATTTTATACATTTTTTTTTTTTTTTTTTTACTTTAGCTTGAATTTTCTATTGTGATACTATATTAGACATAACAAATTATGAATAATACAAAACCACATAAAAGCATTCAAGTGTTTTGGCAACAATTTTCACCTGCTTTTAGTCCGCTTCCTCTCACTGTGAAGTTGCATTGACTTTGAAAGCTAAATCTTGCGAAGCAGAGGAGTCTTGTGTCAAAACACTGTCAAGCTAAACAGATGTGCAACACTCAGAACCATGCCTCAAGGCCAACTCAACTCCTAGGACAGAAAAAAAGACTGGAGGTGCCGGCCTTTCCGCCTAGTTTCTTGTCTCCAAATTACATCCGACACACAAACAAAAAAATGGTAGTAAGATGGCAGTTTCACTGTATTTGAGGACATGTGTGCTTGTCAAACTTAATTTAAAAACTAAAACATCAGTTTTATTATCTCATCCACCAATACTAAAATTATATGACTTTGACAATTGCAGTTGTCCGAAAACACTGGAACTGTCAAACAAGGAAAGAGTCCCAGTTCCTGAACTGTGGTCATCCCATCCATCTCAAAAATAAGACTTGATCCTGAAACCATTTTCTGGCAATTCATAATAGTTCTAAACTCATAGAATCTACGATATTTAGTTAAGCACATAATCTACAGAGTCTATGAGTAGTTTCATGAACTTAAAATTAACATTATATGCATCAGACTGCTTGAAAACGTTTGTTGGAGGATTTACATTTTGGTGACAAAATCACAAACACATACAGGGTTGAAATTGTGAATTGGAAAAAGAATTTGTATGTCGAAAAGTCACTTCCAAAGTCTGCTATTTACTGGATTCTGCTGAAGTTTAGAGTGTGATGCAAACAAAGCGCTCATAAAGGCTTACATTTTTTCTTCATATCAGACCTTGAATTCCTTAATACAATTTCTTGAAAATCCTTTGAAAAAAGTTTTTTTTTTTTTTTTTTTTTGTTTAAAGCTGGTATGAACCCTATCAGTTATATTTGTGACAAAGAAATACAGCACAGCTGTTGAACCGATGTAATGAGCCAGGTGTGTCAGCCTCACTGGGCTGTAGAGGCTCACCTGGTGGTTTTACACACACGGTCATCAGCAAAACTTCTGCCTGGCTAAAGTCTGGTAGGGACTTCCAAGTGATAGGGAAATCAGAATCCAGTGCCACCAGCTTAGGACATGAAACTGGAGTGGTCTGCATTGATTCCTGTTCATGGTCACTTCTGTCTAGTATGTGTTTTGCTTTATTTTTCATGAATTGTACTTTGATTTTAATAAACTTTGATTTGAATTAAAAAGAAGAAAAAAAAGGTATGTGGGACGTTATAGTGGATCAGATCAGTGAGAGAGAGAAAAGTGTGTTCATGTTTGTTGTCTGTACAGTTGGCAATGACCACAGACCTTACACTGAAGAGGATTGGGTGCTCTGTGTCTGTCTTACTGTGGCTGATTAGTTTGACTAGGCACAGAAGGTCCTACAGCAAATTTGGCACAAGTGTCTGCAAGCTCTGAAGATAAATACATAGGCATACACTGACAACATGCACAATTGAAGATGAAAGATTATACACAGACATAAGCTGACAACATGCACAGATGTACACTGATAAAGTAATGGTGTCAACTCGAACAGAAATGTGTCCAGCACTTGTATACTCGCCTGTGTGACAGTTTCTGGCCATTGGCAGTTTCCAGTTTCTCACCTTGACATATAGTGGATGTGTCAGCACTAAATTCTGAGGACACCTTGATGTAGTGTGCTTGTACCACGTGACCTTAGACTGAAGTCTGGATATTGTGATGTAGCATACGTACTACATGACTTTCAATTGAACTCTGTGGATAACTTGTGTTTATGTATTGTATAACCCATTACTGAAATATGTGAATAATATGAGATATGTTCAACATGACACAAGGCTGGTGTCCATGAATACCTTACTGTATATACTGCATGACCCCAGGCTGAAAAGTGTGGATACCTTGATGTATTGTGGATGGGTATAGTGGATGGCACATCCAGCTCTAGAGACGGAGACAATGGTCACCATTTATTTCTCCTCAGTTTGATCTGAATTGTGCAGAAGACATATAGATTGGATTGGATTGTATGAGTTTTAACACTGATGCCTAAACCCTTGGTTTTCTGACAGCAGACTGTATCGGACAGAAATAGAGCAGTGGGGTCTGTACTACTCTAACAGACTGTGTAGCAGAGAGAAATTGAGCAGCTAGGTCTATACTTATATAACAGACTGTGTAGCAGACAGAAATCGAGCAGCTAGGTCTATACTTCTCTAACAGACTGTGTAGTAGACAGAAATTGAGCAGCTAGGTCTATACATCTCCATCAGACTGTAACAGAAATTGAGCAGCAAGGTCTATACATCTCCATCAGACTGTAACAGAAAAATGAGAGCAGCTAGGTCTATACATCTCCATCAGACTGTAACAGAAATTGAGCAGCAAGGTCTATACATCTCTAACAGACTGTGTAACGGACAGAAATTGAGCAGCTAGGTCTATACATCTCTAACAGACTATAACAGAAATAGAGCAGCTAGGTCTATACATCTCTAACAGACTGTAACGGACATTGAGCAGCTAGGTCTATACATCTCTAACAGACTGTAACAGAAATTGAGCAGCTAGGTCTATACATCTCTAACAGACTGTGTAACAGAAATTGAGCAGCTAGGTCTATACATCTCTAACAGACTGTAACAGAAATTGAGCAGCTAGGTCTGTACATCTCTAAACAGACTGTGTAACAGAAATTGAGCAGCTAGGTCTGTACATCTCTAACAGACTGTGTAGAACTGAACAGACAGAAACGGGGCAGCAAGGTCTGTACCTCTCTTAACTGACAGTGTAGCACTGAGCAGACAGAAATAAAGCAGCTAGGTCTATGCACCTCATCAACAGTGAAACAATTGAACAGGCTACATGACCCAACTGGTTCAATCATTTCACAAGTTCCATCACATGCACACGCACATGCATGCTTAGAAGAAAACTCACATGGACGTTCGCTCTGTCAAAGCCACTGGAAATGAAGGTGATCTCATGTCCAGTACATGCCTTTAATCAACCATAGATCAACACATGGTGAAATCACTGTGTCCAATATATGCCATCATTCAATCGCCATTCAACCACACAATTCAACACATGATAAACTCACAGTGTCCAATGCATGCCTTCATTCAACCACAGATCAAAACAAGGTGAACCAAGCTCATTGTGTCCATAGTATGCCATCATTCAATCACCATTTAACACATGATCAACTCACGGTGCCCAATACATGACTTCATTTCAACATGTCAACGCGTGATCAACTCATACTAGTACAAGCCTTCATTCTGTAGCAAAATGGTCACATTGTCCTATGCTCTTTGTGTTTAACGCATGCCTTCATTCAACATGCATCAACAAATGGATACACTCACCATGTCCGAAACATGCCTTCATTTGTCATATATCACCACAGACCAACTCATGTCCAGAAAATGCCTTCATTCAATATACATCAACACATACAAAGTGACACTGAAAACTGGAATGCTCAAATAACTGGAAAGCGAGGAAATCAATGTCAGACCAACTTCTGAATGCTCCATCACAACACAGCACACGTCGCTATCTGCATGTGGACAAAGTTTTACCCTATCTGACATAACAATCGCATCAAGCAGTGAAAACATAACTTAAAAGACCTAGACAAAGAATGCAAAAATGGTTGAAACCTGACCTAACCTTGAGCTAACGCACACACACATAAATAGAAAGATGGTGTTTTTGTAGTGCCTATTCTAGCAACAAGTTATTCATTGGGTAATGACATCTGGCTGTGCATGATTCAATTCATTAGTCTGGCCAGTGATGTCAAATGCTTCACAGGTTCACATTTATGTCTTTTGTTGCTGTTCACTGGATTTTTCTGTGTGACCTTGCACTCCCTGCTATCAGCTATTTCAAAATGTGTGTAGCTGCTGTGTCTTTGTTGCACAGCACTGCACTGAAGTAGCCTGAGTGTAGCTACCACTATCAAGGTTGAGCAAGATCAAGTCCCACAACCTAACAGCTGCAGATCTTATCTATTAAGAGCTTCATCATGTCCAGAGTATAACATTACTGAAGACAGTGTCCATTTCTCTCTTCCACTGATTTAACCTCCCCTGACCTGAATCGGGCACCTATTTACCACTGAGTGGACAGACAGGGTTTTCTAGGTGTAACAATCCAGCCTCACAGGTAGCGGTTACTTGCAACCATCAGCAATGTAGACGAATGCTTTAACCACTGGCCAACTGGCCCCTCTGCCAGCTCTATACCCATCCATGTTACTGTGCGTCTCCAACTTCATGGAGTATTCTTCCCATGCTTTGACAGCCCTCCATGGGCACATGGCCATGTACACACACACACTGTATATAGCCTGAAACCATCGGACAAGGCTGTGGCAATTCCACAGACACACATGCAGCACTGCACAGATCCCCCACCCCCACCCCCCCATTCGCTGTGTAAAGAGAGAATATGACCTGGAGAGGTCACCACACAATGCCCAGCATCAGGGCAGTCACTGCGAGTGGTGTGCTTCCAGTCTACAGTCAGGCCACACATCTGCCCTGATTTGGTCTTGTTTTGTTACAACTGGCTGCGCTTTGTTCTAATGTTATTCCAACACATCAAAAGAATTCCCAGGTCATATTTGGCTTTGTGCATCACTAGCCTGCTTTCTTGTAAGCTGCTTTGAAGTTTTGCAACACATATGGTGAACTAAGCATAGACTGGGATAGTGAGTCTTACTACTAGTCTCAGGTGATAGACTGGGATAGCGAGTCACACTACTAGTTGTCTCAGGTGAGGAAGTCAAAGCAAGTCGTGTACATATTTTACACTGAAGCTGAATGAGATGACTAATCAATTGATCTGTTTTCTTGGACAGGAAATGCTGTCGCTTTATTATCTGTAAACTTAACACTGGTGTTGCTTCACTTTATCACGGCCTGCTACAGAGGAAGTTTTGATCCGATTAAGCAACACAGTGCTATGGGTATAGCGGGAACTGTTAAGAAGTAGCACTGGGTACACTGACTGCAGTCAAGCAATATCAAAAAGCATCCATATGATTTTTTTTTTTTTATAATGCTGTGTCCATCCGGAAAAAACTTTCCCATTTCCAATTGATCCTACAAATAGTATTCCATGGAACAGTTTCTCATAACATGACTGCTGTTTTCCCACTGGCTGGCACAACATCTCACATCGCCGAAGTACTAAGAGCAACCAATTCTACATGGGGATTGTCCAGTATATCTCTATAGCCACAGTACAGTCAGCAAGCATTTCAAGATGTGATCATCCAGTATATCTCATACAGCCACAGTACACAGAGTAATCTTGATGGGATTACCTCAATGGCCAGTAACAGTAGTGTATTAGGGAACTCGCCAACAATGATGCATTGAAGTTACAACTGCAGCAAGACGGTCACTTTCATGCTTTCCAAAGGAAACTTGGCTGGCCATTGCCTTGGCCATTTAACAATACATTATTCCGTCCCATAGACCTCAAAGTTGGAAATTGTTCTCTTCAACAGTGATCTTTCGAGACAAGTCAAAGGTTGCACTTTCCCCCCAAACAAGGTGGGACAGCGATGGTGCTTCTCTTTTCGAGCGGCAAATAAAAGTTGTGATCTGACACTGAACATGTCTTTACGATGAAAGGAACACTGCACTGATGTAAAATCATCCAATTCTTCCTGGTGCCTTTGCTAAAGGATTTCAGAAACATTCTACAGGCTGACAGACTTCAGAAACATTCTACAGGCTGACGGACTTCACAGACATTCTAATGTAAGCAGCATACATGCCTTTCATACTTTTTCTCGATTACAATTTAAGGTTAATTTAAACTGCAGAAATTTAGATGATGCATTCATGAAAAATCTGGTTGGACACTTTAAAATCATGCATGATAAACTTTTAAAACATGCCAAGATTTGGTTATTTGAGTAAGGTTAGTAAACTTTAAATCTTTGTGGTCGAAATGTTCAAACATGAAACAATAACCTGTTTGCTGCCATTGAGTTAAAACAAATAATGTATTTATTGTGTGTTTTAGTCTCTTTGTATAAGTTTGCTGATTTTCCAAAATATGGCCAAACTGTTGTCATGAGATCACCATGAGTGTATTTTTTGTACATGGCCACTGTATCAATTCATCCTTTCTGACTGGAGAGTGGTGATCCCAGCAACTATACCCTTCGTTTAACTGACAGGTGGGCTGGGTCCACATTATGTGTTGCTCTTTGCACTGTGTGGACATATACACAACTTTACACTGACACACACACGACACCGACATGTCCATCACTCCACCATCCACACCGCTGCTCCAGTATGACGTTAAGGTAATGCATCCCCCTTGCACACACCGCTTAATAACAAAGTCTGAATATGCACTGTGACGATTTGCAAGCTGGTGCACCCACATACAACTTACCACACACAATCACAGTCAAATAAACAATGCAAAAAATGACTGTGTACATCCGCACTGGTGTACATGAACTTAATAAAAGAATGACAATAGGCAAACTAAAATGTGGCCTGATTATGAAATTTCTTGCTGGAGAAAAAAATTTGATTCTATTCCATTTTCCTCACAGAAAATTGCACTGCAGCATCCTCTGTCAAGTCCCTTTGATAAGTACTGGTTGGAATGAAGACACTGAAATACCACTGTCCATGGTCTACCCTGACTTCACATGTCCACTGGTTTAGATGGCATTTCCCTCTGACTCTTTAGTTTCAGCCTACCTAGTCTACTCAGTGTTTTTTATACCAAGCACAATTCTCCGATGGTATTTCCCTCTAATTCTTTAGTTTCAGCCCATCTAGCATATTCATTCTTTCATTCCAATCACTAATCTCCACAAGCCACACCAGTGACTTTCTTCATGAAGGTGACAACTGAAAACCTGACAAAGAGGTAACCATTATAGTAAGGGAGAGAGAAGCCGGATGACCAAGAGCTGCGAAAACATCGGATACGGAATGTGTTGTGGTTTGACCAGCACATTGCTCCTCTGGACATCACTATCTCACGGCTGTCCCTGGGGAAAAAAAATCAGGCTGTTACATCCAAACCATTCCATCAAAATGCAACCAGGCCAAAAGCCTGGTGTCACAGACTTAAAGTGCACAACACAGTGCAGATTGATTAGTTATTGTTGGTCATGCCAACTATTCCAGTAGACCGGATCAGCTCTTGATGAAAAGAGGAAGAATTATTGGCTGATGTCAGTACAGCTGACTTCCCACAGATCTGGTCCATGTTTAACCACCAGTAATATACTTCTTAAACAATGCTTTGTTTTCTGATGTACATTGCAATAATGCTCTTTTCCACAGGACGAATAGGAACGGTCAATTTTCTTTTATATAAACATATTTTTCTGCAGCAGAGCGCCAACACTTCCAGAAAATGGTTACTAGTCTTCAGCTTACTTATCCTACTTAAAAACAAAATAGCCCATGTTTATTCCCCATTTAAGTTCTTATCTTTCTTTCTTTAAGACAAGAAAATCAATACTTAGTTGGAACTAGTACTTGAAAGTGGTGAGGAAAGTTTTCATCTTTGACAATACCACTTGGCACTCCTTGATTCAGTGACACACTGGAAAGAGCAGTGTCTGTGCTTTCAAGTGCCTGGATACTTAATGTTAATCTTAGGAAAAAGCAACTATGCCATAAAAGATGGTCACTTGTTGGTCTGTTTGAAACCCAGGCATTCAAGGTGGTAGATGATGTTGTTAAGCTGACATCTGCATGTTCCACACATTCAACAAGGTGATCCAGTTATGTATAGCTTGCAAAAAAAACAACACAATCTGAAGTAATAAACATCTCTTAGGACAAAATTACACTTCAGTTAACTGATTTTCCATATATGATGTCTAAGTATTGTTTTTTTGCAATCTAAATTGGAAACTGTTCACTGTGATTGTTCTCAAAACACTTCATTCTCAAAACACTTCATTCTCAAACACTTCATTCTAACTCACTCTCCTGATGCTGGGGACCATTTGGTTCAGTTGTTTGGACAAATCAATTGATCTTCATTAAGAATATTCTTACATTATGTATTTCAACTAACTAGTGGTCAATTCATTTCTTCCAAATGATTAAGAACAATGAAATCCTCTCAAACCTAAAAAAATTGATTTAGCAAAGGAAATAATAAAAAAAAAACCAACAACAGAACAATGTTCAGACATCACTCTTCTAGTTTTTGTCAACAACTGTTTTGTTGCACTTTTTCAGTTTCACTGACATTCCTTCTGTGTATGAATTGTAAATATTTTTACACCTTTTTGAATTACTCACAATAAATCTTTTATCATCTCCTTATTTAATACGTTGGGTCTGAAAATGGAGAGCAGTCGCTTAAATGAATCAGCTGCTGGTCAACACAGATTTCTTACTTATTCATGTGACCCCTGCCTTCCCCAAGTTCTACAACACACCATGTCATCCCTCTTGTAAGCTCTACATAACACCATGTCATCACTGGTGTAAGCTTTGCAACATATCATGTCACTTACCTGTAAGTTCCACAACACTCCATGTCCTCACTCCAATAATTTTTACATCACATCATTTCCCTGTAAGCTCTACTACACACCATGTCATCTCCCTCTAAGTTCTACAACACACCATGTCATCCCCCTGTATGCTGTACAACACACCACGTCATTCCCTGTAAACTCTACAACACACCATGTCATCCCCCTGTATGCTATACAACACACCACGTCATTCCCTGTAAGCTCTACAACACACCACTTCATCCCCCTGTAAGCTGTACAACACATTATATCATCTCCCTGTTAGCTGTACAACACACTACGTCATTCCCTGAAAGCTCTACAAAAATACACCACGCCAACCTCTCCGTCAGTTCTTCAACACACCGTGTCATCTCCACATCATATCCCTGCACCCGTCCTCCCCGATAAGCTCTGAAGCACACCATGTCCCCCTTTTCTTCAGAAACTCTGTAACACACCATTTCTCTCACCTTGTTCCATCAGACACAGCAACAACTCATGATATGGGGATTCAGGGGAGGCCACTCCCTGAAATGTAGCGAGAAAGGAGCGGCGGTGCATGTCGTCATTGAGCTGACGGAAGAAGTCCAAGGCTGCCCAGACAAAAGAGGCGTCGGTCGACCACCTCCAGCTCCCCATACGACCTAATACGTGGGGAAAACTGGGCATAGTCAAGGAGCAAAATTGATTATACCATGATGATACAACACCAGGGGTAAACAAACCACTGTAAAGGTGAGATGTATTTGATAATACCATGATGGTATAACACCGGGGGTAAACTAACCACTGTAAAGGTGAGATGCAAGTGATAATACCATGATGGCACAACACAGTAGAAAACTAACCACTGTCAAATTAACCACTGTCAAAGAAAATGATGACACAACCATGAAAATGCAACACGGGTGTAAAGTAACCACATCCAAAGTGAGATACATGGTGACACTACTAGAATCATAAAACACAGGTGTAAACTAACACCGCGCAAGGCAAGACACATGGTGAAACTACCATGACACAATACAGGGGCAAAACAGTCACTGTCAAGGTAAGATACATGGTGATTGCAGTGCAAAGATGTAACGATAGAGGGTGAAATTGCCGCTGTCACTCCAGACTAATCACACGGACACTGCTGTACTTTTCAAACTAAAAGCTGCTACTTTTTTTTTTCCTGAACTCTAACCTCTGCAACTACTATTCTAGCAGCTGCCTACTTATATAGCTTTTTCTTTTTTCTATTCTTAGCTTGCCATAGTTATCTTGTGATCTGCAGTTAATTAGATGAACTTTCACATATTTGCAGAAGTTGCTGAGGACAAGTTCTTCAGCAGCTTCCATGCCGCAACAAACAGCAGTAAAAAAGAATTTGATAGCTGATATTTTTTTTCATCATTAAATGTGTTGACCTTTCCCATTTGCTTGCCAGTTCACACCTGGCATACCTCATTATGCATAGTCTTTGTTTATACTGTTCTCGCCATTTTCGTTATTGGTTTTCGCTGTTGTTTTCTTGGCTAATCAAGAAGTGGCCTGTGTGTTGATTTGCAAGAAAAATTGGCAGGTGAGGCTAACGAAACGGTGTGGTTTATAGCCTGAAAATTATGATATACCATGTCTGCCAGGAGGCTGGTATCACTGTGGGCAACTTATCATCACGTGTGCCTTGAACCAAGAAGTCAAGACTTCAATGACACCGACTCGCACAGATCTTTGTGCAGATTTAAATAGAAACTACAAACTGTACAAAGGATACAGGACATCACAAATAGAAGCACACACAGCACATCACAAATAGAAGCACACAGCTTATACAAACAAAAGATTCACTGTGTAAAAGAACTCTGGTGGCACAAAAGGTACACGGCACTATAAACAGAAACACATATGGCAGTACAATGAACATAAGACACCACATATACAGAAACTCACAGATTTAAACAACACAGAACAAACTTGAGTGCAAAAACAAATTCACAGTACACAGGATATAAAATACTCTGTATATATACCAGACAGACAGCGCAGAAGACAGCAGGAAGCATCCACCCCAGCCCAGGCAGGACCCAAAGGATAGAGAATGTACACAGGACTTAAAACACTCTGTATCACCAGACACACAGTACAGACGACGACATTGGACCACAGAGGGCCCCAAGGATACAGAGTGTACAGAGGACATACATGAACCTATCTCTGTATCACCAGACTGACAGTGCAGACGACAGCAGACCTGGTAGGGGGGCATGGATACAGAGTGTACCCAGGACACTGACAGATGGTGCAGAAAGCAGCAGCCCACGGTGGGCCCCAAGGATACAGAGCTTTCAGCCACACGTTGGTGGAGGCACTGAGGAAGAAGCATGTCAGGCTCCAGGTCGCCATGGCGACAGGCGAACGCTGGGTGAAGTTGGAGAGGGACAGCATGACCCACTCCTGGACAAGACATGCTGCGACTGCTGGTGCAGATTGTTGAACACCTGGCACACACAGACACACAGGTACAGCAAGGTCAACAGCTCACATCCCAGATGATGCATATGTCCAAACCAAACTTTCCTTTCTCACTGACAATATCATCGAGCAACCTTCACTATAAAGCAGACTAGTCCATGTATGCTACACCCCATCTACTCAGCCCCGAGACTTTTGTGCCCACAGCTAAGAAAACTAAATAAATGAATGAAGCTAAAGGGAAAGATTTTGGATGAAGGTCTCAAAGACAAGAGTCAGCAAGTTACATAAAACACTGCTCAAATGTAGCCGGGTCTGATGCTGGTATGAACACACACAACAACAGATGGACATAGAACTGTTGTCCACACTTGAATTATCATCATGCCCAGACCATTTTCCCAACTTCCTGTCAGTAATATTCCTACCACTTCCTACTTCATTTCTTTTTAACAGGAACTCAAAAAGAAATGTCGGTAATATTCCTACTACTTCCTACTTAATTTCTTTTTAACAGGAACTCAAAAAGAATTTTTCTGAAGAAGCATGTGATACCTGTACAAAAGAGAACGTTCTATAAAGATGTGCCCAAGTCATTTTTTGTGTGGATGTTATGATGTATTGTTACAATTATCAACTGGTACAACTTATTTTCATTACACTCCCCGAAGATGGAGTATGGCTGCCTTAACGGCGGGATAAAAAAAACCGGCCATACACACAAAACTCCACTGCCTGTCTATACAAGCAGTGTCCGCTGGAGTATCAGCCTGCATATGCAGAAAGAAAGAAAAGAAAGAAATTTTTTATTACAAATAAACATATTCATGATAATCATAGGAAAGATAAAATGGCAAAAGAGGTTGTGTGTGGTTTATGTGAGTGTGCAAAATTTGTCCTTTTTCAAATTTTTTTTTTGTTGTTGTTGTCATTTTACTGCTATGATGGTACAGGCATGCAGTATGTGACAATGTTTTTACAAAAACAGCTAGTTTACGTACGGTTAGGCAAAAACAAGAGACAGCATTTCCTTTCACATGCCTGTATCTCTTCTCCTTCCACGTTGGTCCACTCTGTCATAAACTACAGTGACACATTTCAGATTATTATGTCTATTATCACCTGTCTGATGTTTTTGTTCCTTCCACTTTGGTTCATTCTGTCATAAATTAAGTTGAAATGCAAACAGAAGGGACAACAGCATCACAGGAAAGGAGAAGGGTGTGAATAAAATCATGAGGGGTCTTTGAGAGTTTGGGTAAAGGAGGAGGGGTGGGTGGACGGAGAATGGCAAGTGGAAGGGGTTGAAGCTAGGGAAGGAAGGGGTAGGAGCAAGCCATGTCACAGTACAAAATGTTTACTGAATTACAGCAAGCTGTGTTTAGAGATGACCCAAAACATGTACCACAACGCTTGCACACTAATTAGTATGCAGGAGCTATCTGTAACAAGTAGTTTCGTACAAAAGGTCTGCTCACTTCGGAGAAAAATTCCCAGGCTCTGGACTGCAAAGATTGTCAACATAAGGACCAGACATGCGGCCCTTAGTATAGAAAGAGTTAAGACTTCAGTGACAGCTGAAGGTCTACCTTGAACAAGATATGTGATTTATGGTTAGTGTCTGACAATAAAGCAGCTCAATTTTGTTAATCATTATAGAGACCAGCTTTATTCATTTGGAAGACAAACCCAGTCGTAAATGACCTTGCCTCAAAGATAGATTCACTTCACAGATGCACTGACTTCAAAAATACTGCCTTTGTAGTGAGGTGACACAGGGACTGACCTGAAAGACGACCTTGGCAATGAGGTGGGGGTAAGGCTGCTGGCTGGACAAGAACTCTCCAATCACTTTGTTCATGATGTCCTGAGCAGGAAAGAAGTCAGCCAGAAAGGCTGGCAGCAGTCGTGTGATGACCCGTGCCTCATAAGGGTAACCCTTCTTGATCCTGTCACAACACATGTCTGGTTAGAGCTGATCTGTGTATCAGCAGTCAGGTCTCTTTTATTACCAATGGTTGCAGAGTTCTTTGACTGCAGAGAGTGACAAGTGTAAACGAGGCAGAGTTGTTTGTCTGCATGGAGAGAGTGAGAAGTGTAAAGAAGGCGGAGCTGTCTGCATGGAGAGAGTGAGAAGTGTAAAGAAGGCGGAGCTGTGTCTGCAGGGAGAGAGTGAGAAGTGTAACGGAGGCAGGGTTTGTTTGTCTCCAGGGAGAGAGCGAGAAGTGTAAAGGAGGCAGAGTTGTTTATCTGCAGGGAGAGAATTAGAAGTGCAAAGAATGCAGAGTCATTTGTCTCCATGGAGAGAGTGAGAAGTGTAAAGAATGCAGAGTTATTTGTCTGCAGGGAGAGAGTGAGAAGTGTAAAGGAGGCAGAGTTCTTTGTCTCCCAGGGAGAGAGTGAGAAGTGTAAAGGAGGCAGAGCTGTGTC
The DNA here is from genome assembly GCA_016801955.1 of Conus betulinus. Classification (NCBI taxonomy): domain Eukaryota; kingdom Metazoa; phylum Mollusca; class Gastropoda; order Neogastropoda; family Conidae; genus Conus; species Conus betulinus. The sequence goes on from JADBJO010001430.1 coordinate 98,748, forward strand.
TCCAGGGAGAGAGTGAGAAGTGTAAAGGAGGCAGAGCTGTGTCTGCAGGGAGAGTGAGAAGTGTAAAGGAGGCAGAGTTATTTGTCTGCTGCAGGAGAGAGTGAGAAGTGTAAAGGAGGCAGAGATGGGGAGTTTGTATTATACTCCCTGTTTGGCTAGTACACTTACCATGTCTGACCACAGCATTCAGCAGCAGTTAGTTAGCTCTGCCAGGCCGAATTTTTTGTGGCTAATGCAGTAATAAGACCATCACTTGACCCCCATCCTACTTCCGCCAGGGAAGAAGCCGGTTTAAACTTCCTGTTCCTCATTCAATGAGGCCTATGCGCAAGGTACCCCGAGAACCATAGCGCTAGCGGGGAAGGTAGGGTGGGCATTAGAGTCTGACAGTAAGTATACTAGCCAAACAGGGAGCATAATACAAACTCGCCATTTTGGCATCACACACTTTACCATGTCAGACCGTAGCAGAATTGAAGCATAATACAAACTCGCCATTTTGGCGTCACATACTTTACCATGTCAGACCATAGCAGAATTGAAAGGAATTGGAGGAGGGCTTAGTGCCCTAATGGTTCTTGGGGTTAGCAGAGGAATAGATATGGCTGTGTTAGCTGCAAAAGAAGTCCCTAGAACCATCAACCCTGGTCATATGGACATCCCTTAAATAAAAGTTTATGAAGGGATTTTCCGAATGCCAGTAGGCTGCCTCCAGGAGGTGGCACAAAAGGACAGAGTGATGGATTGCTGTGGAAGTGGCCAGCGCCCCCTGACCTCATGAGCCTGGGGAGATAAGACAGGGGCAGATCCTAAAACGCCTGGACATAGATCTGACCGTCTTGGAAAAGCCATCTAGAGATAGGACTGGGGAGAAGCGCCTTCAGCGCGAGCGTTCCCAGTACCCCTGAATGGAGTCAGCCGTGAGCCTTAATGAAAAAAATAGGTGAGATAGGAAGGTGTCTATCTGGATATTGGAAGGGCCAGATGGGGGAACAAGCTCTGTGCGAAGTCACTAATCCGTAGATTTTGCGAGACCCCAGCTCCAGCGGGTATGTCTAGGACGGACTGGGATTTGTTCGTCTGTGAGGGAGGGGCAGATGCTGGCAACTGGGCTGGCATAGTATCCGTGAGAGCCGGCGGAGCATCTGAGCATGTCCCCATGAGTGCTCACCGGAGGGGGGGGAACATGGAGGAGGAACTAGAGGTCCGGAACCAGGACTGGTTTGGCCATCACGGGGTGATGAGGCTGAGCCTGCGTCTTCCCAGTCTTGCCTTCCTGATCACCCTGTGGAGGATTGGGAATGGAGGGAAGGCGTATGTCATGAGGCCAGACCAGGGAAGGGAGAGCAACCCTGGGCCTGAACACTATTCCCCACCGGGCTCAGGGTTAGCCTGCTGAGGGTCCCTTCTTCTGTGTGGAGAAGGGTTCCTGCTATGTGTCTCGCGCAGCGGGTGATTCCGTGCGTGTGGACCAGCAGAGGAGGCCTCATTACGGTTCGCCCCCCCCCCCAGTTGAATAACAAGGCACCAAAGTGTTGTCCGTGGGCAGAACAAGTCGGTGCGAGACATGGGGTTGGAAGCAGGTGGGGGCAAGCCTGACCGTTTCCAATTCCAGGACATTGATGTGAAGACGGGCGGACTGAGCGTCCCACACTGTGTGTCCCCCACTCCCAATGTATGAGGATTCTCCAAGTGGGCGACCAGTCCGAGTTGGAGGGGTCTGTGTAGAGGTCCAGGGGTTGGGTTGGGAGGGAAATGGGACCCCGTGGGACAAGGTGGTGGGGTCACGCCACTCTCCTGTAGCCCATAGGAACCAATGACCCAGGGGGATGAACTGAAGCCAGTTGTCGGTGGTCTGAGACCATCGACAACAGAACTCCCTTGGAGTTGGCGCGCTTGGGGACCGGCCTAGGGGATAAGGAACGAGAGGAACTCATTATCCCCAGGAGGGAGGTAAGGGTTCTGGCCGCGGTGTGGGTGGATAGGCAGAGGTGGGAGGTGGGAGATGAGGTCCCCAATGCGGGTGGACCTCTCTTGGGTCGGGAAACCATATGGATAGTGTGTTGAAACTCATGCCCAGCGAGGAGGACCACTGACTGCAGGTGAGTTCACACTTGTTGGGGTTGGTGACAACCCTAGTTTTTGGAACAGGGGCGTAGAGGATGGTTGGTGTGGGATTGACACCAAGCCTTGGAGGGACCCAGGATGAGCCAGTTGTCCAGGTACACCAGGGGGCGAAAGTCCTCCTGTCTGGTCAGGAGGCCATCTCCTTGACCGCCGTCCTGAATGGGAAGGGTGCCGGGGAGAGGTGGAAGGGCCGAAAGGGAGCGGCCGAAACTGGAACCCCTGATCTTGCCAGACGAACCGTAGGTATCGTCTGTGAGATGGGTGTATAAGGTTGGAGTAGAAACCTGGTTGGGATGGGGGATCCTTGTGCCGGCCCTCTTTGGAGAAGTTTTGAGACTTTTCTGAACCTTAATGAACCTTGGGCTCCCGCGTGACATGCAGGAAACTACCCACTATACCACCGAGGACCTTGGGGGAGAAGGTGAATTTGGGTACAAATTCTAAGGCAGGCTTCCCTTTTGGGGGTAGCCTGCATTGGGCTGCAGGGATGTAGAAGAAATTTAGAAATGGTGGCACCTTGTCTTTCGCCCTTTGGACGCAGTGATCGTGTGTCCGCTGGTCGGGTAGGGGAGGTATCAAAATGATGGTCACGCGTCCCATCTGCAGAACCCCCCCTCTACAACGGCTGTACATTCTACCGTAGAAAGAACGGTTTGCTCTGGGGAATCGGCACGCGGGTCCTCTGGGACAAAGAGCAACTTCTGGAAAGCAATGTGGCTCAAACCGTTGGGGTCCTACACCATTTTGGGCTATGGTGGAGAGCAAACACGGAGCACACAACCACAAAGTGGAGACAAATTGGTAGATTAAGAGATGGTAAAGACACTCGATCTACCTTGTAATAATGATACATGGGGTACTAATAAATGTGCACAAGTTGGTAGATCAAGAGATCGTAAAGACACTCGATCTACCTGTAATAATGATAAATAAGGTACAAATAAATGTGCCCAGGGAAGCCCCCGTATTGCCAAACCAGGTGCGATGAAGGTGAACACCATGCAGTGAGACAATATGGCGGAAACGCCGACCAGCGTGGAACAATAAAAGATGGCTGATCGATTGTCCGGCGAGGGTTCGATCGCTGAAAGTGACACGCAATGGAGCGCAAAAGTAAAATACACCTGATCTACCTGTGATAATGATAAATAAGGTAGTACAAGAGTAAATACACCTGATCTACCTGTGATAATGATAAATAAGGTAGTAATCAATGTGCACCAGTTGATAGATCAAGAGATCATAAAGACACTTGATCTACCTGAGATAAATTAGGTACGAATAAATGTGCACAAGTAGGTAGATCAAGAGACCCAAGCAAAAAGACAGAAGTATAGGCGAGACAGAGCACACAAGACTTATCTTGCTTTGGCGACAGGCTGAAGGTGAATGAGGTACAGGAAGCGAACATCGGCATCTTCCGTTGGTGGAAGTGGGGTGGGCGTCACGTGACTGTTGTATGACTGCATTTGCCACAAAAATTTTCGGCCTGGCACAGCTGACTGACTGCCATTGAATGCTATGGTCTGACATGGTACAGTATATGACGCCAAACAACAGATCGTACAGACACTCGATGTACCTGTAATAATGATACATAGGGTACCACATAGGGTACAAATAAATGTGGCTGGGGAAATCTCCGTACCGGCAAACCATGTGTGACCGAAGGTGGGCATCATGCGGTGGGGCAATATGGTGGATACGCCGACCGGCGTGGAACAATGGCAGATCGATTGACCGGTGAGGGTTTGATTGCCGAAAGTGACAAACAATGGGACATGAAAGTAAAATAAACTAACGCACTGTAGATATATGAGAGGCGAGGCTGAAAGGCGACTAGGTAGAGGAGAATTTAGGATAACAAATGCTTGTTTCTTCTCTTCAATAGAGGGTTGAGAGATCATAAGGCGAACTCGATCGACCTGTACTAGAAATAATGATAATAAGGCGGTAAAAGATAGAGAGATCGTAAAGAACTCGATCAACCTGTACTAGTACAAATGAAAATAGGGTGCTAACAAAAGTGGAGGTGAACCTCTGTAGCACGACGAGCGACGAGCGAGGACGACCAAGCAGAGGTCGGCTGGCGTGGCGTGAATAAAGATGGCGGCTTGAGCGACCGGTGAAGTTCGATTGTCAAAGTGAATTTACAGGGATGGAGTGCGAGAATAAAACAAAGCGCCGAGATAGATGAATAACTGGCTGAAGGCAAAAGGGGAGAGAATTAAGGGTGGGGGGGGGGCCCGTTACTACACAGAGTGGACGCGTTCCTACACCAGTGAGTAAGGGCCGAATGGAGAACAAACAGCACTGAAAAGTGAAGTTGCGAGCTGTCACGCCGTAGAGCGTTAATAAAATTAATAAAACGCCCACCATAAGCCTCAAGTGGCAATAGTACCCATGGTTTAGTGTAAGCCACAACAGAACAAGTAAAGAAGGCAAGTGCACAAGCAATCTCTACAAAAACAGAAGTATAGGCGAGACAGAGCAATAAAACCTGTCCTTGTTAGGCAGGAGGCCGTGCTGAATGAGGGACAGGAAGTTTTTACACCAGCTTCTTCCCTGCCAGAAGTAGGGAGGGCATCACGTGATGGTCTTATTACTGCATTAGCCACTAAAAGTTCGGCCTGCAGAGCTAACTAACTGCCGCTGAATGCTATGGTCTGACATGGTAAAGTATATGACGCCAAATTGTTTGTCTGCAGGGAGAGAGTGAGAAGTGTAAAAAATGCAGAGTTTGTTTGTCTGCAGGGAGAGAATAAGAGCACAGGGATACACAGCTGGTTGTTGGCAGGAACAGAATAAGTGTACAAGAGGAGAGTTGTTTGTCTGCATGGAGAATGCCTGCATTAAAAGAGTGAAAAGTGTAAAGGCAGCAGTGTTGTTTTTCTGCAAGGAGAGAAGCTGAAGTATAGAGAAGAAGAGTTGTTTGTCTTCAGGGACACAGGAAGAAGTGTAAAGCAGGCAGAGTTGTTTGTCTTTAGGACAGCTGGTTTGTTTGCAACTTGGGTCAAACTGGGGAATTAAAACCTCTAAAAAAATACCCATACAATTCAGTATTGCTGTAAATGAGAAAGCAAGGCATCAAATAATAGAAAAATAAACATGCACACATACAATTGCCCTGCTCTTTCTTTCTCTCTCTCTCACACACACACAACATATGCATGCACAAATGCACAAGTATACACCTGCCCTCTCTCTCTGCCCAACCTCCTCTCTCTCACACAAAAATACACTCAAACATACACACACACACACGAACATACATACACATACACTTGCCCTTTCATATACAGACACAGACACAGACGAGGCACACACACCAAGTTACACCCAGCCTACCTGTCCAAAGAGGACAGTGACTCTTTCCATGGCCAGGATCAGAGACTCGGGGTCCTGATAGAGAGTCTCCATACCAATGTCACCGCTAAACGCCGGCTCATCACGTGGCCGTGGACTGTACTGGTCACACGACTTTCCTGCACATGGCACCAATGAAAAAGAATCGACATGTCAAGGCCACTCCATGACTATGAGAGGCCACTCCATACACTGGGATGACCTGGCCAAGGTTGGGGCCTGGTTCAGAAATCCATGCTCTCTCGTTTCAAGCAGCTTAACTTTTATCACCCACATGACACAGCCTTGTCAGAGATGTTCTCTTTGGAATCAACATTCTATATAGTCCAGCCTCCCCCAGGTCCTGATGAGGCTTTACATTTAAGTCCCATACGCAAATGCATGAAAACAGCCTGCACACTGTTCCACTGATGATGATAGATGAGTAGGTCTTCATGCTCCAATGGGATAGATGATCCAAACTCTCAAACACCACCGCTGCCAACAACAACAATATGAATATAAAGGCTGTAAAAAGTAGAAAACTTTCTTCCTATCTGATGACCTGTCCAAACCCTGGTTCAGTGGATGGCTTTCTGTCATAATTATCTGATGCTTTCTCTTAACTTTCTTGACAAGCGCGCGCCCGCTACCGCCTGACCGGAAATCACACAGCCAAAAGGCTGAGCGCCTGCCAGCACCCGGTAAAACACGTGGCAACAATGGGCGCTGCCATGTTTCTCGTAGAAAAGGAAGTCTTGCGAGAACGTGACTTCCTTCTTCCTGTAGCCATTTACTTCTGTTTGCAAAAAAACCGCGAGTCGATGCGTGCCGTGGTTCTCGAGTTACGAATTTTTAAAGTTTTGAGGTCGAAATGCTGTTTTTCATCATGGCTAACTTTGATTTCTGCCGTTCTGTAATGAGATTTAGTGATGGAGATACTGTGTTTTGTAGGATTTACGGCATAAGACTTAGTGGAAGTGCTGGGTAATGAAGCTTAGAGTGACCTAGATTTCGACTGGGATGAGGTTCCAGGTATGATGAACAACAATTCGGAAGAAAGTTCTGAAGAAGATTTCCCCCCCCCCCCCCCCCCCCCCCCCCCCCCCCCCCCCCCCCCCCCCCCCCCCCCGAGTAAATGGCTCATGTGACATTCTTCAAACTACGATATATAGCAACATATATTCGTAGGAATTTTTAAAATTATTTTCATTTTCATTCTTTCCTTTCCTCTCTTTTAAATTATTTTTTAATTGGGTAACCATGTTCAAATTACGGAGTTACTTACCTTGCCAATGGTTTTCGGCATAACTAAGCTCAGATAAGTGCATACTGATCAGGCCCAGAGCTGCCAGTGCTCGCTGTGGATTGGGTAGGCACAGTCTGCAACACACCATAGGTGGAATCAAACATATGCCTGGGCTCTGGGGAAACTACATTTCACCATAAAACCACGTATCTCCACATGTGTGAAAACAACATATCCAAGGCCTGTCAAATGATGCATCTCATACTGCATTAAAACAACGTATCTCCAAGTTCTCACTTGTCCCTACTGATTATGATCTAATATCTTAAAATGTATGTCCAGTTCTCACCTGTTCCTACTGATGATGATCTTGTACCTTACATGTATGTCCAGTTCTCACCTGTCCCTACTGATGATCTTATACCTTACCATGTGTGTCCAGTTCTCACCTGTCCCTACTGTTGATCTTATACCTTACCATGTATGTCCAGTTCTCACCTGTCCCTGCTGTTGAACCTTACCATGTATGTCCAGTTCTCACCTGTCTCCGCTGTTGATCTTACCTTACCATGTCTGTCCAGTTCTCACCTGTCCCTACTGTGATCTTATACCTTACCATGTATGTCCAGTTCTCACTGTCCCTGCTGTTGAACCTTACCATGTATATCCAGTTCTCACCTGTCTTATACCTTACCATGTATGTCCAGTTCTCACCTGTCCCTACTGTTGATCTTATACCTTACCATGTATGTCCAGTTCTCACCTGTCCCTACTGTTGATCTTATACCTTACCATGTATGTCCAGTTCTCACCTGTCCCTACTGTTGAACCTTACCATGTATGTCCAGTTCTCACCTCTCCCTGCTGTTGATCTTATACCTTACCATGTATGTCCAGTTCTCACCTGTCCCTGCTGTTGACCTTATACCTTACCATGTATGTCCAGTTCTCACCTGTCCCTGCTGTTGATCTTATACCTTACCATGTATGTCCAGTTCTCACCTGTCCCTGCTGTTGATCTTATACTTTACATGTATGTCCAGTTCTCACCTGTCCCTGCTGTTGATCTTATACTTTACCATGTATGTCCAGTTTTCACCTGTCTCTGCTGTTGATCTTATACCTTACCATGTATGTCCAGTTCTCACCTGTCCCTGCTGTTTGATCTTATACCTTACCATGTATGTCCAGTTCTCACTGTCCCTGCTGTTGACCTTACCATGTATGTCTAGTTCTCACCTGTCCCTGCTGTTGATCTTATATACCTTACCATGTATGTCCAGTTCTCACCTGTCCCTGCTGTTGAACCTTACCATGTATGTCCAGTTCTCACCTGTCCCTGCTGTTGATCTTATACTTTACCATGTATGTCCAGTTCTCACCTGTCTCTGCTGTTGATCTTATACCTAACCATGTATGTCCAGTTCTCACCTGTCCCTGCTGTTGATCTTATACCTTACCATGTATGTCCAGTTCTCACTGTCCCTGCTGTTGACCTTACCATGTATGTCTAGTTCTCACCTGTCCCTGCTGTTGATCTTATACCTTATCATGTATATCCAGTTCTCACCTGTCCCTACTGTTGATCTTATACCTTACCATGTATGTCCAGTTCTCACCTGTCCCTGCTGTTGATCTTATACCTTACCATGTATGTCCAGTTCTCACTGTCCCTGCTGTTGACCTTACCATGTATGTCCAGTTCTCACCTGTCTCTGCTGTTGATCTTATACCTTACCATGTATGTCCAGTTCTCACCTGTCCCTGCTGTTGATCTTATACCTTACCATGTATGTCCAGTTCTCACCTGTCCCTACTGATGATCTTATACCTTACCATGTATGTCCAGTTCTCACTGTCCCTGCTGTTGACCTTACCATGTATGTCCAGTTCTCACTGTTACTACTGATGATCTTATACCTACCATGTGTGTCCAGTTCTCACTGTCTCTGCTGTTGATCTTATACCTTACCATGTATGTCCAGGTCTCACCTGTCCCTGCTGTTGATCTTATACCTTACCATGTATGTCCAGTTCTCACCTGTCCCTACTGATGATCTTATACCTTACCATGTATGTCCAGTTCTCACTGTCCCTGCTGATAATGATCCTGTATCTTATCATGCATGTCTGGTTCTCACAAGTTCCTACTGTTGATCTTATATCTGATCATTTATGTTCAGTTTTCACCTGTTCCTAATGATGATCATTTTATATATCCCACCATGTATGTCCAGTTCTCACCTGTCCTTACTGATGATGATCTTATATCTCATAATGTATGTCCAGTTCTCACCTGTCCCTACTGATGATGATCCTTTATCTTTACATGTATGTCCAGTTTTCACCTGCTCCTACTGATGATCTAAAATCTCAAGATCTCTGTTCAGATCTCACCTGTCCATGCTGAGTTTGATGATGCCTCGGTGTCCGTGCGAGACAGGACATCAGCCAACAGCAGACGCTCCGTTCCCTTCATGATGGCCAGGAAGACGTCAGTGGACACACGCTCTCCTCACTTCCTGATGCTGTGCTTGTCACCAGCTGCATGACAGACAGTCTGACTGATCACAGCTTATCAGGGCTGTTATCACACAGCGCTTCCATGACCATAATACCACAACTTACACACTTCATTTCAATTCAATTATGCCCCTTGAACCCACTGGGACATGGGCCGCTGACAAGGTCCCTCCAGCTGTCTTTGTCCTGGGCCAGTCTCTCCAGCTGCCCCCATGTGGGCCCATCTTCTTGGCATCTGCATTCACGTCACCTCACACATCATTTCACACACACAATACTTCATCATACCTGTAGCATATACTGCACAACATACACACTTCATTTAAACACAATAATTCATCACACCTGCTCAATCAGACTGCTGGTATACAGCACTGCTATGACTAAAATACCACAACATAAACATCGTTTCAAGCAAACTAAACACCGATTCATCATGAGATAACTTTACTGACATCCAACTGAGGGACTCTGTAAAGTAAGTGTCCACTCTCCTCTGTACCCTATAGCATGGTCTTGAGCAGCAAGTCATGGAGATATACATGTTCAGCCTTCAAAGTACCTTGCAGAAAGATCCTGGGCAGGAGGCATGGTGAGATACATTTCATTTTCCACTGTACCCTGTACCCTGGTCTTGGACAGAGTCAAGGTAAAGTAATATCCATCCTTCACTGCGCCCTAAAGAATGGTCTTGGGCAAAAAACCATCCCGAGATAAATGTCTGACCTCCACTGCTATCTGTAGGATGGTCTAGGACAGGGGAGGGGTCATGACCAAATGATCTCCTGTCTCCACTGTATCCCATATAATGATTTTGAACAGAGGGTCATGGTGAGATAAACCAGCAAAAGCAGCAGTGACAGCATCTGAAGTAACAACACTACTCAGAGCATCAGAAGAAAGGCAAACAGTACCTGCATTGTGCGGGAAGCAAAGTCTGTGTCCTTGAGCTCCTCATGGAAGTTCTCCAGCAGATAGAAGGCTGTGGCCCACAGTGTGATCACAAACTGCTGACTGATGATGCAGGCCCTGAAAACAGTCCTCACATGATACAGCCAGCCCTGAAAACAGTCCTCACATGGTACAGACAGCCCTGAAAACAGTCCTCACATGATACAGCCAGCCCTGAAAACAGTCCTCACATGATACAGCCAGCCCTGAAAACAGTCCTCACATGGTACAGACTGCCCTGAAAACAGTCCTCACATGGTACAGACAGCCCTGAAAACAGTCCTCACCAACAGCCTTCACATGGTAAATACAGCCCTGAAAACAGTCCTCACATGGTACAGACAGCCCTGAAAACAGTCCTCACATGGTACAGACAGCCCTGAAAACAGTCCTCACATGGTACAGACTGCCCTGAAAACAGTCCTCACATGGTACAGACAGCCCTGAAAACAGTCCTCACATGGTACAGACAGCCCTGAAAACAGTCCTCACATGGTACAGACAGCCCTGAAAACAGTCCTCACATGATTAATACTGCCCTGAAATCAACCCTCACATGATAAATACTGCCATGAAAATAGTCCTCACATAGTAAATACCGCCCTGAAAACAGTCCTCGCATGATAAATACTGGCCTGAAAACAGTCCTCACATGATAAATACAGCCCTGAAAAGTCCTCACATGATAAATACAGCATGATAAATACAGCCCTGAAAAGTCCTCACATGATGAATACAGCCCTGAAAACAGTCCTCACATGATACAGTAATCTATGCCTATTTGGGAAATTGTTACATTTCCATACATCAATATTGGTCACTGATGAATGGACAGTAAGATTTGTGTGCACTGTGTCAGAGGACACGACTGCTGAGACAGACAAGAGACTGACAGACCAGCGTGTAATGACATGACAGCCAGGTGAGAGACATTGAGATCTGTATGCATTGAGTTGAAAGACATGACTGCTGTCATTGACAAGACAATGACAGACCAGTATACCGTGACACAACAACTTGGTGAGGGACAACCAGCCAGGTTTGTCTACACTGAGTCAAAGGACAAGACAGCTGCCATTGACAAGACACTGACAGACCCATGGGTTGTGACACAACAACCAGGTGAGAGACAGCCAGAAAGGTGTGTTTGTACTGTGTCAAAGTACATGACAGCAGCCATTGACAAGACACTGACAGACCAGTATACTATGACACAGCAACTGGTGAGAGACAGCCAGCCAGATGTGTATGTACTGTGTCAAAGGATAGGACAGCAGCCACTGACAAGACACTGACAGACCATGTACTGTGACACAACCAGGTGAGAGACAGCCAGCCAAGTTTGTAAGTACTAAGGACATAACTGCTGTCACCGACAAGACACTGACAGATCCACATACTGTGACACAACAGCCAGGTGACGCAGCAGGAAGTCGGTGATGGCCGGCATCAGGGAGCGGGTGACGTCACTCAGCCCCCCCTCCAGCAGGTAGAGGACGGCGTGGAGTGCCGACCTTGGTGGGCAGGTGGTTGCTGCGCAGGCCCTGTTCCACCATCTTGGACACCTTCTCCCCCGTGCTGGCCTCCTGCGGGCACAACATCACACACACAGTGCTGGCCATTCCCATCATTCCATTACTCTAACAGCCATCCATTTCCATACAGTCTTTATCAACAACAATGACAGTCATTTCTTTAGTTTGACATCCCAGTAATCACACACACACAAAAAAATTCCAGTGCACTCTAATATTTGAATTAAAAAAATCAAGATTAAAACTGCAGTTAAAAAAAAAAGGAAAATTAAAGCCTAATGGAAAAAAGGTAATTGCAATAATAGTATAATAGTAATAATAATCATACATTGTATGTTTCTGTACTTTCAACAAATTGTATATTACACTGCTCTGTACTATTTAAATCACAAAACACCATATCACCCTGCATAAGCATGTTTGATGTCAAGCTTGCATTCATAGTTTTGCATTTTTTACCTCCAGTTTTTTTATGTGTGTTTTCTTACTCTTTTTGTGCAAAAAAATATTGTAAAAAGTAAATAACTATAATAAAAAAAGAATAAAAATGAAGAAAGATTTAAGCTGGAAAACACAAAAACAATACCCACAGGCCTATTGGTCAGAGACAGAGAGACAGACAGAGAGAGACAGACAGAGGGAGACATTGAAAGAGAAAGAGAATGAGAATAAGAGAGAGAGAGAGAGAGAGAGAGAGAGAGAAAGAGAGAGAGAGAGAGACACACAAATAGAGGGTGATGGAGAAAAAGAGAGAGAGAGAGAGAGAGGAGAGAGAGAGAGAGAGAGAGAGAGAGAGAGAGAGAGAGAGACAGAGAGAGAGACAGAGACAGAGAGAGACAGACACGACAGAGACAGAGATGCGGATGACAGAGACAGAGAGAGAGAGAGACAGAGACAGAGACAGAGAAAGAGATAGCAGCCTACTCACCACCCCCACGACAGCAGTGGCCTTGGCCAGGCCAACGGTGATGTATTGGTTGACCAGCTCGTCTTCATTGGGGTGAACTCGCAGCACATCCAGCAGCGTGTCCAGCATGAACTCAAACTGCTCACGCTCCATGAACAGGTCTGACAGGCACACCATCTGTGGGCACACACACACACACCACTTATTTCAACATGGCACATCACTGGTCACATGACAAACTTCACAAACAGGTCTGTCACACACACACATCACAAAGAGCTTGAATACACCAGTTGCTACATGACACACATAATCTGTGTCAAACAGACACACAAATTTGACAAATGACTTGCACCATCCGTGTCAACAAAATGCAAATGATTTGATTCATCAAATATAACACTCACATCATGTGTGTCAACAAGATACAAATAACTTGATTCACAATACACACCGTATGTCATGACTCATCAAACATACCAACCATGTCAACATGATGTGGGAATGAAAGACATCACCTGTCACTATACATGCTACCTGTTATACAATTCTGATAAACAGATGTGCAACAGAGGAATGGTATTGACAGTGTTTATAAATGAATGTCAATGGTAGTACTTATTCATCAAGCTTTCTTAATAATTTCAAGAAATGAGAGTGACAACGGTAATCACGCAGGCTGCTAAGACAACCAAAGCAACACTGACCGACTTGACCACAGCGTTGACCAGCATCAGGGGAGGTTTGGGGCTGTTGTCCACATGCAGCCATGCCCCGTACAGCTCTAGCAGAAACTGCAGACAGGAGTGAATGTCAAGGCCACTCAGGGACACCGAGCGCTCCCGACCTTCACTGCCGACACCGGAGATGGTGTGTCGAGTGACATCGTCAGGCTGGGGGCTGTCCAGGGAGTCGGTGGTGTCGGACTCTGTGAGGGGCGGGTCCAGTGACCCCCCACCACCGCCCAGATGGACTCTAGAGAGATCTGCACACCACCACTGCCACAATTCAGGACAGGGAATGTGGATCTATATCACAATTTGATTCATTCGCTAAACTCCAAAGTTCTAATACATCTTCATTTGCTGCTTTCATGCCATGTACTTCACAGGCGGTTTTAATCTTTCTTTCATACCATAATGTCTCATGTTAATGCCTACAGACCTTTGCAATAGAGCATGGCTTGTTTCATCAATTCCATGACACTGCTGCTTTCTTATCCCCAACGTGTAAATTACTCCATATGCAGTAAATGTAGAATCAAGTCTTTTATTGTAATGTGCTTGGAAAACCACACTGTTAAGTATGCTTAATTCTAATCATTCTAGATAGAAAACCGCCAGCACAGCTCCATGACTGAAGAATGTAGCGGTACTTTCTATCTGCTCTTCTTTCTGGGTATTGATCAAGGAGAAGTAAGGACTGTCACCATCTTCAGAAGTACAACTCAGTCCACAGGGCCACAGTCCACACGTTGGATATACCGACACTACTGGCAGTTATGATTTGATCTTACAGACTGTCACTGTGTAACACTAACATAATCTGGTGGTTAAGATATGATCTCACGAACTAGAACTGTGATACACTGATATAATTTGTAAGCTTTGAGCTAAGAACTAACTGTGTGACCTGTATCAGTATCATTTCAATGTCCATTATATGCTTCCTCTTCATTGCCATGACAAATCCTTCCCTTCTACCTACACCCCTTCTCTCTCTCTCCTCCCTCCATCCCCCTCTGTCCACTTTCCCTCCTCTGCTGCACATATTCTGTTAGTTTACCTGTCCCAGGCTGTAATCTTCATTGCCGAACTCTCTCTCCAAGTTGTCCTCAAACAGGTCGTAATGTATGGAGTCCATTCGACGACGAGGACTACTGTATGGATGATGGGTCAATCTATCAGGTCTACACACACACACACACACACACACACACACACACACACATGCAAAGTGTAAAAATTGCTTTTTGGAATGGGGGAAGGAGGGGAAGAATTTTAGAAAACAATAATTACTTCAATGACCCCTCAATGAATTTGACATAAAGTAAATGGTTCCTTTCTGGACCCCCCAAGAAATCAACCTTATTCAATCATATCCATACCATCGAAAACAAAAAACATGAGTAACAGTGGGTCTCTAAATTGTATCACGCTTAAGGAGTTTGTTCTGGCCCTCCTGAGTGGTCAAAATTACTTTGCTTGTCACATTCCAGCAACCAATCATGGTGCTGCAGGTCTGACAGATGTCCACTCTCATTAATCCTCCATCAAGCAGGGGCAGACACAATGCTGAGAAACTAAGGTGGACAATCACATCTGGACAGACAGTCTTGCAGCTGACAGTGTCCGCAGATGTTGTCACATTAGCACTTCCGCTAAGCCTGTTTGAAAGTGAAGATAACGTTTATCATTTTTCTTTTGGCGTTACTTCTCAAGCCACACTGGCACTGCAGATCGATGGGTAAGATCATGTCCATGCTATCTTAGTTACTTCTGAAGCCACACTGGCACTGTAGATCACCAGGTAAGATCATGCCCGTGGTGTGTTGGTTACTTCTCAAGCCACACTGGCACTGTAGATCAACAGGTAAGATCATGTCCGTGGTGTGTTGGTTACTTCTGAAGCCCACTGGCACTGTGGCTCAACAGGTAAGATCATGTCCGTGGTGTGTTGGTTACTTCTGAAGCCACACTGGCACTGTAGCTCACCAGGTAAGATCATGTCCGTGGTGTGTGTTGGTTACTTCTGAAGCCACACTGGCACTGTAGCTCACCAGGTAAGATCATGTCCGTGGTGTGTTGGTTACTTCTGAAGCAAGACTGGCGCTATAAGACAGCATCCATAAATAAAGTGTGTGGCGGCACTGTTCAAGATGATGGGGAGCCAAAACACTCCCTCTAATGGTCTGATGTGTTATTCCTTGGTGATTTTCAGCAAATGCCTGGTCCTCTTTGTATTTTTGTTTTTGTTTTTGTTTTGTAGTGCCCTTACAAGTGTTCACGAAGCGAGCATGGCTCCCAGAATAGCTGTCAGTTTGGTTGCAAGACATTCCCCTCCTTTGGGAATCTCATAAGGGTAATTACTGGCCTCAATCCAGATACACACATTTACATACATTCAGAGTCAATACTGGCCTCAATCCAGACACACACATTTACACACATTCAGAGTCAATACTGGCCTCAATCCAGATACACACATTTATACACATTCAAAGTCAATACTGGCCTCAATCCAGACATATATTTGAATACATTCTGGGTCAATACTGGCCTCAATCCAGACACACACATTTACACACATTCAGAGTCAATACTGGCCTCAATCCAGACACACCCATTTACACACACATTCAGGGTCAATACTGGCCTCAATCAAGATACACACATTTACACACATTCAGAGTCAATACTGGCCTCAATCCAGACATATATTTGAATACATTCTGGGTCAATACTGGCCTAAATCCAGACACACACATTCACACCTTTTTCTGGGCCATACTGGCCAAAGCTGAAACATGCGTACTTATTTACAGACCATACTGGCCTGAACCCAAACACACCCACATCAACACACAGGGGCCATACTCATCTCCAACCAAACGCATCCACATTAACACAAAATCGGTCAACACTGCCAACAACCAGACACCAACATTCACACACTTCTTCCACCACTTCTGACAACCTGAGTCAGTCAGACCAGGGGAGTCTGACAACTTACTTCAAAGCACACAGGTTGCGAACTTCTTGTTCTATAAGGCCACGGATCATGGACAGTTTCTTTCCACACCTGAAACACAGAATGAAGGATTCAACCATGGGCATCATTTCACTTCGCTAAAAAAACACACGAACATGTGTGCGCCAAGTTCTGACATGATTACATGCAACATTTCTTTTGGACTGACAATTCAATGACTTCATTTCTTTTGGGGTGACATTTCGATCGGTTCATTTCTTTCAGACTTAAAATCAATCTTTTCCTTCTGTTTGGATTGAACGTTTCTATCGGTTTCTTTCACATGGATTGACAATTTGATCAGTTCACTTCTTTTAGACTAACAATTGGTTGATTTCTTTTGACTGACAATTCAATGACTTCATTTCTTTTGGGGTGACATTTCAATCGGTTCATTTCTTTCAGACTTAAAATTCAACCTGTTCCTTCCGTTTGGACTGAACGTTTCTATCAGTTTCTTTCACTTGGATTGACAGTTTGATCAGTTCACTTCTTTTAGACTAACAATTGGCTGATTTCTTTTGGACTGACAATTCAGTTAGTTAATTTCTTTTGGATGGATGGTTCAGTTACTTTTCTTTCTTTTTTTTCCCTTCTACTATTTCAGCAGACAATTCAGTTAGTCAATCTTTATGATACTGTTCAGGCTGTATACAGTAAGAATACAGCAATTCTAAACAAAAAGGAATGGAAAAGAGAAATGGCACGATCTACATTTTATGGTCCCACCATGAGATCCCACGACATCCCAACTAAATAAACTAAACAGACAGACACAAGTCATCAGGCCATCTCTGTACCCTAAATAGACAGACTACAGCACAAGCCTAATGACAGATACAAGTCATCATGCAATCTCTGAAGCCCTAAACAGACAGACTACAGCACAAGCCTATCGACAGATACAAGTCATCACACCATCTCTGCAGCCCTAAACAGACTATAGCACAAGCCAATTGACAGATACAAGTCATCGTGCAATCTCTGAGGCCCTAAACAGACAGACTACAGCACACGCTTATCGAAAGACTCAAGCTACCATGAGATCTCTGTGGCCTCGACGCAAACCAGCACAGCACAAGCCTACCCACAGACACAGTGGGCTGCCTACCTGGAGGTGAGGAAAGCTAAGGGTTTGTCCGAGGTCGGATCTCAAACTGGCTGTTGGCAGGGTTCCCAGCATGGGGCACAAACATGGCCTGCAGCAGCAGGGCTGTGATGGCTCGCACTGCGATCACCATGCCTTGAGACTGCTCTATCTCCTCCTGGAACATTATAGATAGATCAGTGTTTATCCATTGCAATCACCATGCCTTGAGACTGCTCTATCTCCTCCTGGAACATTATAGATAGATCAGTGTTAATCCATTGCAATCACCATGCCTTGAGACTGCTCTATCTCCTCCTGGAACATTATAGATAGATCAGTGTTAATCCACTGCAATCACCATGCCTTGAGACTGCTCTATCTCCTCCTGGAACATTATAGATAGATCAGTGTTAATCCACTGCAATCACCATGCCTTGAGACTGCTCTATCTCCTCCTGGAACATTATAGATAGATCAGTGTTAATCCACTGCAATCACCATGCCTGGAGACTGTTCTATCTCCTCTTGGAACATCATAGATCAATGTTAATCCACTGTAATCACCATGCCTTGAGACTGTTCTATCTCCTCCTGGAACATCATAGATCAATGTTAATCCACTGCAATCACCATGCCTTGAGACTGCTCTATCTCCTCCTGGAACATTATAGATAGATCAGTGCTAATCCACTGCAATCACCATGCCTTGAGACTGCTCTATCTCCTCCTGGAACATTACATATCAGTGTTAATCCCTCACAGCACCACTGCTCTATCTCCTGGAACATCACAGATCAGTGTCTATCCACTACAGTCACCAGGCCTTGAGACTGTTCTATATGCTCCTGTAACATGACAAAAGACAGTGTAAATCCCCTACTGTTCCCATGCCTTTGGATAGTGTAATACCATTATAATCATCCCCATGCCTTGGGACTTCTCTCTCTCTTCCTGGAAACATTATAACCACAGTATTATTCCACAAAAACTGCCACACCTTGGGACTGCTCTGTCCCCTCCTGTAACATACACAGTATTAACCTGGCAACAATGGGCGCCGCCATTTTTCTCGTAGAAAAGGAAGTCTCGCGAGAACGTGACTTCCTTCTTCCTGTAGCCATTTACTCCGTTTGCAAAAAACCGCGAGTCGATACGTGCCGTGGTTCTCGAGTTTCGAATTTTTAAAGTTTTGAGGTCGAAATGCCATTTTTTTTCACCGTGGCTAACCTTGAGTTCTGCCGTTCTATAATGAGATTTAGTGATGGAGATACTGTGTTTTGTAGGATTTACGGCATAAGACTTAGTGAAAGTGCTGGGTAATGAAGCTTAGAGTGACCTAGATTTCGACTGGGATGAAGTTCCAGGTATGATGAACAACAATTCGGAAGAAAGTTCTGAAGAGATTTTTTTTAATTTCCCGAGTAAATGGCTCATGTGACATTCTTCAAACTTATGATATAGCAACATATATATTCGTAGGAAATTTTTAAAATTTTTTCATTTCGTTATTTCCTTTCCTCTCTTTCAAATTAATTTTTTAATTGGGTAACCATGTTCAAATTACGGAGTTACTTACCTTGCCGACGGTTTTCGGTGTAACTAAGCTCAGATAAGTGCATACTGAAGAGGGTTAACATGCTACAATCATCATGACCTGAAGTAGCGACCAGTGAGGAAGCAGCAGAACTCGCACACACACAAAATTCTTGCATGCGCACACACACGTATGTGCACTTACGCACTCTCATACATACACAGAGACACAAGAACACAGACTTCGGCCCAGCCAACACACACACACACACACACACACACACACACACACACACACACATACTCTCACGTGTACACACACACTCGTGTGTTTGTACACACACGCAGACAACACAGTCTTGCACATACATACACAATGTACATATGCACTAACATACATACACAGAAACACAGACTCAGGCCCTAGCCAACACACACACAGACATAAAGTTTACCTCAGGAGAAAGGGGGTGACCTGTGGGGGAAGCAGGGGTTCAACACCCCCAGCAGACTCTCATCCAACTCTCCTCAAACTGCTGTCGATTGGTCCACCCTGTACACACCATAACACTATTCACTGTCCACCCTGTGTCATCTTACCATCCACCATCAACAACAAAACATACACGACTGCATGTGTATGCACAAATACATAAAACTGTCTAACATCGCTACTGGTAAACAAACATGTCTCTCTGAGAATGAACAACACACATACACCCTACACATAAATACTCCCCACAAACCATCCAGTCCTTTTTTCAAGTGCAAAAGCTGTAACCCCTAAATATTGCACATGGTTGATAAATGAAATCTGTATATCTGCTGTCACCATCTCTGAATCCCTCTCTCTTTCTCCCTGTCAAGCTTTGTCTATCTCATTCTCACTATGTACCAGTCTGACTGACTCTTTTTATTCCCTCTTCTGTACCTCCATTCTATCCCTGTCTCTAATCCCTCTCTCTGTCTTGTCTTTCAAGGTACAAGAAAGGAAGAGGGTGTCAGAAAGTCACTGACAGTGATAGCAGATATTTAGTTTCCCCCATCTGAAAGAAAAAATCAAACTGGAACGTTTGAAAAACTACTAGATACCTGATTTGACAATGTTGACAAACCGGGTCTTCGGATAGTTTGGGTTGTCATACCATCATTCCTCAGGTTAACCCCATAGGTAGCTCCTCAATACGATCATAGATTCCCCTCATATCAGACATGTTGTACTAACCATTCTCAAAGAGGTGTGCATACACATAAACAGGCAACAATATCAGTGTAATTCACACATGCTGCTGGTGATTAATGAGGTAAACAGCTTCAGGGACATTACTCTGTCCTGAAAAACACAGAATGCAAGTGTCTTTCCTACTCCATCCCCTTCCACACTTTGTCCATTCTGTTGGTGAAGCCGATACAAGTTCATTTACCCCCCCTCCCCCCCCCCCCCCCCCCCCCCCCCCCCCCCCCCCCCCCCCCCCCCCCCCCCCCCCCCCCCCCCCCCCCCCCCCCCCCCCCCCATCTCCTGTCCATCTAGTTCATGAAGTTGAAGAAAGTTTCAACCCCTCTCTCCGCACTCCTGTCTACTTTGTTGTTGTATTCCATGAAGTTTCATTTCCCTGCCCTCCTCCCCCCCCCTTCACCACCCACCTGCTCACTCAGCTGAATTACTGTCCTCCCATCATACTCTCTCATGCTGACGTAGCTGACACAAGTTTCAGCCTCCCCCTTCCCCCTCTCCTATTCACTTTGTTGATGTAGCTGATATAAATTTTAATACCACCTTCTCCCTGTCTCTCTCTCCTGTCCATTTTGATGACATACCTGATAAAGGTTTTACATGCACCACCCCTCCTGTCTTCTCATCAAACAGTCTCTCACACACAAACACACACACACATACACATACACCCATCCACACACACACATACACCCCTCCCAGCTGTCCCTGTGCCCTGACCCAGAGTTGATGATGCGGGTGACAAACTCCTTCAGCACATCTTTCTCTTGCAAGAACTCCACCGGCAGGGGAGGTAACTGTGTGCGGTGGGTGCCGCTGGGGGAGGGAGACCAGCCCAGACGCCAGACAATGGGCGGGGTTCTGGCGTAGGTGTTGACCAGGGGCAGGCGGGCCAGACCTGCTCTCACACAGGACAGGAGAGTCACAGTCATACAGCTGCACTATGAGGATTTCATTATTTGTATCATGAGGATTTAATGAAATATACCATGCTTTCTATCATTTTCAGCACGATTTTTCTAACATTCTAGCACAACTGGCTATACAGAGTCTTAAAGGCTGTCAAACTTATATGGGGAAAAAAAGCATCACATTCTGAAAAAAGGTTACATTGTTAAACAATAATGAACAACAAAAACCATGAATGACACCTTAAGTAAACTAAAAACAAGTAAGACCAGGCCATACTGAGAATACTAGCTAGTCTACTAAAATTCTCTGTCCCGTAAAACAAGCAACAACAACAACAAAAAAAAACAGAAATAAAATCAACGAAAACCCTTTAAATGCAACCACCTAAACCATCCACCGACATGAAACTAAAGCACACAAATAATTTGAAAATTCATATAAGAAAACGAAGGGAGAAGTTGCAAGTGAGCCCCTTTATCTTCAAAATGTTTGCTGAAAAAAGGGGGTGGGGTGGGATGGGATGCAATCCGACCAAACCAAAAACACTGTGTTAACAGGTTGAAGTTCCCTTAGCCTATTGGCTGTAGGAGTTCATTGTCAGAGATACATGGTGTCTAGGCCATGGCATGGTTGAAGGTGGAGCCTATCCTTCTCCTTCTACCATCTTTAACCTTACCTGACCTGAATCAAGTGTCCATTTACTGCTGAGTGCTTTGGGAGGGGTTTCAAGCCTATGAAACTTTGAGCCCACCAGTGGTTTGAACTTATGACCATCAGCTCTGTAGGCAAATGCCCTGACCATTTGACCATCAGCCCCTCCACACGTCGTATTCACATCATTCAACTAAATTCTTCATGGACAACACTCTTTCCAGCCTAGTTGGAACACAATTCTATTTTTAATTTCCACTTTCCTCAGATGCATTAAAAAAAAAAAAGACAAAAAAAGAGAGAAAAGAAAAGCACAGACTTTCCACTGAAAGTAGAGGAATTTCACTGCTGACAGAAAAAAAGGCCATAACTATGGGCGAATGAACTCTGGACAGTATGAACAATTTTCACTACCTATTCACCACATTACAAAATAAGAAGACGAAGAATAGAGAGAGAGCGAGTGAGCGAGAGAGAGAGAGAGAGAGAGAGAGAGAGAGAGAGAGAGAGAGAGAGAGAAAGAAGAGAGAAGAGAGAGAGAGAGAGAGAGAGACAGACAGAGTGAGAGATAGCGACAGTCACAAAAAGAGAAAGAGTGACAGAGAGTGAGAGAAAGAGAGAGAGAGAGAGAGAGAGAGAGAGAGAGAGAGAGAGAGAGAGAGAGAGAAGGAGGGAGAGAAAGAGAGAAAGAAAAGGCAGAGATACTGATGCATTTAACCTGGTGCACATGTACACAGATCATGTGAACAAGAAAAAAAAAAAAAGGGAAGAAACAGACTTCCACAGAGGACAGACAGCAAAACAGACAACAATGCAAAAATGGTCTGACCAATGATGATGTTGCGGATGAGGGAAGCGAGGAAGGGGGGGAAACGTCGGCTGTCAGTGCTGGCAGGATGCAGTCGGGTCTGTAGACAATGCACCAACTCTGACATCTGGTCACACGCCTGGATCAACGACGTCACATCTGATGGGACAAGCCATGGGTCACACAATTGAAAGGCAAGTTCACGCAAATGGATCAACACTGTAAACTCTGGAGAACAGCACAGCTCACATCACAGATACATCAGGTCACCATCTGGTTCAACGATGAGATATCTGGAAAACTGCACAGGTAACGTCTTCAATACATCACAGGTCACACACCTGGGTCAACAATGTGAGATATTGGGAACAGTACAGGTCACATCACAGATACATTAGGGTCATGCCTGGTAAAAAATGTGAAATCTAGAGAACAGCATAGGTCATGTAATACATACTAAATCAGGTCACATGCCTGGGTAAAAAATGTGACATCTAGAGAACAGCACAGGTCACATAACATACATCAGGTCACATGCCTGGATCAGCAATAGGGAACAGCACAGGCCACATAACACATACATCAGGTCACATGCTTGGATCACTTATGTGTAAACTAGAGAACACCACAAGTCACATCACAGACGCATCAGGTCACACGCCTGAATCGACAATGCGACATCTAGACAACAGCACAGGTCACATAACAGATACATCAAGTCATGTGCCTGGTTTAGCAATGTGAAATCTAGGGAACACAACAGGTCACATCACACATATACATCAGGACGGCACCTCGCACGAACGATCAGACATGGAGAAAATGACCATTTCCAGGCAATTGACACAGTGGCACAGGAGATCAGAGACAAACACTTATGACTCTGACCTCCACAGAGGAATATACTGTAATACACATACAAGAACACTGATACACATAGCAGAGCATTTTCATACATACAGGAGAATGCTGTAATACTTGGGACAACATTGTCACACATACAGAACACAGCTATGCACACTGGAGAACACTGACAAACACTCACAACACTCACATACATGTAGTACAACACTGCAATGCACATAACAGAACATTGTAATACACATGGAACAGCGTAGTACATATAGAATACATATAGAGTACATATAGAAAAACATATAGAAAAACATTTAGAACAGTGACCTACACTGAAGAAACCACTGTAACAGGCAAAAAACACTGTAATCAACAATGGATACTGAAACATATGTACTGTAATACTAACAGAATTAAACTGACAAACGTTTAGAACAATGACGTACAAAAAACAAAACACTGTAATACACACTGGAGAATACTGCAATACACATAGGAAACAACTGTAATATACATACAACACTGTACTGCTGCACATACACACTGTTACTCACAGGACCACGCTTACAGATATCACTGAACCAAGGAACCTATATGAGAACACTGTCTGACTCTGGACCATGAACACAATCAAGACACACAAACAGCACTCAGGGAAGATTGACACACATGAGAAGACTTTACAAACAACTAGCAGAAGATTGAAAAACAGAGAGCAGAGGACTGACAGACAAGAGAAGACCGATTCATAGAAGACCTAGTGACAGGAGAAGACTGATTCACAGAAGAAGACTGACCATCCCCGGTGTGATCATCAGCGTGGTCCTCCTGGCCAGGACTGGAAACTTTCTCCCCAGGCAACACCAACACTGCCAACACACACACACACACACACACACACATACACACACACACACATACACACACACACACACACACACACACACATACACGGAGTAAGCTTTACTGCTGACAGTGTGTGTACATTTCTTTCCCTGTCCAAGAAAGGACTTCTTTCTGTTAAACACATGGATTTATATGTCCTTATAAGGTAGTAAAAACACGCAACAGTGTGTAAGACTGTTCTCAAAAGATAATGGATACATGAAGGGCTGTGTGTATTCATTTCAGTGCATATTGTGTGTGTGTGTGTGTGTGTGTGTGTGTGTGTGTGTGTGTGTGTGCCTGTGTGTGTGTGTGTGTGTGTGTGTGTGTTGTGCGTATGTGTGTTGTACATTGTAAGTGTTACACATGTGTCTGTGTTTTGTCTTGTGTTTACAAGTGTGTGCTGGGTTGTGGTGTGATGTGGTTCTAGAGATGTGCTTTGTTGTATTGTATTCCGGAGTGTGACACTGCACCATGCTGCGCTATGTTGAGTTTTGTTGCAGTGTGTTGTACAGGGTTGTGTTGGTGCATATCTGTAACCCTGTGAGGACAAAGGTGGACCTAGAGTTTAGGTGCTGAGAGTGTGTTGCATTGTGCATTATTATTACTCTGTACATTATCCACTGAGAACTTCCTGTCAAATGTAAAGACAACAGTAAGATACTCTACAACCTGTCAATAGTTTGAAAAACAAATCTTTTATGCACCCTGATTTCTCGACCACACAAGCACTATGGAACACACCTTGAGGTTACACATACCTTTAGTTTTTCATTAATAAATCTTCCTCCATATACTTGGGGATACAAAACCCACTACTTCACCACAAAATGGTGGTTGGCAGTATGTATGTATACCGAAGTTTATGTGATGTATATACTGGATGATGAATACTGTGAGCTGTGTAGACACAGACCCTGTCCATGAACTGAAGTACCCACTGGACGATCTATACATGGGGAGTTTGTGTTATACTCCCTGTTTGGCTAAGTATACTTACCATGTCAGACCATAGCATTAAACGGCTGTCAGTCAGCTCCGTCAGGCCGAAGTTTTGTGGCCAATGCAGTAATAAGATAGTCACGTGACGCCCACCCTACTTCCGCCTACGGAAGATGCCGAAGTTCGTGTACTGTACGTCATTCAATGAGGCCTGCGCGCAAGGCAAACCCCCAGGGAACTTTGGCGCTAGAGGGAAGGTAGGGCGGGGCATTAGAGTCTGACATGGTAAGTATACTTAGCCAAACAGGGAGTATAACACAAAACTCCCCATTTTGGCGTCGTATACTATACCATGTCAGACCATAGCAGAATTTAAAGTAATAGGAGGAGGGCCGAGCGCCCTAATGGTTCCTGGGGTAGACCGATATGGCTGCATTGGCCGCCACAAATGAAATCCCTTTAGAACCATCAGCCCTGGTCATGCGGATGTCCCTTAAATAAAAGTTTATGAAAGGGTTCTCCGAACGCCAGTAGGCTGCCTCCAGGAGATGGCGCACGGGGACAGAGTGCTGGAACGCTGAGGACGTGGCCAGCGCTCTGACCTCATGGGCTCGGGGTGACAGGGCTGGGAGGTCTTTGTACGCCTGGGCATAGGCAGATCTGATAGTATTGGATAGCCACCTAGAGATAGTGCCCGCCGATATGTCCTTCTTGTTGGGGTTGATGGAGATAAGAAGGCGTCGCTGCGAGGAACGCCTGGGGCGGGAACGCTCCCAGTAGTATCTGAGGCACCTAGAGGGGCACAGGTCCATGTCCCCACCCCGCTCGTTGCCTAAGATATCCGCTAGAGAGCGGATCAGGAGGGAAGGAGAGGGTGTGCCGGTTCCTGGTTCTTCGCTAGGAACTCAGGAAGGAACTTAAGTGAGACCGAGCCGTCTCTGTGAAAGGCGATGTCCCGAGGGTCCCCGCTGAGGGCATGAATCTCACTTCGCCTTCTGGCTGAGGCCAGGGAGAGAAGGAAGGTGGTCTTGAAGGAGAGGAGGTCAAAGGGAATGGAGCGGAGGGGCTCGAAAGGGGGTTTTCTGAGGGCGCCTAACACCAGAAAGAGGTCCCACAAGGGGGCGCGCCTAGGGGATTGAGCTTCCCGTAGGGCAACCCCCCGTGATAGTTCTCTGAGTAGAAAGTCATTGTCGAAAGATGGGCCGCCGAGCTGTCGGATGGTGGTGCATACGGCCGATCGGTAGCCCCGAATGGAGCTAGCCGAGAGTTTTAAGGAGGACGAAAGGGGATAGGAAATTGCCTAGGTGGATGTTGGAGGGGTGTAGGTAGGGGACCGAGTTAGCCGTGCCCCACGTGACCCATCTCTCCCATCTGTAATTATAGAGGGACTCTGTGCTAGCCCTACGAGAGGCCGAGGCCAAGTCTCGTAGTCCCTGCGATGCTCCCGCTTCTGTCAGGGTCTCTAGGACAGACCGGGGTCTGTCGGCGGGGGGCGGCGGGGACCGGTGGTCGCAATTTGGCTGGCATAGAAGCCAAGCGTGTAGGCGAAGCATCGGGGATTGGAGTGAGGGAGGCCCGAGCGAGGTTGTCTGAGCAAGTCCCACCGAGGGGCTAGCTGGAGAGGGGGAACGTGAGTTAGGGACCTGAGGTCCGGGAACCACGACTGAGTCGGCCACCATGGGGTTATGAGGATGAGTTTGGGTCTCTCCAGCCTGGCCTTCCTGATCACTTTGTGAAGTATGGGGAAGGGGGGAAAGGCGTAGGCGACAAGTCCCGTCCAGGGGAGGGAGAGCGCATCGACCGCGTACGCTCGGGGGTCCGGGACTGGAGAGACATACATGGGGAGTCGATGGTTGAACCGTGTCGCAAATAGGTCGACCATGGGCTTGAACCAGTGATCCCAGACAGTGGTTAGTGTCAGCTTGTTCAGGGTCCACTCTGTGTGCAGAAGGTCCCTGACCGGCTGAGAGTGTCTGCCAGGATGTTCCGTGTCCCCGCTATGTGTCTCGCACGGAGGGTGGTTCCCCGTGCGTGGCACCAGCGAAGGAGGGCCTCTGTCCTGAGAGAGAGGCCGATGGAGTGAGCCCCCCCCCCCTTGTTGACGTAATGGGCTACCGACGTGTTGTCCGTGAGGAGGAGAACCAGTCGGTGCGAGATTAGATGCTGGAAGTGGAGGAGGGCCAGTCTGACCGCTTCCAACTCTAATATGTTGATGTGGAGGCGAGCCATCTGTGTGTCCCACATCCCCCCGAGGCATGACTGTCCCCCAAGTGGGCCCCCCAGCCCGAGTTGGAGGCGTCCGTGTATAGCTCGAGGGACTGAGTTGGGAGAGAGATCGGAACGCCGGTGGTCAGGGTGGACGGATTGAACCATTCCTCCGTGGCACCCGAGAACCAGGGGCCGAGGGGAATGGTCAGGTCCCAGCGGTCCGAGGTCTGGGACCAACGACGACGGAACTCCCTCTGCAGCTGGCGTTTGGGGACCCGACCCAGCGGAATGAGGGCAGCAGAAAGGGACTCCATCATCCCTAAGAGGGAGGAGAGAGTTCTGGCCGAGGTGTGCGAGGCTTCTCGGAGGCGCACGATGAGGTCCACAATCCGGGCGGCGGACCTCTCGGGGTCGGGGCGACCTTCATGGTAATCGTGTCGAAACTCATGCCCAGGAAAGAGAACCTCTGACTGGGAATAAGTTCGCACTTGAGGGGGTTGATTACAAACCCCAAGGTGGAACAAAGGCTGAGGAGGCGGGTGGTGGTGTGGGCCTGGCACTGAGCCTGGGAGGAGGCTAGGACAAGCCAGTCGTCGAGGTAAACCAGGAGGCGAATGTCCTCCTGCCTGGCCAGGGCGGCCATCTCCTTGACAACCTTCGTGAAGAGGAAGGGTGCCAGGGAGAGGCCAAAGGGGAGAGCTTTGAACTGGAACACCCGAGCTTGCCAGACGAAACCGGAGGTAACGTCTGTGCGCCGGGTGGATAAGGATTTGGAAATACGCATCTTTCAGATCTATGGAGGTCGCCCAATCTAAATGGTGAATGGAGTCTCTGATCTGGAAGGGTGTGTCCATCTTGAACTTGGTATGTCTTAGGAACTTGTTGAGGGGAGAAAGGTCGAGATGGGCCTCCATCCCCCCGAAGGTTTGGGGATCACGAACAGGTGGGAGTAAAACCCGGGGTTGGGCTGGAAAAACTTCTGCGATGGCCCCCTTCTGTAGGAGTTCGAGGACTTCCAGGCGGAGGGCCTCCGCCTGGGCAGTGGGGGGTCGCTGGGGACGGAGGAGGAAAACGCATGAGGGGAGGGCGACCGTGCGCCCAGGGTAGGCGAAACCCATCCTGAAGCACCGACACTACCCAGGGGCTGAGGCCCATACGTCGCCACTGGCGGGCATGCCGGGAGAGGTTGCCCGCCAGGGGAGCCGATGGTCCCGGGGGGAAGGGGTACAGTGGGGCGGTGTCTTGCTGGGCAGGTTGTGCCAGTTCCATGCCCCCTACGGGGTGTCCTCCAGTCACCTGCGGGGCCGTGCTTGCTGGCCGAACCGAAAATTCTGGCGAGGTTTGGTTTAGGCCTCTGCGAGTTAAGTGGGCGCTTGGCCGGCCCGGCGGTGTGAAATGCGGCTTGACGGGGGTACGGAGTGGGCCTGTTGGCCCTGGGGTAGGACCGAAAGGGGGGTCTGGAAGGGCGTGGCTGAGGCCGGGGGGGGCGAAGGACGCCGCCTGCTTGCGTTCCTCGAGAGAGAGAGACATAGCCGAGGTGGAGTACTCGCCAAAGAGCGAGTGATCCTGGCCCGGGACACATCGTAGGGATGCCCTGAGTGCCGGGGAGAGAGCGAGCGTGCAAGCACCGCGTCTCTAGCCACAAGCAGACAATTAAAATGGGTCGTTGCTGCGCTGTCCGCCGCAGCCGACAAGTGATGCGATATCCTGTTGACTAGGTGTCGCATGAAGGGATCGCTGAACAAGCGAAGTTCGTCCTGGTGGGGTTCGGAGTTTGTATCCGAAGGCCCTGGGACGGCGCCGTCATCCCCAGGCCAGAGTACCTCCGCCCTCTGCAAGAGCATGCTAAGGTAGGCATGCCCTGCAGTGGTGTGTAAGATGCCCATCCGGGCTACTCGGTCCCAGTCCTTTAACGCCTTAAAGGAGACAGTGGCCGAAGTAGGGGGGGGGGGCCGGTTGGGTATCAGGCGACAATCCGATTGGGAGATGGCCCACTCCCTGGTGGCCGGATTGTCAGCAAAGAGGGAGGTAACAGGGTGCTTCCTGCGGGTCCCAAGTAGGGCGCCGAAAGGGGCCGCATTGGTGGGGGAAGGGTCTTGACCCGGCGTGGGGACGGCGTCTGCACCCCTGGCGCGTTTCGCCGGACTCTCCCACAGTGAAGTGAGGGACTGAGGAGCTACAATCCTGAGTCTTGAGTGTTGGGCTGGGGGCGGCCCAACGATCTCAGGAAAGGCCAAGATATCGGCAGAGGGAGGGGCGTCCCTCGACACCAAGTCCGGTCGAAACCGTTCAATGGTGTTGATGTCATAAAGTGATGAGAAGAGGTCCTCATCGTAGTCCTCCTCAGGCTGTGGGGAGTCTAATTCCTGGGAAGGGAGGTCTTCCTCAGGAGGCAAGTGCGCGGGGTGCGCGAGGTCCCCCGCCCTGGTGGTAGGGTGGTGGGGGGGGGGGGGGGGGGGCGGGCGGGACCCTCGTGGCTCTATACTCGGCAGACGGGCTAGGGTGGGAGAGCCCGGACTGCCGATCGGAGCGCCCGAGGTGGGAGACCCAGGTCGACCCAAGTCTGTGAGGTTGTTGGGTGCCACATCGACCAAATAGTTGTCAGGTTGGGTGTGGGTATTAAGCCACTGGTCCCTCTCGGGGGCATAGAGCCACTGGTCCCGGGGAGATAAGCGGGCTGTGGCGGCCCAGAGTACTGTGCAGGGACTCGCCGGGACCGGGGTAACCTGGGGCAGGAGGGGGGGAATAATAATCGACCGTAGTATGTGGTCCCCCCCGGGAGCATGCCGGGCCCCAGAGGAATGGGGCAGGTTACCCCGTGGTCCCGCTGGTAGATCCTCCCCCCGGAGGAACGGGACCGAGGACGTT
This sequence comes from Conus betulinus, assembly GCA_016801955.1. Taxonomy (NCBI): domain Eukaryota; kingdom Metazoa; phylum Mollusca; class Gastropoda; order Neogastropoda; family Conidae; genus Conus; species Conus betulinus. Next base: position 129,121 of record JADBJO010001430.1, read on the forward strand.
GCCCAAGTGGGGGGGGGCCGAGTAGGTCGGGCCCCCAACGTCCTGAACCCCTAGGGGAACCTGCGACGGGCGAGCGGGGTTGGTCGGCCGTCTTTGTGTATGATCACAACCGGTGGATGCACTCGGTGTTCCCATACGCCCAGAGTTATGGACATGTGCATGGTCGTGCCAAGACGTGGCCATAACACTGCATCCGGAGCTAAGGGGACGCTCCTCGTGCAGGTGTTGGCTGCACCTGTGCACGGAGGGGGGGGAGAGCGTCGTGAGACGGCGAGTCCAGATGGGGGGGGAAGAAGTGGACCCGCCTGTCTCATACATGCGAGTGACGGGTGGGGGTTCCAGCCCAAGGCCGTCACCCGTGCCTGTCCGCGGCCCGGCAAGGGTCCCCGGGGGCCGGGGGTCGCGTGACTCGGCATAGTAAGGTGATGAGTGTGTAAGCGCAGGAAAGCTAGAAGGCAGGGTGGCTGGGGGCGAAGCGGACTCCCGCTGGGAAGTTTTGGCTAGGGGGGGTCCCTTAAGTGGGGCCTTGCCCTTAGATTTCCTGGGCATGTCGAATGAAAGGCACTTAGCAATAGCCGCCGGTTGCCTTCTAGCTTTCGAACGCAACGGTCGTGCGTCCGTCGGTCGGGTAGAGGAGGGAGATTCCCGCGTCCCCTCCGCGGGAGGGTCATCTCCAACTACCGCGGCCGTCCGTTCTCCCAAAGAGAGAGAACGGTTCGCTCGGGGTTGGAACCAACTCGTGGGTCCTCCGGGAAAGAGCGCGAACCCTGCACGTCAGAGTTGTTGCTCGACCCAGCCGAGTCCTTCACCATATTGGGCGATGGCGCCGAGCGAAACCGGAGCACACGATCGTAAGCGAGAAAGTCACGACGGTCGATCGAGGGGGGGAATAACTAGGGCAATCGATCGACCGTGCGCACACAAAAATAAAATGAACAACGTACACAATGGAAAATAAGGAAAACAAGTCCGTACAGGGACACCAAGCGCAGCAGAAAAGGCGAAACTGCGCGTGAGAAGCGACCGTGGCGTGGCGCAAAGTGCTGAGTAACGCCACGTGTAAATACCAGGACAACGGTCGATCGCGATCGTTGAGGACACGAAGGCGAGCGAGAATTTCTGGCAAATGAGGGGAAGGGGCAAAGGAATTAAATTGTGGACGAAAAAAAAACCCCTGTAAAATACTGGGGTATAAGTTGGTGACAAGAGGGGGAGACCGGCGCAAAACAAAATGGCGACGAGACAGAGAGATGGCGACGAGACTGGCTCACGATCGTCGCACAGGAGTTGTGGATCGTGGAATAATGAATGACGGCGAGGGAGAAATCGGAATTTAGTGGCGACTGGGCCGAAGGCGATTGAAAAGGGAGGCCGATGGATAAGAGAGGCACCGAACCAGCGATGAACGCGGCGATGGAAAATGCCAATCAAGCTGAACCGGTGACGCGGAAAGCAGAACCGGGAACACAATCGCGAGAAAATTCCGAAAATAAGGTTAGAATGCTAGCCCAGCGATAACCTCACACGTCATCAAGATACTCTGAGGGATAAGCACAAGCCACAAATAAATGAGTTCAGAATGCGAACACAGCAATCTTTACACAAAGGCAAAGTATAGGCGAGACAGAGCACAAGACTTATCTTGCTTGGGTGACAGGCCGAAGAAGAATGACGTACAGTACACGAACTTCGGCATCTTCCGTAGGCGGAAGTAGGGTGGGCGTCACGTGACTATCTTATTACTGCATTGGCCACAAAACTTCGGCCTGACGGAGCTGACTGACAGCCGTTTAATGCTATGGTCTGACATGGTATAGTATACGACGCACCCAAATTTGACCACAAAGCAGAGAAAAGACCCTGATCATGATGGCAGGTTATGTGCACAAGTACACTTACAAAGTTAAGTGCAAAAAAACACAAAATGGTGCTAGTTATGTATTCACCGAATGTCATCAGAATACTGGCCAAAAAGTATGGCTGTGTAGACACAACCCTGTATGAACTGAAGTACCCACTGGACGATCTATACTTTGAGTTATGTAGAGAAAGACCCTGATCATGATGGCAGGTTATGTGCACAAGTACACTTACAAAGTTAAGTGCAAAAAACAATGTAGCTATACTTTCAGAATGTCATCAGAATATGGCCAAAAAGTATGGCTGTGTAGGAATTAATCATTTTCACTTCACGTTTTTAGGTTTTCTATTATCCTTCAACAAATAAACAGAACTGCCACACATCGTCGTGCTGTCGAAGGTTAACTATTCTGGTGGCAATCTATGGCTTTACCCACCTTTACAAATCCCCCCCCCCCCCCCCCACTTCCCCCCACCTTCTCTCCCTCCCCACCACCCACTCCCTATCTCACCTGATGCCAGCAGCTGATGCAGGCCGGCAACAAGGGAGCAGACCCAGGTGGCGTGGTCGTCATGGGCAATGATGGACCAGAGGGCGGAGTCCTGCAGCACGCAGGACACACACTCCACACACATCTGTAACTGCTCCGACGTCGGCAGACTGTCATGCTGGATCGACCAATGAACCATCTGCACACCATGATGAGTGTGCAGCGTGCATGCTGAACTGCCTCATATTACATACATTCAACATGTTTTCATTATTTTGCCAATATATTGTAACTGCTCCGACGTCGGCAGACTGTCAGCTGGATCGACCATGAACCATCTGCACACAATTTTCCATGATGATGTGTGCAGCGTGCATGCGTGAACTGCCATATCACATACATACATTCAACATGTTTTCATTATTCTGCCAATATATCATTACATTCAAGAAGCCTTCATGAAACAGCACAGAGCTCTCGCATCCAAGCCCACACCCATGGACACAAGCAGCTGACTCAGGCACAACTGGCTGTTTGTACTGACCTCCAGGAGGAGCACACAGAAGCGGCACACATCAGTCTGCGACTCTGCAGGCACCCTGGCCTCCCATGGTAGACGTCGGATATACACACATACTGAGCGTAGGCCGCTGCAAGACTGAAGTTCATGTCGAACCACAGGTGGTCGGTGAACACCTCGTCGATGCGGTCCATGTACTGCACCAGGCGTGGGGGCACGATGGGGGCAAAGTTCAAACACTGGTGGGGCACAGGCAGGTGGTTGATGACATTGTTGATGTGTCGGAACATGGTCAGCTGAGCGGCCTGAAACAAGGGGTCCAGGCTGGGCTCCACAGGTGAAGTCATCCTGTCAGATTCTCGATCACGGTTGTAACGCAGCAAAGTGCGGAAGGCTCCCAGCGACACACACTCCTCCAAGATGGACAAGTTGAATTCCTGCACAAACCAAAGTTGATGGTCAGAACTATGGATGACTTTCCTCTGACATTTACACCAATAATTTTTAGTGTACATGTGGAAAAAAAACACAAAAAAAACTTGTAAGTAAAAATTGTAAAGTAAATTTAGCCTGGAGAAAATCAACCAAGTTACTTTGGAATTTTCCGATAACTCATAATGTTTATCAGAATTAGTCTCTAAAGACAAGAAGCTCTTGTAAGGAAAACAGGAGTGGTGGGATAACACATATTTCACGAGACATGCCTCAGGGAGTGAGAATCAAGCTACACCATCTGCATGTTACCGATCCTGATAAACAGCCCTGTTCTGGGGAGAACACCTTAGCTCTGATCTCCTCCACTTCTTTTCTATGAACTCAGGGACACCCATTAACCCTAAACAATTTGACAGCAATCAGTGCTGCACTGACAGGAAACCAACCTACATAATTAGATAGCAATCTTCCTGTACAGACAGCAACCACCCCTATGCTTCTTCATACACCACAGGGCTCAGGTCAATGCCATAAACCCTTGACTAGGAGGTGGAGGTTTAATCCCCACAAATCAAATGAACACCTCCAGGGGCTGTTCAACCCCATACCAGCTCTACCTAGAACACTGCTTGCCTTAATCTTAAGTCAGAAGACTGGAACCGCCCAACCAAGTCTTTGCTAGTTGTTGGCAATGACCATCACCTACACATACTGAGACAAGCAGACTGTACATGGAGGACAGTCCTGCTGTGCAGTAGCCAACCAGCTGGCTAATCATCCTTATCCCCACCAAACTTTTAGTTTGAAACACCCAGCATTCTGTGTTCCTTCACAGATATGGAAATAACAAAATGGAAAAAAAAAAAAAAAAGATGAATACTGCTCAACCTGAACTATGACAACCCTCGACACCATCAGAGACAAACCAGACCTAATCAGACACACTGCTGAGTAGTTCCAAGAGTGGACTACTCCGTTCAAGGATCCATAGTTTGAATGAGGCAGCAGCAGCAATTGCGGTGGATTATCTCCATAATCCACGTCAGTCAAATGAGGATGGATGATTTTTTCCAGGCCAACCAGGTAATAATGGATATCTCCATCTTCCAGGCAAACCAGGTAAAAATGGATTATCTCCATCTTCCAGGTCAACCAGGTAATACTGGATTATCTCCATCTTTCAGGTCAACGAGGTGAGGCTAGGTTATCATGAACTTCCAGGTCAACAAGGTGATGATGGATTATCTCCCTCTTACAGGTCAACTGCTGTACAGGTCTCTCTGTGCTAGAATTTCCCTGGTCTGTAAATGCATGTAGATCAGATCTGTATGTTACAAATCTAAAAATCTGCCATCATTTAGGTGAAAAAAAAAGCACAAGAATACTCGGCATGCAAGATTACAGAATGAAAGGAGATGCCATCATCAAACACTTTCCCCATTGGTTGCTGAAATGAGCCGGCAGACACTGAGACTGCTACAACCCTTTGGCTCAAGACTGTTACCATCGGTGATCACAGTACATGATGGGGTGATCTTGGGGACTGACTTTGGACAGTCAGTTATGGACCCATGCCACCAGTGATGGGACACTAGATGACAAAATAATAGCCACCATCAACCTTTCAATGCATGTATGCTGGGAGAAGACTGATGTGAAGGTTGCAAGTGCAGTAGCATTTTCAAACTTTGAGTTCCATTTCTTTCAAATAGGTTTTCTCATTCCAAGTTACTTCTGACACTTTGTATAAATCATAGTTGCTTGTAACAGGAAACCACAGAGTTGATCGTTGGCCACAGGTCTTATGCAAAACAGCTCAAACAGTGAAGGAGTGTGGGTCAATGTTGTCTGGACACTCCCGCAGACCTGCTTACCCTGACACTGTTGCTGATTTACTTTTTCACAAAATAAGTGTATTTTCTACAACCAAACTGTGTGTGGAGTCCATCTTCCAAATTTTTGTAAAAGCAAGGAAGAGGTAGAAAAAGAGTGGGCAAGGGGGGAGGGTGGGGAAGGGTAGTAAGTGAAAGCAACTGCACTACAGTCACTTCAGTACAAATAGTTCTTCAAACAACAAACTTCTTTCATACCTGTTTCAAGAACATATTTTAGCGCAAATTCAGTCTCTCTCTCACCAGTATTCTTTTTCCCCTAATGTTTCAGGGCCTGTGGTCCCCACTCGTGTTCCTACAAATCTGCCTGTTCTCATTAGCAGACATCATCGGACGCAATTTTTTTGAGTTATCAACTCTCTTATCGAAGCACCAAAATCGGCACACACCAAGTCAATATGGGGAGTTTGTGTTATACTCCCTGTTTGGCTAAGTATACTTACCATGTCAGACCATAGCATTCTTCTTCGGCCTGTCACCCAAGCAAGATAAGTCTTGTGCTCTGTCTCGCCTATACTTTGCCTTTGTGTAAAGATTGCTATGTTCGCATTCTGAACTCATTTATTTGTGGCTTGTGCTTGTCCCTCAGAGTAATCTTGACGTGTGAGGTTATCGGTGGGCTAGCATTCTAACCTTCATTTTCGGAATTATTCTCGCAATTGTGTGCTCCCGGTTCTTGCATTCCGCGTAACCGGTTCAGCTTGATTGGCATTTTCCATCGCCGCGTTCATCGCTGGTTCGGTGCCTCCCTTTTTATCCATCGGCCTTGCCTTTTCAATCGCCTTCTGCCCATTCGCCACTAAATTCCGTTTTTCTCCCTCGCCGTCATTTATACCACGATCCCACAACCTCCTGTGCGACGATCGTGAGCCGGGTCTCGTCGCCATCTTGTTTTGCGTTCGAAAGCTAAAAGGTAACCGGCTGCAATTTCTAAGTGCCTTTCATTCGACCTGCCCATGAAATCTAAGGGCAAGCCCCCCTTAAGGGACCCCCTCTAGCCAAAACATCCGAGCGGGATTCCGCTTCCCCCCCAGCCACCCTGCCTTCTAGCTTTCCTGCGCTTAGTCAGACATCCACTTACTATGCCGAGTCACGCGACCCCCCGGCCCCCGGGGACCTTTGCCGGGCCGCGGACAGGCACGGGTGACGGCCTTGGGCTGGAACCCCCACCCGTCACTCGCATTTATGAGACGCGCGGGTCCACTTCTTCCCCCCATCTGGACTCGCCGTCTCACGACGCTCTCCCCCCACCGTGCACAGGTGCAGCCAACACCCCTGCACGAGGAGCGTCCCGTTATCTCCGGATGCAGTGTTATGGCCACGTCTTGGCACGACCATGCACATGTCCATAACTCTGGGCGTATGGGAACACCGAGTGCATCCACCGGTTGTGAACATACACAAAGACGGCCGACCAACCCCGCCCGCCCGTCGCAGGTTCCCCTAGGGGTTCAGGACGTTGGGGGTCTGACCTACTCGCCCCCCACTTGGGCAATGTCCTCGGTCCCGTTCCTCCGGGGGGAGGATCTACCAGCGGGACCACGGGTAACCTGCCCTATTCCTCTGGGGCCCGGCACGCTCCGGGGGGGGGGGGACCACATACCATGGTCGATTACTATTCCCCCCCTGCTGCTCCAGGTTATCCCGGTCCCCAGCGAGTCCCTGCACAGTACTCTGGGCCGCCACAGCCCGCTTATCTCCCCGGGGACCAGTGGCTCTATGCCCCCGAGAGGGACCAGTGGCTCAATACCCACACCCAACCTGAACAACTATTTGGTCGATTGTGGCACCCAACCTCGCAGACTTGGGTCGACCTGGGTCTCCCCCTCGGGCGCTGTCCGATCGGCAGTCCGGGCTCTCCCACCCTAGCCCGTCTGCCGAGCATAGAGCCACACGAGGGTCCCGCCCTCCCCCCCCCCCCCCGCCACCACCCTACCAGGGCGGGACCCTCGCGCGCACCCGCGCAGATGCCCCCTGAGGAAGACCTCCCTTCCCAGGAACTAGACTCCCCACAGCCTGAGGAGGACAACGATGAGGACCTCTTCTCATCGCTTTATGATATCCACACCATTGAACGGTTTCGACCGCACTTGGTGTCGTGGGACGCCCCTCCCCCTCTGCCCATATCTTGGACGCAATTTTTTTGAGTTATCAACTCTCTTATCGAAGCACCAAAATCGGCACACCAAGTCAATACCACAGTTATGTTCTGCTGGAGTGATTACTGCTTAAGAACTTTGTATCTAGATTTTACCACTTCTTTTAGTTCCTTGTATTCTCACCCACAACATGTGTACAAAACAGAGTGAAATCGTGCTGGTAAACAGATCTGCAGATATCTCCAGGAAATGTGAGAGAGGGTTTGACTCCTGCTGAAGTAAGTCAGCAGAAAACGTGGAAGACGTTCGAGATATCCACAGTCCACGGTTGTTGAACTTGAAATCAAAAGCAAAGTAGCAGTCTAAACTAGACTTAAGTAACTTGGAAAGCAAAAAGAACCCTTCAGTTAGGCCCTGCGCCAAAAAAAAGCACACCACAAAACAGAAGTAAATGAAATAGCTTGACTGACGTAAGAAAACTTTTTAACCCTCTTGTCAATCGGGCGCCCGCTAGCGCCCAACTGGAAATCACACAGCCAAAACGCTGAGCGCCTGCCAGCGCCCGGTAAAACACGTGGCAACATGGGCGCCGCCATGTTTCTCGTAGAAAAGGAAGTCTCGCGAGAACGTGATTTCCTTCTTCCTGTAGCCATTTTCTACCGTCTGCAAAAAAAACCGCGAGTCGATGCGTGCCGTGGTTCTCGAGTTACGAATTTTTTAAAGTTTTGAAGTCGAAATGCGGTTTTTCACCATGGCTTATCTTGATTTCTGCCGTTCTATAATGAGATTTAGAGATGGAGATACTGCGATTTGTAGAATTTACGGCATAAGACTAAGTGAAAGTGCTGGGTGATGAAGCTTAGAGTGACCTAGATTTCGACTGGGATGAGGTTCAAGGTATGATGAGCAACGATTCGGAAGAAAGTTCTGAAGAAGATTTTTTTTCCCCCCCGAGTAAATGGCTCATGTGACATTCTTCAAACTTACGATATAGCAACATATATATTCGTAGGAATTTTAAAAAATTATTTTCATTTCATTTTTTCCTTTCCTCTCTTTTAAATTATTTTTTTAATTGAGTAACCATGTTCAAATTACGGAGTTACCTATCTTGCCGATGGTTTTCGGTGTTGCTAAGCTCGGGTAAGTGCATACTGAAGAGGGTTAATAGTGTTCACACTGTTTGTGTCCCTCTTTGTACACACTGTTAGTGGGAAAGGTGCAGATATTGTAATGTCTTCAATTAGTCTGTAAATGTTGAAGTATCTGAAAGGAGGGACCTGTGTTGTGTATTACTGCCTCAGAGGACTGTTAGCATGGCACTGGTCTGTGACATCTTGGTCAGCCTGTTCAAAAGCGTGCCATGTTCAGGGGCAGGTTACCTTGGTCATCGTGATGGAGAGGATGTCGGAGTAGTCGAGGCGTTGCAGCAGGAAGGCACATTCCCGTGTGCGGGGACAGGGGCAGAAGCACTGCTCCTTGGTGACGCTCATGAAGAACTCCTGTCCACACACACCATACACAAACCACATCACAGTGTCACAGAGTGCCTGGTCCCACTCATGAAGAACTGTCCACACACACCATACACCACACTAAAGCATTACACAATGGTTGGTTACACTAATGAAGAACTGTCCACACACTATATACACCACACCACAGTATTACAGAATGCTTGGTTACACTAATGAAGAACTGTCCACACACACCATACATACACCACAACATTACCAAATGCTTGGTCACACACATGAAGACCTGTCCACACACAACATACACACACCACAGTATTACAGAATGCCTGATCACGCTAATGAACTGTCCACATACATCATACATACACCACCCCACTGTATTCAAGAATGCTTGGTCACACTCATGAAGAACTGTCCACACACACGATACATAGACCTCACCACAGTATTAAAGAATGCTTGGTCACACTCTTGAAGAACTGCTCACAGGCACAGTACAAACATTACCAGTATGCAACACTACAGTCCAACACACTCACACAATAAACATTTGAAGAAATTCTAGTTTCATGCTACATATCCAATAAACTGAAGATAACAGATTCTGCATAACATTTAAACATCACTGATTATCACTTCCAAATCAGATCCTTTTCTCACTTACCAAAGACATGATATTTTCTCAGACTTTGATTATATTTCATATTACTTGATAGCCAAGAGTGTATTATCTTAACAGTTTACTCGAAAAGACCATGGAGTTTATCTTGGCTCTTCAGCACCTACCACAATTACAACTAAATTGAAAAAGAACTGAGGCAGGGAACAGTAAACAATAAACAAGCAGGGTAATTCTTGCTCCCATAAGAAAACCTAACACAGAGTAACTTTTATTCAAGACTGGCACAGCCTTTTAAACTGGAATAAAGTTAGACAAATACAAAGATGAACAATCTAATACTGGGGGGAAAACAAGCACAGGCCAACAACCCCTCTGTCATCTCAGTAATGACTTGAAAAGATTTGGACTTTGGGGGGCGGGGCTTGAAGATGAAGAAAATAGGAACATGAAATGAAGAAAATATATCATAAATATGTAAACTCTTCACTAGCTGCATGAGGGAACCATCGTAATCCCTCTCGAAGGCAGATCTATTTGTATTGCCTGCTCCTAGGCCTTTCGTCCGCTGGATCGGGCTCATCAGGGAGATACGGCTGGTTATGCCTGTGCTCCTGGCGTACAACTGTCAATCTAATTCAGTATCCTGGTTGTTACCTCAAGAGTGTCTTCACTTGCTGTTTGTTAACTTTCCAGTGAACACCTTGTCAATGTCTTTATTTGGCAGCTGTTTAAACTTCCAGTGGTCACCTTGTCAATGTCTTTTGTCACGCTGTTAGTTAACTTTCCAGTGGTTCCTTGTCAATGTCTTTGTCAGACTGTTAGTTAACTTTCCAGTGGTTCCTTATCAATGTCTTTTATCAGGTTGTTAGTTAACTTTCCAGTGATTCTTTGTCAATGTCTTTTGTCACGCTGTTAGCTAACTTTCCAGTGGTTCCTTATCAATGCCTTTTGTCAGGCTGTTAGTTAACCTTCCTTTGTTCTTTGTCAAATGTCTTTTGTCAGGCTGTTAACTTTCCAGTGGTTCCTTATCAACGTCTTTTGTCAGGCTGTTAGTTAACTTTCCAGTGTTTCTCGTCAATGTCCTTAGTCAGGCTGTTAGTTACTTTTCCAGTGGTTCCTTGTCAATGTCTTTCGTCAGGCTGTTAGTTAACTTTCCAGTGGTAACCTTGTGAACGTCTTTGTACATCTGTTAGTTAACTCTCCAGTGGTAACCTTGTTAATGTCTTTGTCAGGCTGCAAGTTAACTTTCCAGAGAATGCCCTGTCAACCTATTTTTCAGGCTGTTACTTATCTTTCCAGAAGTAACCTTGTCAATGTCTTTGTCAGGCTGTTGGGCATCTTTCAAGCTGTGACAATGTCACTGTTTTAGGCTGTTGGTTTTCTTTCCAGCCAGCACCCTGTCAACACGTTTGCTCGGCTGCTGGTACCAGGCAAAACCTCTCTATCAGTTTTCACATGATGCCTTTTGGGCCTTACTCTAGGGTGATCCTCATCCTATCCTTGTGGCTGGTCCCCTTAACACCACTATCTCGATTACTTTCACTCATGGCAGCTCCATCTGTAAAATTACCAGTTCGAAAATGTGTGTTGAAGATCTTTACTGCAACAACAGATTTCTCCAAGTGAACTGCTGGGGAGGGAATGTCATCAAGGCATAGGGCCACACCATTTCTTACATGTCCATTTTTTTTCTTCACCTGGGTGTATTTCCCCAACTCTTTTTCATGACTTTGGTACCCTGGGGGTTTTTGACGTGTGCCAAGTTGATGCTGCATACAGGACTCGGGTTTATCATCACGTCTCAAACTCACATCATCATTGATGAAGCCATCATGCCAAAGAACACTACACACAATGAGAAATACGTACACAGTGCCCACCCAACATCCCACAGACTTGGCTGAGTACTGCCTGTTCACAGTGCTTTAATCCTCTTGTATTCATAATGGCGCAGACGGGAGCGCTGAGACAGGGTGCTAGATTTCGCAATGGCCGCAGATGGGAGCTGCCCGCCGTATGTGTTCGGTACTTTTCCATCATGTGCTGACTCCATGAAAATACTCGGAGAGCCACTAAAAGTTGTTTGGGGATTTCGCACTATAGCACAGTAATGTGGCAGCACTATTTCTGGATGCTGGCACCACTTCCATTCACTAAGAAAGAGTAGAAACTGCAAGCAAAGAGTTGTGTGTGTGAGACTGACCAATTTTCACAATGGCGTCGTCTGCTAACAACAGCGAGTTTGATGATATTCCCGAGTATTCAGCAGAGGGGTGTGATCAAATTATGCAAGAATTCGAGAAGTGTGAAAATGGAGTTAGGAGAAGAGAATGATGTTGAAATCGGCACCAATGAAGAAGAGGAAAACGGTGAAAGCGACCCTGAGAACAACATGCTACTCGCCATTCTGCAAAACAATGGCGACTGGCTACACATCCTGCCCACATGGCCCCATTCCAACAGCCAAGAGGCACTGTGCACACTGCTAAACACTGCAACCACACTAGATTATTTCTTTTTTCTATCTCTCACATTTTTTCAACTAATAGCAGAAGAAACTAACAGATGCGCGCTCAACAAAAACAAGCAGCTAAGGGCACACCTGACTCCCTATGGTTCGACACAACACCTGACGAAATGCAGGGCTATATCTCTGTACCGATGATTCCGTATGACAACTAAGGGACGACGCGTAGAAACTTCATATATGTGTTCTTTCTGCCAGGCGCCTTTATGCTTCCATAAGAATGACTGTTTCCATGACTACCATGCGCAGAAAGTGGCTCAATAGTTGGGCAGTTTGCTAGTATCTGTGTTTTGTGTGTATGTGTATATATGCTTACCTGTAGTTTATGGTGACAGTGCTTTGATGACACTTGGCAGCAGTGACACTCTACTCAATTTCCTCACTGTACAGCTATACAGTGTGTAAATACATATGGACATGTATAAGGTGCTTAGAACAGTGACAGAAAAAAAACAATGAGGAACTGTGCTTGAATCTACAGTAACTGTTCAGTAGTGACAATTGACACTAGTTGTGTGTGACATTCTGTGGATTACCTGTGGGGACTGAACAGGCGGACAGAAGACAGATCATCTCACTTAGGCTGCAGCTTTCATTTTACAACACTACCATGTGTGTGCATGGGATAACTGCATGTTGGTGTGCTGTATTAGAATTGTCACCATCACATGTGACACATTGGGTGACATTTTGGTGACAGTGACACAACTTTTCACCTCTCGACACACAACAACATCTTGCTCACAGTACAGACCAAAGCCTTGTGACCATACATGCAGAATTTTGTAGCTCAAGAGGTTTATTCTTGGTTGTGGTGAAGCATGAACCATACATACCCATTTTAAGGCCAAATTCACCAAAAAAAAAAACTGAAAACTAGGGGGAATTTTGCCTCAGAGAATCTGAATACAAGAGGGTTGAAGGCCCATCATCCACAGCTATACCAGTTGCTTTCCCTCCATTCACACCTACCTTGTCGATGTCAATGTCCTTCACCTGCAGAGGCGTCAAGGCCAAGGGATGGGTTCGCTCTGGGGTCAGGGAGACTTGGGAGGAGGGGCACGTCATGGTTTGCAGTTTGTTCAGCAGCGAAGCCAGTCTCTCATGCCTGGGGGCAGATCAGCATGCACACATAGGCACACACATGAGAACACACACACATACAAATTCACATACACAAACACACATGCACCGATACACACAGAGAGACACAAACAGATACACACACATAGACATACGCACATAATATGTCCACACACACACACAAACATGTTCATACACAAACACACACCCAAATGTGTATACACACAGATACACATAACACACTCACTCACCCACACACACATACACAAAGGGTTATTAACTGTTTATCTACTACTAGCATAAACATATTGTCAACTCACACAGTAATGTAACCAATCAATGCTTCTAAGCCAAACTCTTCATGTGATGATGAGAGACACACACATACAGCTGATAGATTATACTTCAAAAATACGGATAAACTTTCTAATTTCTTTTCTGTAAACAAGCGAGCATGGGTGTGTGCGCGCATGGTGTGTGCGCGTGTGTGCAGTGTGTGTAAGTGTGCAAGTGTGTGTGAGCAGTGCGCACGCGAATGCTAGTGTATGTGCACATGCATACACATGTGCATGTGTGTATGCGAGTGACTGAGTGTGCTGGTGTGTGTGTGTGTGTGTGGTTACGTGCATGCATACATGTGCATGACTGTGTTACCAATGAGTTGTGAGCTCTGAGCTCTGTGTGTTCATGTGTGCATGCATGAGTATACTGTGCTAATGAGGGGGATGAATGATGACCTGAGCTAGGGCCTGACCTTCTTATCAACCCGTTGGACTTGATGAAGTGCAGCAGTTTCTCCAGGTCTTCTTGGGGCAGCTGTTTGCTGCTCTCCTGCAAGGCACACACACCACACCACAGCTCTGACATCCCATTTATACCTGTGGTGAGGAATGGAGGATGGGGGGAGAGGGAACAGGAGATAAGGGGAAACATGAGGAAAAAAAATCTGTGACAGACACATGCTCACAGATAGGCATGCCAAATCGTCTATGAATTTACACACTTCAAAATGAAATTTCATACAAATGTTAACAAGTTTGTATCCAATCTGAAATCTGTGACTTGAATTCCCAACACATACACATTCAGAAACACAAGCAACCACATTTTTCAAACATAATGACCGGAGTCAGATTCAGACAGTAGTAATGGTATCCAATAACCTAATGTGATCTCAATAGTAACTCCAAAGATCTCCTTGTAGAAAGACAATGTGTCACAGATGACACTGACTGTCAAAGTCAGCATGAACAGCAAGCAGCACGACAATGTTTGAAAAAAAAAGAAATGGCCCTCACCAAAGAGAGAAAGAAGATGCTCTGGACAACATTTATATTGATGCCATGCACAGCCCTGACAGAAATATCAGATGGACAGACCTCCACACTCAGAGCAAAGAGACCCATCAGATAGTGACAGACGATGGTATCACACATGGCACTGATACTGACAATAAACAGACAGACAATAGACAGACAGACAGACAATAAACAAACAGACAGGCAGACCTCCATACTCAGAGCAAAGAGACCCATCAGATGGCGACAGATGATGGTATCACACTTGACACTGATACTGACAATAAACAGACAGACCTCCACACTCAGAGCCAGGAGACCCTCCAGACCACGACAGATGATGGAGTCATACATAGCACTGATACTGACAATTGACAAACAGACAGACAGACAATAAACAAAAAACAGACAGACAATAAATAAAAAAACAAACAGATAATAAACAAAACACGAGACAGAACAGACAGACAGACAGACTGACCTCCACACTCAGAGCCAGGAGACCCTCCAGCCGACGACAGATGATGGTGTCACACATGGCGCTGACAGCCAGCTGCTGATTGTGAAGGAACTTGTCCATCAGCACGGTCACCAGTGCCCCGCTCTGGGAAGGGTGAATGGCATCCAGACATCGCAACGTCTTCTTCACCAATGACGGCTGTAGAGACAGAATGGCTGTATCATGTGCAGGTTATTGTATTGCGCTATACTGTGTTGTATGTGTAATATCTGGTGTTCTTTCGTGTTGTGCAGTGTTGTGTTGTGTAGAGACAGGGGCCCATAATGAGATGATAATAGCGTTTGCTTCTGGAACCGACAGTTGAGATTTTTGAACCACTCCGATTTTTATGGTGTGACAACTCTGTCTGTCCACCCAGCAGTAAATAGGTACATGATTCACATCAGAACAGGTGAGGGAAGTGTAAGGAGAAAGATGGTCTCTGTCTCCTTTTATGGCGTGCCCTGGACACACAGCCAACACCAACAGGTCACGGCCCCTACAGCATTTCGACTCAGGGATTTGAACCCTACCCTTAGAGACATGGAACATTCTAGTACTACACTGTCTGTATGGCAATGTCATGTGTTGTGCTGTGTTGAAAGAGGAAATCAATCCAGTACAGATTATTGTAATGTGCCGTGTTGCTTGGTGTTGCTGTGTCAAGTTAAAGTGAATGGTAGAAAGTGAGAAATGAACGGCATCAATACATTACTGTGCCTTCTTCCCTGGTGCAACAGGCAGACACTGGAATAGTTCATCATGCATGAGTTCTTGCTTTGTATTGTGTATATCACTGTACAGGAACCCACAGTCAAAAGGTTACAGCATTTTGTCTGTGGAGCTGACGGCCATCAGTTCAAACCACTCATGGGATGGATTTCTTTTTTGTTTGATTTGAAAATTGTTTCTGTCCACCAGCTATACCTGATTCAGGTTGGGAAAGGTTAAAGGTAATGAAGGAGAGGGATGGGATCTGCCTCCTAGACACAGAGAACCTCTAACAGTTCACTGCCCATAGACCATTTACACTAATGGGACCTGGGACCATTTACGCTAATGGGACTTACACCATTTACGCTATCAGGACTTGAACTTTTTTTTCTTAAAAAAATCTAAAGCAATTATGCTGTACCGTACGCACACTGTATTGTTTAGCGCACTGGGAAAAACAGCATTGGAGACACATGTTACGATCATCTCTACATCTGGCTGCCCACAAAGAGACATTCAATGAACATTACTGTTACTTTGGGTGTTCACAGTTCATAACATGAGAACAGTGACCTCTCTCTATAGGCCTGTCTTTAAACCTGAACAGGAACGTTTTTATCCTTTACATGTTGTCCTGCCCACCAGCCATCCAACATATGCTGACCCAATATACACACATACAGCTGCTCATGAACAAGTTCTACACACTCTTAAATGACAAATGTGGATATCAACCAGCCCCTCTCCCCTTGTACTCACATATTTGACTGACACATCCTTAACACACATTCAATTACTCGACTGACTTGTTCATCAACCTATCCCTCACACTCTCACTCACCTACAGCTCCAAGCCTGACCAGCATCCTTGTCAGGATTTGGAGACCTGACTATGTGGTATGCACCACTAATAGAGATCTGAGTGCGTGTGTGTGTGTGCGTGTGTGTGTATGCTATGCTATGTGTGCATGTGCATGCTTACCTGCGCGAGTGCTTGCATGTGTGTATATTGTGTGCATGCATGCATGCGTAAGTGTGCTTGTATGTATATGCATGTGCTTGACCACATTCATGTGTATGTGCATATATATGTATATATGTGTGCATGCAAGCACCTGCACATTCAATTGTGAGAGAAGTACACATGTGTAATGAAATCAGAAAATGGCAGTTCATTTGAAATCATAATGAATTTTTAAAAAAAAGCGTTCCTCCAATCCCTGAAGAAGGCCAAATGGCCTCCAAACTGAACACGAGACAATACTGGTTAACAGTCTGCAATTATTCTTTTCTTTCTTTCCGTCTTTTTTTTAAAAGTAAATGCTAGAGGTAAAAAATCGGAAGTGTCTTTTCCGAAACAGTTCGAAGTACTTTTATATACTGATGACTTTATATGAATTCCATAGGCATAGGCATGTCCACACGGACATACCCACTGACCTATATAAAACAAAAATTGGTGCACACAGGCATACCCAATGACATTTCCAACATGAAGACTTACTCAATACATTGACTATCCATCCCCTCACCTATTCAACACACAGACTGACTATCCACCCCCTGACCTATTCAACACACAGACTTACCCGACATACAGACTCGCCTCGAGCATGGATGGCCTGAACAAAGAGACTGCTTGCTGCTGGGTTACGGTGAATGGCACTGTAAACACACATACACACATGTGTGCATGCACATATACATACGCAATGCATGTGGTTATTAAAGCGATAAAGTGTTTAAGAAAAATCTTATACTGAGAGAAGTGAAGTTCTATCAGAGTGATTATACTGGTTGAAAAGAAACACTGGCCTCCATATTCTGTTGGTTCTGTTCTGTTTTTGTGAATCAACGATCTGATAGACAGCCATTATCAATATTTTTTTTTTCAACATTCTACTTAGTGTAGGCTTTCCTTTAATGCCATGGTCTAAATGTTGGGCAGTTTTATTTTGGATAATATAAAAGTAACTGGCGCATGTGTACAAGATGTATTTCAACAGCCCTTATTGTCATACTGGAATCTATGTTATAATGCTGCAGCATACATTATAACCCAAACGCACACACACTCATACACACATGAGGGGTACCTGATGAAGTCTTGTACAGGTGACTCATTGGAGAGCGAGGACATTGACGAACAAAGTACACAAGACACGATGCATTTCGACCTCTGGGTCTTCTTCAAGTGAAAACAAAATAGGTAACATTTAACATTTAGGACAGTACAAACAAAGAACGAAGAGCGACTTATCTGATGTCCATGTGGTAAGCTGTGAAGAATGGCTGACGCTCTTCGTTCTTTGTTTGTACTGTCCTAAATGTTAAATGTTACCTATTTTGTTTTCACTTGAAGTAGACCCAAGAGGTCGAAATGCATCGTGTCTTGTGTACTTTGTTCGTCAATGTCCTCGGCGGAAACTAACCCCCACTCTTTCTAAACACTGTAAATAGTGTTATGCAAGTCGTAAATATCAATCCACATTTTACTCTATGAAACATGTCATATTAATCCCATTTCACATTTTACTCTATGAAACATGTCATATTAATCCCATTTCACATTGTAATGCATAATTTAGAAAGAGAGGGGTTAGTTACCGCCAAGGACACTGACAAAACAAGCACAAGACACGATACATTTCGACCTCTTGGGTCTTCTTCAGGCAAAAACAAAAAAAAAGAGATCACATTTAATGTTTATGACAACACAAACAAAGAATGCCATTCTTCCTACCACATGGACAACAGATAAGTCTCTCTCTTCGTCCTTTGTTTGTACTGTCCTAAACATTAAATGTGATCTGTTTTTTTTTTTGTTTTGCCTGAAGAAGACCCAAGAGGTCGAAAGCATCGTGTCTTGTCCTGTGCTTTGTTTGACAATGTCCTTGGCGGTAACTAACTCCCTCTCTTTCTAAATTTTGCTTCGTTCTTCGCCATCAGTCACTCCATTTTGAAAATTGTAATGCATGTCATACATACCAATCCATAATTCACACTGTAATGCATGTCATACATACCAATCCATATTTCACACTGTAATGCATGTCATTCATACCAATCCATAATTCACACTGTAATGCATGTCATACATACCAATCCATATTTCATACTGTAATGCATGTCATACATATCAATCCAATTTCATATTGTAATGTCATATATATCATCCCATTTCACACTGTAATGCATGTCATATATACCAATCCATATTTCATACTGTAATGCATGTCATATGTATCAATCCAGTTTCACACTGCAATGAATGTCAAATATATATCAATCCAAATTTTACTGTCATGCATGTGGCAGAAGTCAATTCCTGTTCATCTCTATCCACACTCCACACCACAACATACATGCACATGTACATACATGTACATGTTTCACACACTGAAACTTATCTGTCATCGAAACACATTTTACATTGAAACGCCCACATCATACACAAGACGCATCAACATAGATCAGTTCACACACTGTAAAACACTGACTCATCAGTTATACAGAACAGGGCGACACTCACCAGTCTGCGACAGAGTCAAAGGATCAGACTAACCACACTGTCACAGAACAGGTCTACACTCACTACATTTTCACAGCACAGGATCACATTCACCACACTGTCACAGAACAGAATCACACTCACCACACTGTCACAGAATAGGATAACACTCATCACAGTCACAGTATTACTCTCACAGCAGTCACAGGATCACAACCACTAGTCACAGATAACATTCACTATGGTCACAGGAAAACACTCACCACTGTGACAATATAACCCACACTACAGTTTGAGGATCATACTCACTGTAGTAACAGGATCACAATCACTACTGTGACAGATGACACTCACTACAGTCACAGGAACACACTCACCACATAGTCACAGAACAGGATTAATCCTCCACGGCGCAGCATTTCCAGGTTGCAACACTCCACCACACGTTTCGGGGTGTCCAGCTGTCGACCTCTGACGCTGCACACACACACACACACACACACACACACACACACACACAAGCAGTGATATCAAACTTAATATGAAAGATTTAGTGGTCATAACACTGCATTTGACCAAATCTATTTAGTCACAAGCACATCCACACACAACCACACAGATCTACGTGGACAGCATACCTCTGACTGACCATCTTGAAGGACTGTGGGGTCTGGACAATCTGACTCCAGAACTTGCGGTCGTGGTAGTTGAGGAGGATGAGGACGTTGCACCAGTGGAGCGTCAGCATGGGGCAGGATGTGCTGAGGGCCAGCAGAGTGCGGTTCATCTCCCCCACACTGTAGAAACAGGCCGGACTCTCGTTCTGCAGCAGACGCATGGCTGCCGTCGCCACACGCCGGAACAGACCTGACACACAGACACTCCCTCCCTTAGAAATACTTATTAACTACATCACTGACTGTGTACTGATCATTGAAGAGAGAAAATAATGAAAGCTCTCTTGTAACTGATGTTACGTTAAAGATGTAGAATGCAACATTAGATCAACATCAAATTAATCACAAATTATCAACTGGACGATAATGATACGGTCAAAGTGTTGAATTTCGGACCTCATTATGGGCTGAAATGAGAAGATCTGATACCAGTCAAGG
Source organism: Conus betulinus (assembly GCA_016801955.1). Lineage (NCBI taxonomy): Eukaryota > Metazoa > Mollusca > Gastropoda > Neogastropoda > Conidae > Conus > Conus betulinus. Next base: position 149,265 of record JADBJO010001430.1, read on the forward strand.
TTCATCCACCGATACAATGCTTCACTGACAGCACTGCTTCACATTTCCTTGCCAACATGGCACTTTCCTGCATCTCTTGGGTCTGGTTGATGCTAGTGTACATGTTCAAAGTGAAGAGAGCATTGCGTCATGTAGTCTCAGGCCAAAAAGAACTACACAGCATCCTCCTCATTCTTACTGATATCCACACAAATACAGACCTGTGGATCGACTGGTCATGCTGTCGTGGTGTCTGTTTTAATTTTTCTCTCACAGTCCATGCTTAGTGTCAGCAGACTGACAAAGACTGTATTCTTGGGACATGGGCACTGTCTCTGGAGAGAGACATGGCTTTAGGATGACTTCACAACTAAAGCCTTGTTGTCAACACAAATCCAACAAAGCGCTGTCCTGCTTAAGTTAAATGTCATGATGGGTGGACCAGCTCACTATGTCATTTCCATATATATAATGCTTGATTGATGGTCAGAAGAATGTTACCAACATGCTTTACAGGCATCATCTGTTTACAGCACTGATGCCAGTATAGCGCACAAGACAATAAGCGATACCAGTAACGAATAAAAAGCACAGAACAATTCACACAAATCAAAGACTAAAGATAATCTGGAACCTGGACAGAAGACAAAAATGAACATGCATGTAAAGTACATTAACGAGTACTGATATGTAGGTATACATACACACATACATATCTGTACACTCTCTCTCTCTTCATTTCTTGGCTAGATCTCCAAGAATCACCACTGATGAGATTTTTACATATGGGACCGTTTTTAAATGCCCCCACTAAGGCAGTAGCCATATACCGAAATCTACACTGATATCCCAACATGGACCCGCATGACAGCCTTTTCTCTCCAAAACGGGGAACGGAATTCTCCATGTATGCATGATTCAATTTTTTTGCACTATTTTTTTTTCTTTTTTTTTTTTCCTTTTTTTTTTGCATGCGTTTCACAAACAGACCCCAGTTTACAGTCTCATCCGAAGGACTAGGAGGTGACCAGAGTCTGCACACCTGTTAATTTCCAACCTGGCTGTCACAAGTGGGATCTGACCCTTGGAAAAGTCAGTCAGTAATGTTTCGTCTCTAGATTCAAGGCTATGGAAACAAGGATGCTGTTTTTCCTGGATGGTGTGTGACATACCTGACTGGAAACATGTGGGTGATGTACAGCATAAAGTGGGTCAGTTGTTGTAGGAGGAAGTGAGTGTCAAAGGACGAGGCCCCCACCACAACTTTCTCACGACTCAATGTCTCTGCACATTTGCCAATCACCTGCAGCAGGAACCTGCAACACAACAACGTCAGTGAGTTCCAGTATGAAATTCAACACGGAGGGACAGTCAGGTTCTGACTCTGACAATGCAGATCAAGACCAAGATGTCAATAAAGATCCAACACATCAATAAGGGATCTAACATCAAAATGTACCATGATGCAACACACCTCGCTGAGAATTTTCACTGCCACAATAATGACGATTTACAACACTTTCATGTCAGACAGGATTTAACATAAGAAAGTAATGAGGAGCTATTACTTCACTTCATGATCCATCCACATAAAATAATCTAGGCTTAAAACACCAGAGAGGACCCATCATCAAAACAACATTCAAGATGCGCCATTAGCAGATCATTCAGGATCTAATAGAGATATACTACTAATAATCCATCTCCACCCCTGTTACACCTACTGACACACACAGGCACAGACACATTCTCTCTCTATCTCACACGCTATTCCCATACACATCCATACGTCCACAAAATAACCATATACACCCCACATCCACAAAACAACCATGTGGGAGTTTCAACACATGACAAACACGCTGTGTCTCACCAGGCGAGGGTTTCCTCGGCTGATAAATTTACGCAGCATCTCGGTGATGGAGGAGGACATGAGGGAGTGGGGGTGGGAGGAACGGGTGAGATGGATGTGCAGCCCCAGCTCCTCCAGTCGGGACAGGATGGCCTCCTCTTTGGACTGCGACACCAGGACACGCAGCAACGACAACACCAGGCACATCCAACGCTCCACCCCATGCAGGCTCTCCTGCTCAACAACAATAACAACAATGATGATGATAATTATAAGAAAGAAATTACAGAACCAAAACAATAATGGTCTGAATCACCAGAATACACAGCAGCAATAGCATGACACATATCCAGTGTTCAACTTTGTCCAGAACAAGAAGAAAATAGTACTGATACCAATAACAATACAAATGATTCAGAATAGCAACAGTAATAATGGTTTGCTACAGCAGAACACAAAGCAATGACAGGCCAGGCACATCCAGTGTTCAAAACCGTACAAGTTTCCATGAGGGACTACAAGAGGAAATTCAGTAATAACAAAATTAAAGCTCAATATGGTTGCAGTCCCATCGACACAGTCAACATGGAAATCTATTTCAGATCATCATGTGAAAAATCACCAGAGGAGACACTGTATTGCTGTTGAGTTAGTTTTGGTGTTCAGAGCTGTTCCAACACATACAGGCACACCTTACTTACTACATCCCGTTGTGAACAAATAATTGCAAAGTTGCTGAGATAGCAGGATATAGTTTCTCCATCTAGATCACCACCATGTCCATCCAGTGACACTAGCCATGAACAAAGAGTCTCCCTCTGCTGCTATGTCAATCCAGTGACCATCTCCAAGAACTTGCCAAATACTGACAACTCTTATACACTCGCCACCGGTGTGGACATGGAGAAGAAATGGAAACTGAGATCACCATCAGAGCAAGGCATGTAAGACCACAGAGTTTGGGTCTTTCTGATGGGATGATCAGTGAGGACAAGGATGATGAAGATACTATATTACATTTCGGTCTGAGAGATGACTCAACAGGGCTGTAATTCTACACTTCCATTCATAATATACCCTGGGACTGGTAAGACACAGATCCCTACAGTGATGGTCAGAAATCTGATCAACAACCTCAGAGAGACACCCACTAACTAGATGAACCTTGACAGCATGGTTCCTGTCTTTCCATCTGGACCCATAACACTCTCCACACTGGGTAGCAGCTAGCAAGGAAAAAAAAAAGACACAAAAAAAAGGCTCTGATCAGATTCAAGCTCACTACATCCCAGCTTATCAGTCAGCAGGCAATATGAACCACCGCACTACGGCAAACGGTTGACATGATCAGCGCATGTATAACCAGATAAATAATACCTATTAAGTGTATTCTTGCTTGCTTCATTACAATTGACCAATAATCAATGATATTGCAAGATTTATCCAACATGGGGAGTTTGTATTATACTCCCTGTTTGGCTAAGTATACTTACCATGTCAGACCATAGCATTAAATGGCTGTCAGTCAGCTCTGTCAGGCCGAAGTTTTGTGGCGAATGCAGCCATAAGATAGTCACGTGACGCCCACCCTACTTCCGCCTATGGAAGATGCCGATGTTCGGGTACTGTACGTCATTCAACGAGGCCTGCGCGCAAGGCAACCCCAGGGAACCTTGGCGCTAGAGGGGAAGGTAGGGGCGGGCATTAGAGTCTGACATGGTAAGTATACTTAGCCAAACAGGGAGTATAATAGAAACTCCCCATTTTGGCATCGTATACTATACCATGTCAGACCATAGCAGAATTTAAAGGAATAGGAGGAGGCCGAGCGCCCTAATGGTTCCTGGGGTAAACCGATATGGCTGCATTGGCCACCACAAATGAAATCCCTTTAGAACCATCAGCCCTGGTCATGCGGATGTCCCTTAGATAAAAGTTTATGAAAGGGTTCTCCGAACGCCAGTAGGCTGCCTCCAGGAGATGGCGCATGGGGACAGAGTGCTGGAACGCTGTGGACGTGGCCAGTGCTCTGACCTCATGGGCTCGAGGGGAAAGGGCTGGGAGGTCTTTGTGCGCCTGGGCATAGGCAGATCTGATAGTATTGGATAGCCACCTAGAGATAGTGCCCGCCGATATGTCCTTCTTGTTGTTGGGGTTGATGGAAATAAGAAGGCGTCTCTGAGAGGAACGCCTGGGGCGGGAACGCTCCCAGTAGTATCTGAGGCACCTAGAAGGGCACAGGTCCATGTCCCCGCCACATTCACTGCCTAAGATATCCACTAGGGAGCAGATAACAAGGGAAGGAGAGGCCATACCCCGTTCCTGGTTCTTTGCTAAGAACTCAGGCAGGAACTTAAGCGAGACCGAGCCGTCTCTGTGAAAGGCGATGTCCCGAGGGTCCCACTGAGGGCATGGATCTCACTTCGCCTCCTGGCTGAGGCCAGGGAGAGAAGGAAGGTGGGTCTGAAGGAGAGAAGGTCAAAGGGAAGGGAGCGGAGGGGCTCGAAAGGGGGTTTTCTGAGGGCGTCAAGAACCAAAGAGGTCCCACATGGGAGCGCGCCTAGGGACTGAGCTTCCCGTAGGGCCACCCCCCGAGATAGTTCTCTAAGGAGAAAGTCATTGTCGAAAGATGGGCTGCCGAACTGTCGGATGGTGGTGCATACGGCCGATCTGTAGCCCCGAATGGAACTAGCAGAGAGCTTTCGAGAGGACGAAAGGTGGGATAGGAAATTGCCTATCTGGATGTTGGAGGGGTGGAGGTAGGGGACCGAGTTAGCCATGCACCACGTGACCCATCTCTCCCATCGGTAATTGTAGAGGGACTCGGTACTGGTCCTACGCGAGGCCGAGGCCAAGTCCCGTAGTCCCTGCGATGTCCCCCCGCTTCTGTCAGGTATCTAGACAGACACCGGGGTCTGTCGGCGGGGGCGGCAGGGACCGGTGGTCGCAATTTGGCTTGCATAGAAGCCAAGCGTGTAGGCGAAGCATCTGGGGGTTGGAGTGAGGGAGGCCCGAGTGAGGTTGTCTGAGCAAGTCCCACCGAGGGGCTAGCTGGAGAGGGGAAACGTGAGTTAGGGACCTGAGGTCCGGGAACCATGACTGTGTCAGCCACACGGGGTTATAAGGATGAGTTTGGGTCTCTCCAGCCTGGCCTTCCTGATCACTTTGTGAAGTATGGGGAAGGGGGGAAAGGCGTACGCGATGAGTCCGTCCAGGGGAGGGAGAGCGCATCGACTGCGTACACTCAGGGATCCGGGACGGGAGAGACATACATGGGAAGGTGATGGTTGAAAGCGGGTCGCAAAGAGGTCGACCATGGGCTTGAACCAGTGCTCCCATACTGTGGTTAGCGTCAGCTGTTCAGGGTCCACTCTGTGTGCAGAAGGGTCCCTGAGCGGCTGAGAAAGTCTGCCAGGATGTTGTGCGTCCCCGCTATGTGTCTCGCACGGAGGGTGGTTCCCCGTGTGTGGCACCAGCGAAGGAGGGCCTCTGTTCGTAGAGAGAGGCCGATGGAGTGAGCCCCCCCCCCCCCCCCCCCCCCCCCCCCCCCCCCCCCCCCCCCCCCCTTGTTGATGTAATGGCTACCGACGTGTTGTCCGTGAGGAGGAGAACTAGTCGGTGAGAGATTAGGTGTTGGAAGTGGAGGAGGGCCAGCCTGACCGCTTCCAATTCTAATATGTTGATGTGGAGGCGTGCCCTCTGTGCGTCCCACCCCCGAGGCATGACTGTCCCCCAAGTGGGCCCTCCAGCCCGAGTTGGAGGCGTCTGTGTACAGTTCGAGGGACTGAGTTGGGAGAGAGATTGGAACGCCGATGGTCAGAGTGGACGGATTGAGCCATTCGTCCGTGGCGCAAGAGAACCAGTGGCCGAGGGGAATGGTCATGTCCCAGCGGTCTGAGGTCTGGGACCAACGACGACGGAACTCCCTCTGCAGCTGGCGTTTGGGGACCCGACCCAGCGGGATGAGGGCTGAAAGGGACTCCATCATCCCTAAGAGAGGAGGACAGAGTTCTGGCCGAGGTGTGTGTGATGCTCCTCGGAGGCGTGAGATGAGGTCCACTATCCGGGCAGACCTCTCTGGGGTCGGGGCGACCTTCATGGCAATCGTGTCGAAACTCATGCCAAGGAAAGAGAACCTCTGACTGGGAATGAGTTCGCATTTGAGGGGGTTGGTTACAAACCCCAGGGGAAACAGAGCCTGAGGAGGGGAGGTGTGGGCTTGGCACTGAGCCCGGGAGGAGGCGAGGACAAGCCAGTCGTCGAGGTACACCAGGAGCGAATGTCCTCCTGTCTGGCCAGGGCGGCTATCTCCTTGACAACCTTCGTGAAGAGGAAGGGTGCCAGGGAGAGACCAAAGGGGAGAGCTTTGAACTGGAACACCCGACACTGCCAGACGAAACGGAGGTAACGTCTGTGAGCCGGGTGAATGAGGATCTGGAAGTACGCATCCTTCAGATCTATGGAGGTGGCCCCATCTAGGTGGTGGATGGAGTCCCTGATCTGGGAGGGCGTGTCCATCTTGAACTTGGTATGTCTGAGGAACTTGTTGAGGGGAGAGAGGTCGAGGATGGGCCTCCATCCCCCCGAAGGTTTGGGATCACGAACAGGTGGGAGTAAAACCCGGGGTTGGGCTGGAAAACCTCGGTGATGGCCCCTTTTTGTAGGAGTTCGAGGACTTCCAGGCGAAGGCGTCCGCCTGGGCAGGAGGGGGGTCGCTGGGGGAGGGAGGAGGAGAACGCATGAGGGGAGGGCGACTGTGAGCCCAGGGTAGGCGAAACCCGTCCTGCAGAACCGACACTACCCAGGGGCTGAGGCCCATACGTCGCCACTGGCGGGTGTGCCGGGAGAGGTTGCCCGCCAGGGGGGCCGATAGTCCAGGGGTGGGGGGAAGGGGAACAGGGGGGCCGGTGTCCTGGTGGGCGGGTTGGGCCTGCTCCGTGCCCACAGCGGGTGTGTCCCCTAGATACCGCGAGGGCGTGCCTGTTGGCCGAACTGAAAATTTTGTTGTTGTCGAGGTTTCGATTTCGACCTCTGCGAATTTAGTGGGCGCTTGGCTGGCCCGGCGTGTGTGAGATGGGGCTTGTCGGGGATACGGAGTGGGCCTGATGGACCTGGGGTAAGACCGATAGGGGGGCCTGGAAGGGCGTGGGCTGAGGCCGGGGGGCAAACGGACGCCGCCTGCTTGCGTTCCTTGACTGAAAAGGACATAGCCGAGGTGGAGTACTCGCCAAAGAGCGAGTGATCCTGGCCCGGGACACACCGTAGGGAAGCCTTGAGTGCCGGGGAGAGTGAGAGAGTGTGCAAGCACCGCGTCTCTAGCCACTAGCAGGCAATTGAAATGGCTTGTTGCTTGCTGCAGCCGCAGCCGACAAGTGATGCGATATCCTGTTAACCAAGTGTCGCATAAAGGGATCGCTGAATAAGCGAGATTCGTCCTCATGGTGTGGTTCGGAGCTCGTATCCGAAGGCACTGGACGGCGCCGTCATCCCCAGGCCAGAGTACCTCCGCCCTCTGCAAGAGCATGCTAAGGTAGGCATGCCCTGCAGTGGTGTGTGTAAAATGCCCATCCGGGCTACTCGGTCCCAGTCCTTTAATGCTTTAAAGGAGATGGTGCCCGAAGTAGGGGGGGCCCGGTTGGGTATCAGGCGACAATCCGATTGGGAGATGGCCCACTCCCTGGTTGCTGGATTGTCTGCAAAGAGGGAGGTAACTGGGTGCTTCCTGCGGGTCCGAGGAGGGAGCCGAAGGGGGCCGCATTGGGCGCCGGGGAAGGTCTTGACCCCCGCGGGGGGACGGCGTCTGCACCCCTGGCGCGTTTTGCCGGACTCTCCCACAGCGAGTGAGGGACTGAGGTGCGACGATCCGATCCTGAGTTTGCGTTGGGCTGGGGGCGGCCAAACGATCTCAGGGAAGGCCAAGATATCGGCAGAGGGAGGGGCGTCCCTCGACACCAAGTCCGGTCGAAACCGCTCAATGTGCGGATATTGTAAAGGGATGAGAAGAGGTCCTCATCATCGTCGTCCTCCGGCTGTGGGGAGTCGAATTCCTGGGAAGGTTGGTCTTCCTCAGGGGGCATCTGTGCGGGGGTGCGTGAGGGTCCCGCCCTCGTTGGGTGGTGTGGGGGGGGGGGGGGGGGGGGAGGGCGGGCCCCTCGTGGCTCTGTGCTCGGCAGACGGGCTAGGGTGGGAGAGCCCGGACTGCCGATCGGACAGCGCCCGAGGTGGGAGACCAAGGTCGACCCAGGTCTGCGAGATTGGTTGCCACAAGCGACCATATAGCTGTTCTGGTTGGGAGTGGGTATTAAGCCACTGGTCTCTCTCGGGGGCATAGAGCCACTGGTCTCCGGGGAGATAAGCGGGCTGTGGCGGCCCAGGGTACTGTGCAGGGACTCCCCGGGGACCGGGGTAACCTTGAGCAGCAGGGGGGAGAGAGTGTTCGACCATGGTATGTCGTCCCCCCCCCCCCCCCCCCCGGGAGTGTGCCGGGCCCCAGGGGATTAGGGCCAGTTACCCGTGGTCCCGCTGGTAGATCCTCCCCCCGGAGGAACGGGACCGAGGGCGCTGCCCAAAAGGGGGGCCGAGTAGGTTGGACCCCCAACGTCCTGAACCCCTAGGGGAACCTGCGACGGGCGAGCGGGGTTGGTCGGCCGTCTTGTGTATGTTTCACAACTGGTGGAAGCACTCGGTGTTCCCATACACCCAGAGTTATGGTCATGTGCATGGTCGTGCCATGACATGGCCATAAAACTGCGTCCGGAGATAACGGAACGCTCCTCGTGCAGGGGTGTTGGCTGCACCTGTGCACGGTGGGGAAGAGCGTCGTGAGACGGCGAGTCCAGATGGGGGGGAAGACGTGGACCCGCGCGTCTCATAAAGGCGAGTGACGGTGGAGGTTCCAGCCCAAAACTGTCACCCGTGCCTGTCCGCGCCCCGGCAAAGGTCCCCCGGGGACCAAGGGTCGCGTGACTCGGCATAGTAAATCGATGTCTGAGTATGCGCAGGAAAGCTAGAAGGCAGGGTGGCTGCTGGAGAAGCGGAATCCCGCTTGGTTGTTTTGGCTTGAGTGGGGTCCCTTAAGGGGGCCTTGCCCTTTGATTTTCTGGGCAGGTCGAACGATAAGCATTTGGAAATAGCAGCCACTTGCCTTGTAGCTTTCGAACGCAACGGTTGTGCGTCCGGGGTCGGGTAGAGGAGGGAGAGTCCCACGTCCCCTCCGCGGGAAGGTCGTCTCCATCTACCGCGGCCGTCCGTTCTTCCTCCCGCGGAAAGAAACGGTTTGCTTGGAGTTGGAACCAACTCGTGGGTCCTCCGGGAAAGTGAGCGAACTCTGAACGTCAGAGCTGCTCGGCCCAACCGAGTCCTTCACCATTTTGGGCAATGGCGCCGAGCAAAAACCGGAGCACATGATCGTAACACGACGGTCGATTGAGGAGGGTATACCGGTCGATCGACCGTGCGCACACAATAGCAACATAAAGATAAACGTCAATATAAAGGTAAAAACAAGCTCGCACAGCGACAAAAAACTGCAGAGAGATGAACGAAACCGTGCGTGAGAAACGACAGTGGTGTGAACCAAAAGTGCGAGTAACGCCACGTGTAAAAGCAATGACGAAGGGCGATCGCGATCGCTACGCACACGAAGCCGATCGAGAAAATGTGGCAAAATGTGGCAAATGAATGGGAGGAGTGAAAACAAATGTAGGAAGCAAATTCCGGACGACAAACCACGTGTAATAGCGTGGGCTAGAAAGTTGGTGCGACAAGTGACGGAGACCGGCGCAAAACAAGATGGCGACGAGACCGGCCCGCGATCGTCGCACAGGAGATAGTGGGATCGTGGTACAAGTGACGGTGAGATTAGAAATCAGAATTTAGGGGCGAAAAGGCCGTAAAGGCGAGTGAGAATGCAAGGCCGATGGACAAAAGGAGGCACAGAAAACGCGATGAACGAGGCGATGGAAAATGCTGATCAACCTCGAACCGGTTTCGCGAATAGGCAAGAACCGGGAGAACCATGATCACAAGAAATAATTAAGTAAATAAGGTAGAATGCTAGCCCACCGATAACCTCACATGTCAAGATTACACTGAGAGATAAGCGCAAGCCACAGATAAATGAGTTCAGGGTGCGAACACAGCAATCTTTACACAAAGGCAAAGTATAGGCGAGACAGAGCACAAGAGTTATCTTGCTTGGGCGACAGGCCGAAGTAGAATGACGTACAGTACCCGAACATCGGCATCTTCCGTAGGCGGAAGCAGGGTGGGCGTCACGTGACTATCTTATGACTGCATTCGCCACAAAACTTCGGCCTGACAGAGCTGAATGACAGCCGTTTAATGCTATGGTCTGACATGGTATAGTATACGACGCCAAAACTGAGAATCAATCAGCACGTCTTACCACATTAATAGGGGGCGCCAGCAGTGTCTTGAGCAGAAGGTCGACAGGGCGGAAGACGCTAGGGGCCACAGACTCAAACAGACGATGGAGGATGTCCAGCGCTGGCTGGCTGTCCACTGTCACCTGCCGCAGAAACCACTTGAATTCAATTCAGACTTCAGGCACATCCCTCGGCTCTGCTGCCGTCAGTGTTCTCACTACTGGTCCTCCATTCACACTGACCTGATCAACTGAATTCACTGTATCATCTGTATCTTGCTGAAGATCTTTGTCTTTCATTACCCCCCCCCTCCCCCAATGCCACAAATAACAAAAACATGCCAGCTGGGACATACACAATCAACACACACTTTCCATCACAGGGAAAAAAAAAAAAAAAGAAAAATTGCAAAAATCTTCAAACACAAGGTGCACAGCTCAGCACTTTCCTCAAAATGGGACCAAACCTTGCAAAACACATTTCTTCTAAGTATGCTTGTCAACCAGACCAAAGATGTTCTCAAAATGTTGGCTTCGCCATAACAAAAGAAACCCAAATCCACAAAAAGCACAAATCACATATTTTGAAGACAAGCATCCAAGTGTGACTACAAAAATCAAACACACATCATATATGCATACATACAAGCCAATATTTTTATGTTAGAGGAGTTTCCTCAACAAATACATTTCTATAGTAATAGTGGCAGAAAATTCAGATACTTTTTAAATTCACTCTCTCATTACACTTGTCTATCTTACATTTATAGTTTTTGCTGAAGATGGTAAACCATCTATGTCGCTCTACTTACTAGCTCATGGTCCAATAACAGTAGGTAAGACATCTGTTGGCAGTGGCTGCATGCATTCTTACCTAATTTTTTTTTTGTTGTACAGAAAAAAAACTGCCATCCACTTTCATGCATACTTTACACCTGTCCATGGAACCACGTCAAAGAGCAAGAAGAACAGCGACTTATGCTAATCAACCTGGCAACATCTGACCATCATGGTGTAGACCCTCCTTACAGTATGAAAACTGTCAGACAGCTTGTGACTACCCCCCCCCCCCCCACTCCCCCCCAAACACACACACACACACACACACACCAATACTGAATCTGCAGGACCAGGACTTGGGAATGTAGAAAAGTTATCTGCAAGAGTAGCAGCACGTGATGCAAATGACTTGTATTGTGACAGTGTGTCTCATCATTATTATGATCACTATGATTCTTTTTATCAAGGGAACTTTCATAGCACCCATCCTTGATTAGAAACCAGCTAAACACTTTGCAATCCACCTAGTTGTTTGTAAATCAAGCTGCAAAATTGTGTAGAGCAGACTATACCAGTTTCTCAATGATTCACTCATTCTTTGGAAATTTCAGGTAGAATTCATGCAATGTGCATATATGTTATCCATACCTTTAGCCAAACTGGCCATCTCTTGAAAATTAGTGATGGAATTTCATGTGCATGCAAAGTGTTTTGCATTCATTCACACATGGAATTTATAGTGAAGTGTCAGTATATCTGATCACAACGTGTGTGGCATGTCAGTGTGTCTGATCACAGTGATGTGTGTCATGTCAGTGTGTCTGATCACAGTGATATGTGTCATGTTAGTGTGTCTGATCACAGTGATATGTGTCATGTCAGTGTGTCTGATCACAGTGATATGTGTCATGTCAGTGTGTCTGATCACAGTGATGTGTGGCATGTCAGTGTGTCTGATCACAGTGATGTGTGACATGTCAGCGTGTCTGATCACAGTGATGTGTGACATGTCAGTGTGTCTGATCACAGTGATATGTGGCACATGCCAGTGTGTCTGCTCACAATGATGTGTAGCATATCAGTGTGTCTGATCACAGTGATGTGGCATGTCCGTGTGTCTGCTCACAATGATGTGTGGCATGTCAGTGTGTCTGCTCACAGTGATGTGTGTCATGTCAGTGTGTCTGATCACAGTGATGTGTGACATGTCAGTGTGTCTGATGACAGTGATATATGATGTGTCTCTGTCACCTGTTGTTCCACAAGAGCGGGCAGGACAGCATCAGTGACCATGCGTGACATTCGCTTCCACCGCTCCTCACTCTCCCTGTGACACTGCTGGAGGATGACCACGAACATCTCCAGCGTCTGTCAACACATCACAGACATGTTGTATCACCACGAACATCTCCAGGGTCTGTCAACACATCACAGACATGTTGTATCACCACGAACATCTTAAGGGTCTGTCAACATATCACAGACATGCTGCATCACCACAGACATCTCCAGGATCTGTCAACACATCACAGACATGTTCAGTCACCTCAAACACCTCCACCATCTGTTAACACATCACAGACATGTTACACCACAACAAACATCTCACTCGTCTGTAAACATAAAAAAAAAAAAAAAAAAACATGTAAAATTGTCAGACTGTGACATTTTTTGGACCCAACAGCTTGTTCACCAACACAATTTTTCATGTGCAAAACTTTAACTCAACAGAAAGTGATAGTATGTATTTAATGCCTATTTGTTTCACATGGACATTTCCTACAATGACAACAGTTGATGTCAATGACTCGTGCAGCGCGGTTGTGACTCTTTCAACAAGGACATTCACTGAGGGTACTGACTGATACTGGCACCATACTTTTCTTTAGAGTTCAATGAAGACGCTGACTTCAGTAGAGACAGACAGATTATCAGCATTGTATACGGTCCCTGAATGTCTGATATCATAAATGAAGACAGTGACTTCAACAGAGAAAGGTAAGGTGATCAAAGCTATAGAAGAGCCACCAAAGACAGATCTCTCCAATAAAGACATGGCGAACAAACTGATGATGCCACACTATGGAAACAGTAATTTCCTGCCTGTTTTTCCAACCTCCAAATGTTGGTACAAAAAAAAGTAAACGAGTGGCTTGAGGCTGGGAACAGAGTATTCCAAACTGGTCTTGTGTTTGATAATTGTACAATGAATCCTAAGTCATAGAGAGAGAGAGAGAGAGAGAGAGAGAGAGAGAGAGAGAGAGAGAGAGAGAGAGAGAGAGAGAGGTATGTGGGTGCGGTGTGTGTGTGTGTGTGTGTGTGTGTGTGTGTGTGTGTGTGTGTGTGTGTGTGTGTGTGTGTGTGTGTGTGTGCGTGCGCACGTGTGCTGTCCCACTGCAAAAAAGGTTCACAATCATTTCTATTAACATACAAAATGATGCTTATTAAACACACCCATAACACACCATAATGATCACAGCGAAGAAAAAATAACTTCTGAGAAATGTGCTCATGCACACACACACACACACACACACACACACATACACACAGAGATTAAACTTGCCACCACCCCTTCCCCTCACCTGATGGCAGTGGATGAGCCTGAGCAGCATGGAGACGACCACCTCCCTCTGTGTCTCCAGCTCCTTACTGACGTGACGTCAGATCGAGCTGTCCCCCTCGCAGCAGGAACAAGTCATACACAATGGGCTGCAGGGCTGGAATGGCTGCCATCAACCACAATCAACATGTCAGTCACAAGTCTTCATCACATCAATGGCTGTCATCAACAGGTCAGTCACAAGTCTTCATCAGATCAATGGCTGCCATCAACCACAATCAACATGTCAGTCACAAGTCTTCATCACATCAATGTCTGTCATCAACAGGTCAGTCACAAGTCTTTATCACATCAATGGCTGTCATCAACAGGTCAGTCACAAGTCTTCATCACATCAATGGCTGTCATCAACAGGTCAGTCACAAGTCTTCATCACATCAATGGCTGTCATCAACACGTCAGTCACAAGTCTTCATCACATCATGGCTGTCATCAACATGTCAGTCACAAGTCTTCATCACATCAATGGCTGTCATCAACAGGTCAGTCACAAGTCTTTATCACATCAATGGCTGTCATCAACAGGTCAGTCACAAGTCTTCATCATATCAATGGCTGCCATCAACATGTCAGTCACAAGTCTTCATCACATCAATGACTGCCATCAACCACGATCAACATGCCAGTCACAGTCTTCATCACATCAAAGGCTGCCATCAACATGTCAGTCACAAGTCTTTATCACATCAATGGCTGTCCTCAACATGTCAGTCAAATGTCTTTATTACATCATGGCTGCCATCAACCACCATCAAAAAGCTGGCTGTCGGTCCTATGCCTACATTGTTTTAAATGAGTTTCTATGTCCATGGAAAACTTTAACACAATTTTCTTATCACTAGCAAGTTTAAAAATATGAGTGTCTAATGCACAGTGCGTGAGGACTTGTTTAGTTGAACTGTTCCCTCTCTTACTTATATACATTAGATGTTTTCTTAGTTTTTCTTGTCCAGGCTGAAAAATACCAACTGGTCTCAAGTTCATTATTAAGCGTTTGTTGCATTCACTGGCCGCCCAGTATCTTAAAATGTACTTCAATATACCTGTTCTTAATGTTCCCAACAGGTAATCAATCACGGAGGAAACTAACAAACAATAAAAAAACAACACAACAACAAATAAACGCTCACCCACACAAAAGAAAACGACGAGAGAAAAAAAAACCCAGTTGGTTTGACAATGACTTGGCAATGGACTGGTATCATGTTTCCAAGGACTGTTTACAAACTGACTGTAAATAAACAAAAAACCCCAGTAACAACTCTGACAATAATCATCATCGTCCCCACCACCTCATCCACTGTACCCATGTAGGACCGACAACTGTTTCACAGACACAGCAATACAGAGACTGGCCCCATCACAGAAGAGGAGACACATCACTCTGGCAGTGCTAAGCCTGGCCTTGCCATCATGTCGTTATATGCCCAAAATAAATGGCCAAAGGATCCTTGCCTTCCAAGTTCCAACTGCCAGATGTATACCAGATACCTGTTGTTATCAACAGGGGAAAATGTTCCCACATTTTTGTTGGTTTAAACCTGAAAATCAGCTTCAATCCAGAGTGACATTTACTTAGTTTAAACCAAAGATGTTTATGCAACATCCACCTGAGCACGAAACTGACTGAATAGTTGTCTGATAAGGCAATGAAGATGACTTCGAAGGATTAAATCTTGAAGATCTGATCTGACATTAAGTGACCAGATTATGATGACCTCAATGCAGATACAACAGTGCAGTTTGGTTGCAATCAGCACAATTATTCAATGCTTCAAGCTTATCGAAGATGGCTTTCTCAGCACTGTGCTATAATAATGATATCTGACATGGTAAGTATACTTAGCCAAACAGGGAGTATAATACAAACTCCCCATTTTGGCGTCGTATACTATACCATGTCAGACCATAGCAGAATTTAAAGGAATAGGAGGAGGGCCGAGCGCCCTAATGGTTCCTGGGTTAACTGTTATGGCTGCATTGGCCGCCACAAATGAAAACCCCTTAGAACCATCAGCCCTGGTCATGCGGATGTCCCTTAGATAAAAGTTTATGAAAGGGTTCTCCGAACGCCAGTAGGCTGCCTCCAGGAGATGGCACACGGGGACAGAGTGCTGGAACGCTGTGGACATGGCCAACGCTCTGACCTCGTGGGCTCGAGGGGAAAGGGCTGGGAGGTCTTTGTGGCCTGGGCATAGGCAGATTTGATAGTATAGAATAGCCACCCTAAAAATCGAGCCCGCCGAGATGTCTTTCTTGTTGTTGGGGTTGATGGAAATAAGGAGGCTTCTCTGAGAGGAACGCCTGGGGTGGGAACGCTCCCAGTAGTATCTGAGACACCTAGAGGGTCATAGGTCCATGTCCCCGCTGCCTTCGCTGCCTAAGATATCCGCTAGGGAGCGGATAACCAGGGAAGGAGAGGTCGTGCCCCGTTCCTGGTTCTTCGCTAAAGAACTCAGGCAGGAACTTAAGCGAGACCCGATCGTCTCTGAGAAAGGCGATGTCCCGAGGGTCACAACTGAGGACCTGAATCCCACTTCGCCTCCTGGCTGAGGCCAGGGAGAAGGAAGGTGGTCTTGAAGGGGAGAATGACAAAGGGAATAGCACGGAGGGGCTCGAAAGGGGGGTTTCTGAGGGAGTCAAGAACCAGAAAAAGAGGTCCCACATGGGAGCGCGCCTAGGGGACTGAGCTTCCCGTAGGGGGCCCCCCCCCCCGAGATAGTTCTCTAAGGAGAAAGTTATTGTCGAATGATGGGCCGCCCAGCTGTCAGATGGTGGTGCCTACGGCCGATCTGTAGCCCCGAATGGAACTAGCAGAGAGCTTTCGAGAGGATGAAAGGTGGGATAGGAAATTGCCTATCTGGTGGGATAGGAACTTGCCTATGTGGATGTTGGAGGGGAGGAGGTAGGGGACCGAGTTAGCCGTGCACCACGTGACCCATCTCTCTCATCGCGGTGGTCGCAATTTGGCTGGCATAGAAGCCAAGCGTGTAGGCGAAGCATCTGGGGATTGGAGTGAGGGAGGCCCGAGCGAGGTTGTCTGAGTAAGTCCCACCAAGGGGCTAGCTGAGAGGGGGAACGTGAGTGAGGGACCTGAGGTCCGGGAACCACAACTGAGTCGGCCACCACGGGGTTATGAGGATGAGTTTGGGTCTCTCCAGCCTGGCCTTCCTGATCACTTTGTGAAGTATGGGGAAGGGGGGAAAGGCGTAGGCGAGGAGTCCCGTCCAGGGGAGAGGGAGAGCGCATCGACCGCGTACGCTCGGGGGTCCGGGAGTGGAGAGACATACATGGGGAGTCGATGGTTGTACCGGGTCGCAAATAGGTCGACCATGGGCTTGAACCAGTGTTCCCAGACGGTGGTTAGTGTCAGCTTGTTCAGGGTCCACTCTGTGTGCAGAAAGGGGTCCCTGACCGGCTGAGAGTGTCTGCCAGGATGTTGCGTGTCCCCGCTATGTGTCTCGCACGGAGGGTGGCTCCCCGTGCGTGGCACCAGCGAGGGCCTCTGTCCGTAGAGAGAGGCCGATGGAGCCCCCCCCCCCCCCCCCCCCCCCCTTTGTTGATGTAATGGGCTACCGACGACGTGTTGTCCGTGAGGAGGAGAACCCAGTCGGTGAGAGATAGATGTTGGAAGTGGAGGAGGGCCAGCCTGACCGCTTCCAATTCTAATATGTTGATGTGGAGGCGAGCCATCTGTGCGTCCCACATCCCCGAGGCATGACTGTCCCCCAAGTGGGCCCCCCAGCCCGAGTTGGAGGCGTCTGTGTATAGTTCGAGGGACTGTGTTGGAGAGAGAGATCGGAACGCCTTCGTGAAGAGGAAGGGTGCCAGGGAGAGGCCAAAGGGGAGAGCTTTGAACTGGAACACTCGAGCGCCCAGACAAACCGGAGGTAACGTCTGTGCGCCGGGTGAATAAGGATCTGGAAGTACGCATCTTTCAGATCTATGGAGGTAGCCCAATCTACGTGATGGATGGAGTCTCTGATCTGGGGAGGGCGTGTCCATCTTGAACTAGGTATGTCTGAGGAACTTGTTGAGGGGAGAAAGGTCAAGGATGGGCCTCCATCCCACCGAAGGTTTGGGGATCACGAACAGGTGGGAGTAAAACCCGGGGTTGGGCTGGAAAACTTCGGTGATGGCCCCTTTCTGAGGAGTTCGAGGACTTCCAGGCGAAGGGCGTCCGCCTGGGCAGGGGGGGGGGTCGCTGGGGGACGGAGGAGGAGAGAGCGCATGAGGGGAGGACGACGGTGAGCCCACGGTAGGCGAAAACCCGTCCTGAAGAACCGACACGACACTACCCAGGGGCTGAGGCCCATACGTCGCCACTGGCAGGCGGCCGGGAGAGGTTGCCCGCCCAGGGGAGCCGATGGTCCAGATGGGGGGGGGAAGGGGAAGAGTGGGCCGGTGCCTTGCTGGGCAGGTTGGGCCAGCTCCATGCGCACTACGGGAGTGTCCTCCAGTCACCGGCGGGGCCGTGCTTGCTGGCCAAACCAAAAAATTTTGGCGAGGTTTAGGTTTAGGCCTCTGTGAGTTAAGTGGCCGCTTGGGGGGCCTGGAAAGGCGTGGCTGAGGCCGGGGGGCAAAGGACGCCGCCTGCTTGCGTTCCTCGAGCGAGAGAGACATAGCCTAGGTGGAGTGCTCGCCAAAGAGCGAGTGATCCTGGCCCGGGACACATCGTAGGGATGCCCTGAGTGCCGGGGAGAGTGAGGAGCGTGCAAGCACCGCGTCTCTAGCCACTAGCAGACAATTAAAATGGCTTGTTGTTGCTGCGCTGTCCGCCGCAGCCGCCAAGTGATGCGATATCCTGTTAACTAGGTGTCGCATAAAGGGGTCGCTGAATAAGCGAGGTTCGTCCTGGTGTGGTTCGGGTTTTTATCCGAAGGCACTGGGACGGCGCCGTCATCCCCCAGGCCAGAGTACCTCCGCCCTCTGCAAGAGCATGCTAAGGTAGGCATGCCCTGCAGTGGTGTGTAAGATGCCCATCCGGCTAGGTCCCAGCGACAATAAAGGGGATGGTGGAGAGGGGGGGCCCGGTTGGGTATCAGGCGACAATCTGATTGGGAGATGGCCCACTCCCTGGTAACCGGATTGTCGGCAAAGAGGGAGGCAACTGGGTGCTTCCTGTGGGTCCCAAGTAGGGCGCCGAAAGGGGCCGCATTGGGTGCCGGGGGCAAGTCTTGACCCGCGCGTGGGGACGGCGTCTGCACCCCTGGCGCGCGTTTTGCCGGACTCTCTCCCACAGCGAAGTGAGTGACTGAGGTGCGACAATTCTGAGTCTGGAGTATTGGGCTGGGGGCAGCCCAACGATCTCAGGGAAGGCCAAGATCGGCAGAGGGAGGGGCGTCCCTCGACACGAAGTCCGGTCGAAACCGTTCAATGGTGTGGGATGTCATAAAGGGATGAGAAGAAGTCCTCATCGTAGTCGTCCTCAGGCTGTGGGGAGTCAAGTTCCTGGGAAGGGAGGTCTTCCTCAGGGGGGGCAACTGCGCGGGTGCGCGAGGGTCCCGCCCTGGTAGGGTGGTGGCGGGGGGAGGGGGGATGGCGGGACCCTCGTGGCTCTATGCTCGGCAGACGGGCTGGGGGTGGGAGAGCCCGGACTGCCGATCGGACAGCGCCCGAGGTGGGAGACCCAGGTCGACCCAAGTCTGCGAGGTTGGGTGCCACAATCGACCAAATTGTTGTTCAGTTTGGGTGTGTGTATTGAGCCACTGGGTCCCTCTCGGGGGCATAGAGCCACTGGTCCCCGGGAGAGAAGCGGGCTGTGGCGGCCCAGAGTACTGTGCAGGGACTCGCCGGGGACCGGGGTAACCTTGGGCAGCAGGGGGGGAATAGTAATCGACCCTGGTATGTGGTTTCCCCCCGGGAGCGTGCCGGGTCCCAGTGGAATGGGACAGGTTACCCGTGGTCCCGCTGGTAGATCCTCCCCCCGGAGGAACGGGACCGAGGACGTTGCCCAAATGGGGGCCGAGTAGGTCGGACCCCGAACGTCCTGAACCCCTAGGGGAACCTGCGACGACGGGAGCGGGCGAGCGGGGTTGGTCGGCCGTCTTGTGTATGTTCACAACCGGTGGATGCACTCGGTGTTCCCCATACGCCCAGAGTTATGGACATGTGCATGGTCGTGCCAAGACGTGGCCATAAAAACTGCGTCCGGAGATAACTGGACGCTCCTCGTGCAGGGGTGTTGGCTGCTGCACCTGTGCACGGTGGGGGAGAGCGTCGTGAGACGGCGAGTCCGGATGGGGGGAAGAAGTGGACCCGCGCGTCCCATAAGTGCGAGTGACGGGTGGGGGTTCCAGCCCAAGGCCGTCACCCCGTGCCTGTCCGCGGCCCGGCAAAGGTCCCCGGGGGGGCCGGGGGTCGCGTGACTCGGCATAGTAAGTGGATGTCTGACTATGCGCGCAGGAAAGCTAGAAGGCAGGGTGGCTGGGGGAGAAGCGGAATCCCGCTCGGATTTTCTTGGCTAGACGGGGTCCCTTTAGGGGGGGCCTTGCCCTTAGATTTTCCTGGGCAGGTTGAACGAAAGGCACTTAGAAATCGCAGCCGGTTGCCTTCTAGCTTTCGAGCTTTCAAACGCAACGGCGTGCGTCCGTCGGTCGGGTAGAGGAGGGAGAGAGGGAGACTCCCGCGTCCCCTCCGCGGGAGGGACGTCTCCGTCTACCGCGGCCGGCCCGTTCGTTCTCCCAAGGAGAGGACGGTTCGCTCGGGGTTGGAACCAACTCGTGGGTCCTCCGGGAATGTGAGCGAACTCTGAACGTCAGAGTTATTGCTCGACCCAGCCGAGTCCTTCACCATATTGGGCGATGGCGCCGAGCGAAACCGGAGCACACGATCGTAAACGGGAGACACACGGTCGATCGAGGAGGATAACCAAGTCGACCCGATCGATCGTGCGCACACAATAAAATAAAAAAAAAAAAAACGCACACACAATGGAATATAATGGAATATACAGGTAAACAAGTCCGTACAGGGGGACACAAAGCGCAGCAGAAATGAGCGAACAAACAGTGCGTGAGAAGCGACCGTGGCGTGGGCCCAAAGTGCTGAGTAACGCCACGTGTAAATACAATGACGACGCCGGTCGATCGCGATCGTTAAGGACACGAAGGCGAGAGCGAGAATTGTGACAACTGAAAGAAAGGGGTGCAAACCAATTGAGGAAGCAAATTCAGGGGGCGAAAAACCACGTAAAATACCGACCGAGGGTTAGAAGTTGGTGCACAAGAGAGGGAGACCGGCGGCGCAAACAAGATGGATGGCGACGAGACCCCGGCTCACGATCGTCGCGCGGGAGGTTGTGAAAACCGGAGCACACGATCGTAACACGACGGTCGTCGATCGAGGGGGTATACAGGTCGATCGACCGTGCGCACACACATAGCAATATAACACAATGGAAATATAAAAGTAAAACAAGCTCGCACAGTGACAGAAACGCAGTAGCGATGAACGAAACCCGTGCGTGGGCAACGACAGTGGCGTGAACCAAAAGTGCTGAGTAACGCCACGTGTAACAGCAATGCCGAAGGGCGATGCGATCGCCACGCACACGACGCCGATCGAAAATGTGGCAATGAATGGGAGGGGTGTAAACAAATGTAGGAAGCAATTTCCGAACGACAAACCACGTGTAATTGCGTGGGCTAGAAAGCTGGTGACAAGGAATGGAGACTGGCGCAAAACAAGATGGCGACGAACCGACCCCCGCGATCGTCGCAGATGAGATAGTGGAATCGTGATACAAGTAACGGCGAGATTAGAATCGGAATTTAGGGGGCAAAAGGCCGTAAAGGCGAGTGAGAATGCAAGGCCGATGGACAAAGGGAGGCCGAGAGAAAACGCGAGGGACGTGGCGATGGAAAATGCCGATCAACCTCGAACCGGTTACGCAAATAGACAAGAACCGGGAGCACCACGATCGCGAGAAAATTTCAGCGAATAAGGTTAGAATGCTAGCCCATCCGATAACCTCACACGTCAAGATATAAGCGGAAGCCACAGATAAATGAGTACAGAGTGCAAACACAGCAATCTTTACACAAAGGCAAAGTATAGGCGAGACAGCCATATGGCTCTAAACACAACTAATTCAAAAAAGAGAAACATTATGTACAAATATTGCTGGATGCATCCCCCCCCCCAACACACACACACATGTGGAGAGGACTATAATGAAGAAGAAAAGAGATGAGTTTAAAGAGCAGTCTTAAAGGAAGAGAAAAAATAGGTAGTTGACAGACAGAGAGAGGAATTTTGTTCCAGGAGAGTAGGCCAGAAACAGAGAAGGCATGTGGGCCAAAGGTACTGAGTTCGGTACATAGAATCTGGAAAGTGAGAGGATCAGAGGAAGACTGGAGGGTGCGTGAGGGTGTGTAGATATTGAGTAAACTTGTTAGATTGTCAGGGGCTGCATTGTTGAGGGACTTGTAACAAATAGTGTCGAGTGTACTGAGATGAAATCAACCAGTGAGCCTGAAATGAAGAAAGCAGAACTCAGCCAACCAGGATTGCAGGTAAAACAAAGCTTAACAACTGAGCTATGCCTTACTGCCTTACTAAGATATGAAATACAAGATCTTGTTTTCTGTTTTTCCTTGTTTTGATAGTCTACTAACTAGAGAAATGTTAGGAAGGGAAGGTCAAAAGAGGGGTTTGGAAAGGGGGCAGGGAATGGGATGATGAAGTAGGATGAAGTGGTCGGGGCTGAGGGGAGGGGAAGTGGAAGTGATGTACGCACCATGGGTATCATCAGGACGCAGGCCAGACGCCATGATGCCGTCACAGCGGTGGATGATGCGGGGCATGTCGATGATGGGCTTGCTGTGGTATTTCTCATAGGACAGCATCACCAGGAACTGAAAGATGTGTGGCACCAGCACCTCCGAATTTCTGTAAGACATAGATCTGAGGGCTACAATTTCAATGCCTTCATGATACACTCTTGTACAGTTCACTGGTAAAACACAGATCTGAGTGCTACCATCCTAGCGCCTTTGTAATATTTGTGTTTCACACTTCATACACTTCATCCTAAGACAAAGATCTGAGAGTCAACAGTTTAATGCCTTTGTGATGCACACTTCTGTTCAATATTTCTGTAAGATAAAGATCTGTGTGCCATGGTCTTAATACCTTTATGATATACACTTCTATACAGTTAAATACTTCTATCAGACAAACATCAGTTTACTACTATGTTCATGTCTTTGTGATACACACACTTCTGTACAACTTTCATTTTTCTGAAAGACATCGATCTATATGCTACAACATCAAAACCATGGAGTGTATGTTATTACACATATGTGTATGTTATTACACATATGTGAAACACTGATCTGCATACAACAATACAAACAACCTTGAACTTGCGATTATTTTTTCTGTACAGCTATTACTTCTGTAAAATGTAAATCTGTATATGACCATATCATATATATATCGCACATATCATATTTATGATATACATATCTGTATAGCTGGAATCTCCTACAACATACAGATCTTTGTATAAGAACACTGATAACTTAAAGGTTTGTGATACACATGTTCTGTAAAGCTGAGTACATCTGTAACACATAACCTATGCGCTACAACAATAATGCCCTGAGTTTTGTGATAAACCCCTCCATACATCAGAATACTTCTATGAAACATCAATCTAAATACTACAACATAAATGTCTTCAGTTTTGTGATAACTCCTGTACAGCTGAGTACTTCTGTGAAATATAGATTTGAGTATGACAACACTAATCCCTTGACATTTGTAATCAATTCTTCCATAAAGCTGGCTACTTCTCAGCGAAATATAGATCTGTGCAATTCAACAATAATGCCTGTACCTGATCTGTCCCTCCTCAATGAACTCAAACTGTTTGAGGACGAAGCTGATGAAAGATCATGTCGGAGTCCAGCAGGCAGTAGTTGACCCTCAGCTGGATGAGCTGGGTCAGCAGGCTGAGCACCTGACGCTGCAGCTCCAGACACGAGGTCACCGTGTACTGCTTCAGGGCTTTGATCACCAATGGCTCAAACAGCCGGATGTATGACCCAATCACTGCCCTGAACACCATCATTATATCTCCCTCACTACTAGCAAGTCATAATGTACATAATTTTGACAACGGGCCTATGGCTTGAAATGTCAGTATCCTATCTTCCAAGGGGTTCAACTACCACCAAAAGGTTTTTATAAACTTTATTATTATTTCATTTTCATAATGTACTGTTTCGGGACCTTAATCACCAGTGGCTCAAACAGCCGGATGTACAACCCAATAACCGCCTGCATGCCATCACCATATCTCCCTCATTTCTAAAAAGTCATTATGTACTGCTTCAGGGCTTTGATTACCAGAGGCTCAAACAGCCGGATGTATGATCCAATCACCGCCTGCACACCATCATTATATCTCCTTCATTACCAAAAAGTCATGTAGTGCTTCGAGGCCTTAGTCACCAGTGGCTCAAACAGCCGGATGTATGAACCAGTCACCATTCTATCTTCCTCAGAGCTGCCAAGGCCTCAAAAACAAAGTGAATCATCTTGACATTTTAAGTGTAACATTCCAAATCTCAGCGTAGCACTTGAGCAAAATTTCACAAGTCAGACTGAACAGTACTTTCAGTTGCACTTTGCTTTGCACAAGACATGATGGCAAACTAAGAAAATGGTAATCTTGCCAGTTATCACTTAGTTCTGACTTGACCTATGACAAATTAAAACAGCTGACAACAGAACCAATCAACAAAGCAGTAAAATCATGATCATCTTCAGCAATTTTATTTCTACTTTCTCCTCTCCTCACTGAACGTCTCCATCTTGATGACATTAGTCTTTGATCTGAAAATCTACGTTAATGTGCTTTCGTTAATTTTTTTTCCTCCAATTTTTTTTTCTTGTGTAGCATTTCATCACAAACTGTAGCAGCATAGCATGGTAAAAAAAAAAATCGGTAGCATGCTATGCAGAAAGTATAGCACTTGGCAGCTCTGCTCCCTAATCACTAACAAGTCACACATACATTTGTCATAGCGTTAACTGTCTTTCTGCTTACAGGTATTTGTCATACTGTTAACTGTCTATTTTACTATTAACTGTGACGTATATTTGTGACAATGTTAACTATCTTTCTGCATTACTATGGACTGTGGTGTACATTTGTAACAGTGTCAACTGTCTTTCTGTATAACTATCAACTGTGACTTACATTTGTCATGTATTAACTGTCTTTCTGTATAACTATCAGCTGTGATGTACATTTGTCATAGTGTTTACTGCCTTCCTGTATTATCATTAACTGTGATGTACATCTGTCATAACGTCAGCTGTGTTTTCGCATTACTGTCATCTGTTACATACATTTGTCATAGAGACAACTGTTTTTTCTGTATTACTGTCAGCTGTGACGTAAATTGTCGTTGACTTAAAGTGACTTTCAGCACTGACTTCAGTGACCCATCAGCAGGAATCAGCAGTCACATACACCTATTTATCATAGCGCTGATTGTCTTTTTGCATTACCATCATTATTACTCGAAAACATACTATTCATAACTACACTAATGACTTTGCTCACAAAACAAAGAAACATATACTTCTTCATATTCTTGGAACACCCTGTAAAATTTACAGCAGTCTATCCTTTGTTTCAATATCAGCAACAACTTTTCTCCAGCTGACGACAGTGCGTTGTCTAATAGGGTACTGTATTTTTTAACGAAAGAATACAGATTCCTCCCCGGATAGACATTTAAAGAGAAACAAAGAGAGGAAATGGTCCACGACAGCAGCACTAGCACATACAACAGAAGAATAAAAGCTCCATATGCATAGACAAGCAGAGGGAGTGGCCTCTCACCTTATCCACTTTACTGCTGGGTTTGAGAATGGCCGGCACCTTCCTGTCCACCCCTTCTTCAACCACATCAGACAGCTGTCAGCACACATCAGCGGCAAAAGCATAGGCATCATCAACAACACACATACACCATCAATGTGCAACAACATGAATTAACATACATCATTACACACACAACACATACCTTCAACTTATACATGTGTCTGTTAAATGAAGATTATGTCCATTCAGACCTGTCTAATATACAAAAGTGCATTTTCATATAGACAGTCGGATATATAATGATGTCCATAAAGGCTTGTCTAATACAAGGTGTATGTCCCTACAGACATGTGTGATACATCAAGGTGTGTGTCCATACAGACATGTGTGATACACTGAGGTGTATGTCTATACAGACATGTGTGATACATCAAGGTGTGTGTCCATACAGACATGTCTGATACACCAAGGTGTGTGTCCATACAGACATGTCTGATACATCAAGGTGTGTGTCCATACAGACATGTCTGATACACCAGGTGTGTGCCCCATACAGACATGTCTGATACACTGAGGTGTGTGTCCATACAGACATGTCTGATACACCAAGGTGTGTGCCCATACAGACATGTCTGATACACCAAGGTGTGTGTCCATACAGACATGTCTGATACACCACGGTGTGTGCCCATACAGACATGTCTGATACACCAAGGTGTGTGTCCATACAGACGTCTGATACACCACGGTGTGTGCCCATACAGACATGTCTGATACACCAAGGTGTGTGTCCATACAGACATGTCTGATACACCACGGTGTGTGTCCATACAGACATGTCTGATACACCAAGGTGTGTGTCCATACAGACATGTCTGATACACCACGGTGTGTGTCCATACAGACATGTCTGATACACCGAGGTGTGTGTCCATACAGACATGTCTGATACACCGAGGTGTGTGTCCATACAGACATGTCTGATACACCACGGTATGTGTCCATACAGACATGTCTGATACACCGAGGTGTATGTCTATACAGACATGTGTGATACACCAAGGTGTGTGTCCATACAGACATGTGTGATACACTGAGGTGTATGTCTATACAGACATGTCTGATACACTGAGGTGTGTGTCCATACAGACATGTCTGATACACCAAGGTGTGTGTCCATACAGACATGTCTGATACACTGAGGTGTATGTCTATACAGACATGTGTGATACACCAAGGTGTGTGTCCATACAGACATGTGTGATACACTGAGGTGTATGTCTATACAGACATGTGTGATACATCAAGGTGTGTGTCCATACAGACATGTGTGATACACCAAGGTGTGTGTCCATACAGACATGTGTGATACACTGAGGTGTATGTCTATACAGACATGTGTGATACATCAAGGTGTGTGTCCATACAGACATGTCTGATACACCAAGTGTATGTCCATACAGACATGTCTGATACACCAAGGCGCATGTCCATACAGACATGTCTGATACATCAAGGTGTGTCCATACAGACATGTGTGATACACTGAGGTGTATGTCTATACAAGACATGTGTGATACACCAAAGGTGTGTGTCCATACAGACATGTGTGATACACTGAGGTGTGTATGTCTATACAGACATGTGTGATACACCAAGGTGTGTGTCCATACAGACATGTGTGATACACTGAGGTGTATGTCTATACAGACATGTGTGATACACCAAGGTGTGTGTCCATACAGACATGTCTGATACATCAAGGTGTATGTCTATACAGACATGTCTGATACACCAAGGTGTGTGTCCATACAGACATGTGTGATACACTGAGGTGTATGTCTATACAGACATGTCTGATACACCACGGTGTGTGTCCATACAGACATGTGTGATACACTGAGGTGTATGTCTATACAGACATGTGTGATACACCAAGGTGTGTGTCCATACAGACATGTCTGGTACACCAAGGCGCATGTCCATACAGACAGCATGGGGATACATTAAGGTATATGTACATAGATGTGACTGACATATCAATGTGTTTGTCCATACAGATAATTCAAATATATCAAGGTGTATGTCTATACATGCAGACATGACTGACACACCAAAGTGTATGTCCACACTAACATCTCTGATAAATCGTGGTGTGTTCCATACAGACGTCTGATAAATCAACATGTATGTTCACACACATTGAAGTGGCGGATACAGCAAGACAAATGTGACTGATACATCAAGGTGTTTGCTCATACACAAATAATTCCAATACGTCAAAGCATATGTCCATACAGACATGTCTGATACATCAAGGTGTATGTCCATACAGACATGCCTGATACATCGAGGTGTATGTCATACAGACATGTCTGATACACCAAGGTGTATGTCCATACAGACATGTCCAATACATCAAGGAGTATATCCATACAGACATGTCCGATACATCAAGGTGTATGTCCATACAGACATGTCTGATACATCAAGGTGCATGTCCATACAGACATGCCCGATACATCGAGGTGTATGTCCATACAGACATGTCTGATACATCAAGGTGTGTATGTCCATACAGATGTGTCATACATCAAAGTATACTTCCATAGAAACATGTCTGATACATCAAGGTGTTCCATACAGACATGTCTGATACATCAAGGTGTATGTCCATACAGACATGTCTGATACACCAAGGTGTATGTCCATACAGACATGTCTGATACATCGAGGTGTATGTCCATACAGACATGTCTGACACACCCAGGTGTATGTCCATACAGACATGTCTGATACATCGAGGTGTATGTCCATACAGACATGCCTGACACACCGAGGTGTATGTCCATACAGACATGTCCGATACATCGAGGTGTATGTCCATACAGACATGCCTGATACACCGAGGTGTATGTCCATACAGACATGTCCGATACATCGAGGTGTATGTCCATACAGACATGCCTGATACACCGAGGTGTATGTCCATACAGACATGTCCGATACATCGAGGTGTATGTCCATACAGACATGCCTGATACACCGAGGTGTATGTCCATACAGACATGTCCGATACATCGAGGTGTATGTCCATACAGACATGCCACCATGTCCATACAGACAGACATGCCTGATACATCGAGGTGTATGTCCATACAGACATGTCCGATACATCGAGGTGTATGTCCATACAGACATGCCTGATACATCGAGGTGTATGTCCATACAGACATGTCCGATACATCGAGGTGCATGTCCATACAGACATGCCTGATACATCGAGGTGTATGTCCATACAGACATGTCCGATACATCGAGGTGCATGTCCATACAGACATGCCTGATACATCGAGGTGTATGTCCATACAGACATGCCCGATACATCGAGGTGCATGTCCATACAGACATGTCTGATACATCAAGGTGTATGTCCATACAGATGTGTCATACATCAAAGTATACTTCCATAGAAACATGTCTGATACATCAAGGTGTACGTTCATACAGACATGTCTGATACATCAAGGTGTACGTTCATACAGACATGTCTGACACATCAAACTGTCTGTCCATACTGAACTGCTTATCCATATGTTGCAGTAAGTGGCATGCTCATCACTTGTTGGGTGATAATTATAATCATCGGTTAGGTTGACATAGCCACTGCCTCTTTGGGATGATCATTATTACTTGTTAGAATGATTACCATGGTCATCACCTGCTGATGTGATCATCTTAGTCATCTGTTGGGATGGTTGGCATGGTTTTCATCTGCTGGATGTTCATAATCATCTGTTGGGGTGACTGTGTGGGTCTTCACTAAATGGGAATGATCCTTGTAATCTGCTAAGGTGACTGCTATGGTCATTACCTGTTAGGGTGATCGTTATAATTATTTACTGGAGTGACTGGCATGGTCATTACCTACTGGGATGATCATGATAATATTTGATAGGATAATTGGCATGGTCTTCACCCACTGGAGTGTACATTATCATTATCTGTCGTCATTACCTGCCAGGGTGATCATCATAACTGTCTCATTCAGGTGATGGTTACCTGTTGGGATCATCGGTGTCCAGCGATGTGGCTGTCCTGTAAGTGGAGGAGAGAAGGGCGTGAGTCAGGTGGGCATAGGGCTGACCCATACAGTTGTGGTACAGGCTGGGCTTGCCGCTGGACGACAGTCGTGTGGCCTTGCCTGGTCGTGTCATGGCTGCGTTTCTGCTGCTCACACTCCCACTGACTGGCCAGGTTGGTGCCAAACAAGGCCTTCAGCAGCTAGCGAAACACAGAACATTCAATAATTGTTTTTTTCTTTACTACAAAGACTAGTATAATTAGATATATTAGTTAGTGTGATATACTTTGAATAGGCCAGAAATGTTAGACCACAACATGAACCTAAAGCATCTGCAGAATTCAACTCAGACCTGGTTACTCTAAAATTTCTGTTGGTATACTTTTCAACAAAAATGAACGTATTTCCTACAGAGAATGTGTACAAATCCTCTAAATTTCTGTGTAAAAGCAGGGAAAGGGAAAAGGGAAGGGGAGGAACAGATGCGAACCTCTTCATTTCAGTCATTATAAAACAGTACTCTGATGGAGAATTCCAATAGGGGAGGCAGACCTGTAATCATCAAACACAGCAGTCTGTATTCTGGTAACATCACTGCCAATTTTGATCGCTCCAACATTAAAAGGAAATGGCATTCCAATATAACCTCACTGAAATGAAGTACACTTTAGAGGTACCATAATTAAAGCAGACATCATTTCAACCTCCTGACCATCATTCTGAAGATTGTGGCAGGGCTGCCTACCTGTCTACCTGTTCAAAGAGAACGGTATAGATGAACTGTCTATATGTTGTACAAAGAATAATGGAGGCTGTCTACCTACCTGTTATTCACAGAGCACATTGACTAGCTACCTATTATACACAAAGCACAGCAGAGGTGGACCATCTACCTGCTATACATAAAGCACAGTGCTACTGTACACAGAACACAGTGGAAGTTGACTGTCTACCTGTTGTATGAATGAATAATGGAGGTGGACAGTTCACCTGTTATATGCAGAGCACAGAGGAAATGGACTGTGCACCTGTTCTACATAGCACAGCGCAGATGGACTGTCTACCTGTTATAAACATAGCACACTGCAGATGGATTGTCCACCTGATATAAACATAGCACAGTGCAGATGGACTCTCTACCTATTATAAACATAGCACACTGCAGATGGACTGTCCACCTGATATCAAAATAGCACAGCGCAGATGGACTGTCTACCTGTTATAAACATAGCACAGGGCAGATGGACTGTCTACCTGTTATAAACATAGCAGAGGGCAGATGGACTGTCTACCTGTTATAAACATAGCAGAGGGCAGATGGACTGTCTACCTGTTATAAACATAGCACAGTGGAGGTGGACTGTCTACCTGTTATAAACATAGCACAGGGCAGATGGACTGTCTACCTGTTATAAACATAGCACAGGGCAGATGGACTGTCTACCTGTTATAAACATAGCACAGTGGAGGTGGGACTGTCCACCTGTTATAAACATAGCACAGGGCAGATGAACTGTCTACCTGTTATAAACATAACACAGTGCAGATGGACTGTCTACCTGTTATAAACATAGCACAGTGGAGGTGGACTGTCTGTATAAACATAGCACAGTGGAGGTGGACTGTCCACTTGTTGTATACAGAGCACACTGGAGATACACTGTGAACCTGTAGTACACTGAGCACAGTGGAGATGGACTGTCTACCTGTTGTATACAGACCACAGTGGAGATGGACGGTCTATCTATTAATACACAGAGCTCTGTGGAGATGGTCTACATGCTATGAACAGAGCACTACGGAGATAGACCATCTACCTTTACATAGACAGCACAGTGCAGATGGACTGTCAACCTGTTCTAAACAGAACACAGTACAGATGGACTGTCTATCTTTACATACATAGCACAGTGGAGATGGACTGTCTACCTGTTATAAACAGACCACAGAGGAGATGGACTGTCTACCTGTTATAAACAGACCACAGTGGAGATGGACTGTCTACCTGTTATAAACAGACCACAGTGGAGATGGACTGTCTACCTGTTATACACAGACTGCAGTGGAGGGGGACTGTCTACTTGCTGTGCACAGAGCACAGTGGAAATGGACTGTTTACCTGCTGTACACACAGAGGACGGTGGAGATGGACTATTTACCTGCTGCACACAGAGGACGGTGGATATGGACTATTTACCTGCTGCACACAGAGGACGGTGGCAGTGGGTTCCAGAATCACAGTGCTCTTGAAGTAGTTGAGGATTTCCTCAGCATACTTTCCCACATCAAACAGAGTGGCCATCTCCAACAGCTGAGCCAGCACATCCAATGTGGTGCGGATGAATGAGCAGAACTTGTCGGAGCTACTCAGGTCCAAAGAGATCTGAACAATGCAATCAACAGAGTATCAGCACAGCATGCTGAAGAGATCTGAAACAATGCAGTCAATAGATTATCAGCTCATTCTGCCAGGCATCACACAAACAAATATGTCTGCTTATGTCAATTCAAGAGAACCATGTTTTTCCCCTTGACCTGTCAAATACATGCGGATTTCTGGAAAGTACTCTGAAATTATTTGATTTATGTGCATGTGTGTGTGTGTGTGTGTGTGAAATATGTATGTGTGTGTGTGTGTGTGTGTGAGTTTTTCCGACATTTCAGAGCTACCTAAACAAGCAACTCTGAAACTACTAATACAAAAAAACTACTAAAATTTACACAGTTGCAGAAAATGTGTTCAACTATGACACAGGTGCTGTCCACCACTTACTCTCCCTCCTCTGTCATTAAGACAACCATTCACAGAACACTCCCATCCACAATGAAGGATGACAGTTTCAGTAACGGGGCCATTGTCCAGGCCACCAACAAGGGATTGATGACTTCCAGACCAGACACACGCAGGCTGGAGAGCTGTGGTTCATGACTTTAGGAGCAAGGAGTAAAGAAGGAAAAGGAAAATATGATGGGAACCCCTTTGTCTTTTCAATGTTACTAATGTTTGTGGACTAATAGAAAAGCAGCGAGACAAAGACAATGAGAGAGATACAGAAGAGGAGAAAAAGAGAGAGAGAGAGAGAAAGAAAGAGACAGGACAACAGAGATGTACAATGACCTTGTAGTTGGAGTAAGCTCCTTTTAGCACTTCATACAGCTTCATGTACTGCGGCAGATTGTAGAATGTACCGATTCCTTCCTTCTTGCTCTTCTCTTTCTCCGAGTCTTGGGATCTGCCCATCAACACAGTGATGACCATTCTCTACTGGAAAAACCAGTACACAGGATGATCAGTTATGAAGTCATCCACTGCCTACATCATCTCTGCTCTGCAGTTTTCCCTCGCATACTGCTCGATAAAACTCCACAGCCACAGCCGTATTCAGGCTGGCAATATTGTAAAGCCATCATTAACACTGCACAAGGCACTAACATTCACATCAGTAATGAGGCCTCAGGACTGGAAACATACAATCATCTATGCAATGTACCTTTCCTGTCGTATACAATCACATCAAAAACATTCATTTTTTGTTGCATTCAATCACATAGACTACATTCATTTTCTTTTACATACAATCACATAGACTATCAAACAACGTTCACTTTCTGTCACTTACTGTCACATAATGCTGTGTTCATGTTCAGTCCCATACAATCACATACATTTTTCAGTCATGTACCATGTTCATTTTCTTTCCTAGACAACTGCACACACTACATTCATCTTTTGTCCATAAAATCAGACACAATATTTTCGTGTTGTGTCACTTACAATAATACAAAATAAGTCTATTTTCTGTAACACATGATCCCAAAGACCACTGTTATTTTCCATCTCATACAACCACACACGATGTTCATCTTCTATTCCATACAACCACACATGCTCATTTTCTGTCACATTCAACTGCACATACTGTGATCATTTTGTGTCTTATACATAACTCGGAATATGCAGTCATTCATATACAACCACAAAATCAGTTCATTTTCTGTGACACAGAATCCACAGACTATATTTGTTATCTGTCCTGCACAATAACAAAGTATGGTCATTTTCTGTCAGATACAGTCACAGATTATGTTCATTTTTGTCCCATACAGTCAAAGACTAGGTTAATTTTTTTGTCACATACAACCACAAACACAACTATGTTCATTTTCAATCACATACCAACCACAGTGTATATGTTCATTTTCTGTCCCATACAATCTCCCCATTCAAGGATCATGGAATCACACCAGCAGATACTGACCTTTGGATGGAGTCTTCTGAGCAGTCTTGGCATCTGACCCTTGACCTGTGGGGGTGGGGGAGGAGGGTTCCTTGTCTGCACCCTTGACCTTGCGTTTGACAGGGCTGAGGGAGGGGGCGTTGGGCAGGGAGGGCAGGGAGGGTTTGACCTGCGGTGGGCCGGGCACAGTTTCCTCAATCACATGGGTACAGGCATTGAGGATCCTGCAGACAGCAAGGTATGAACCTTTTGGGTTCAGCAACAGGGTCAGTACAGATATGTGTGAGGTGTGTGTTTGTGTGTATATACTAACTTCATGTTAACACAAAGATGACCACATTAATCAAACACAGCTCATTTAATCTCTCCGTTATGGTAACTACATGAATAAAACAAACTTCTCCTTCTTATGTATGACAAGTGCTCAATGACGATTCTGCACCAACTCATATCTGATGTACGTAAACCTAGGGGAAAACAGACCTTGACACCAAAGAATGCTACCACTTCTCTTTTAGTCTGGGCTGACAGCCAATTTCCCTTCCATTTGATGCCCCATGGAAATGTGGTCTACATGTTTGATGGTGTTTTCCATCACAGACAGACAGTAGCTGGTGAAATGACACAGTGTATATATATATATAACACTGAAAGAAGAAGAAATCACACATGGTGACTGAAATGGAGTTTGATTTGATACAAACTGGAGTAACATTAGCAACACCCATTAGTGCCTGGTTTTCTACATCACATATATACACACATCTCTCGCTCTCCTTCTGTATGTATTTACATGTATGTATGTTTTCTCTCTGTGTCTTTCTCTATGTACACACATTACGTTGGACAAAAAAGTGCCAGGTCTACACCCTCTACAGTCTTTAAGTCTCTAAGTTGTCTTGATTCTGTATAAGCAGCCAAGAGACCAACAGGCATTCAACAAGAGGAACCGTACTAGGGCCTAAATACCCCTCCATTCCTCACCTGACTACACTGACCAACAGGTGTTCAATGAGGAGAACCATAGCAGGGCCTGTACACCCCTCCCTATCTCACCTGGTGATGTGGGGTAACAGGTGTTCAACAGGGGAAACCAGTTCATGGTCTACCTTCCCACCCCTCCTCCTTACCTATTTCCTCTGGTGACATAGACCACCATGTGTTCTGCGGAGGAAACTAGTCAGGTTCTACACACCCCTCCCTATCTCACTAGGGTACATGAGCCAACAGGTGTTAAATGAGGTAGCTAGTCCAAAGCCTTCACACCCATCCCTATCTCACATGACATGAACCAACAGGTGTTCAAAAGGGGAACCAGTCCAAGGTCTATACACTCCTCCCTATCTCGCCAGGGCGATATGAGCCAACAGACATTTAATATAGGAACCAGTCCAGGCGCTATACACCCCCTCCCTATCTCACCAGGCTATATGGGCCTACAGGCAATTAATGGAGGAACCAGTCCTTGGTCTACACTCAACTCCCTCCCTGCCTGCCTATCTCACCTGGCAACATGGGCCAACAGGTGTTCAATGGGGGGAACCAACATGGTCGGTGATGGCCGCCCACTTCCCCTCCTCCCCCGACCCTGTAATGCTGGCCATCTCATCCGCTGACCTCAGCGACTTGTAGGCTGACCCTGCAACAGCCAATCATTGTGTCTGTAATGTTTGACAGTCGGCAGTAGAACAGGATGTTAAGCGCAGACTGCGTAAAGCAGGGGGAGAACAAGGGTGGACAGTAGACAGAAGTGCTTGATTTCACATGATGACATCACATGATGATGACATACAAATACAACACATCACAAATTGACACAATATGATGCTAACAAATGATAACATCACATATTGACATCACATAATCACACACGATATCTAATGATGACATTATAAGATGATAACAATGACATCACATGATGATGACATCACATAATGACACACTCTTGTACTAACTACTCCATGATATCACTTGTGCCCCTGCTCATAATCTTTTATCACAAACACACTGATGAACACAAAAAAAAAGGACAAATTGGTGTTTATGAATACATACACATCCACACAGATAAACATACAGACGTATGTATGTCGTACTTTCATTATATTTTCCTTGTGTACATAAACATACAATCATGGAAATAGACTATTGTAAACACACACACACACACACGCACACACACACACACACACACACACACACAGCACACACACACAGAGTGAGTGTACCAGCGATGAGATTGCCAGCCAGCTGCATCATGTCTTGGTGGGTGGGGCAAGTCCAGAGTGGCCTGGGTGGACAACATCAGCGACAGGATGACTGGCAGGGGACCTCCCCCAATGCCTGCTGTCAGCTCTTCCAGGCTCATGGAACTGCACACACACACACACACATACATACACAGACAGACACACACACACACATACATATCCAACCACACCCACACATACATATATTTAAACGTTTTCATTCCCTTATTTCTGAAAATAACAAGTGCAACACTTCATAACGAAATTACTAAAGCTTTCGACTAGAACATTACATAATAAATGTACAGAACTTTGAATGAAGATGTAAATTTGGTAATCATGACCAACATATGGAAAAGGATAGACAGACAAGCACCGCAAAAGATGAAAATGCTCAGCATGTGAGGTGTCAAAGTAAAACTCAGCAGCTGGTCCAGATATGCCTGTTAAACCTGAAATTAATAGAACAGCCATCTAAAATTATACCAGATCCAAACTTGTGTTAAAAATGCCCACATGAAAAGCTAACCATTGATCATCTACAGATCCATACTGTGATCACATGAATATCAAAGGACAATACTGACTGTATAAAAACCTTGATAAATTATGGTCTAAACATGAACCCTGAATTGCCTCAACATCCTTGTTATCACCATGTTCTGTCTGTAGATTCTTGAGGTTCTTCTGACAATAAACATTGGAATCAGGGTCCAAGTCACATACAGCAGATTCTCACTAGACCACAGGATAGAGAATCAGATTGTGCAGGAATCAGGAACCTTTCATCTGATTTACTGAACATCAAGTGTATACATGGACCACAAAAAAAAACCATCCTGTTTATGATGGGATGAACTCTTTCCAAATGACAACAACTCTTTGAAGAGAATGCAAGGCTTTTGGTCTAAAGACCCTGCAACTCGAGCTATTTCAGAGGGAATGTTGTGGCATCAGGACAAGACTAATACTTATGCTACAGGCCCTGCAATGCCTGCTGTCTCAGTCATGGTTGTATAGGTCAGGTCAAATCTAAACTCTTGATGAATCATATGTTATCTATTCATAGGCTTGAAATGGCTAGAAACATTCATTTGGACCTGCCTGTACCAAAGGCTTCTTCCTGAATGGATAAACTGTGTATCTTCATAATGAAACAGGCTCCATTCTGAAAGGATGAATTGTGTCTTCTAAATGCAACTGGCTCCATTTTGAATGAATGAATGAACCCTGTGAACAGCCTGTCTTCCAAATGCACCTGGCTCCATCCCTTCCAAATGCTGAATGTGTTACCCATGTCCACTGTGAATAAACCCTATGTCTTCCATATGCACCTGGCTCATTCTGAACCCTATGAACAGCCTGGTCTTCCAAATGCATAAACCCTGGCTCCATTCTGGCTCATTCTGAATGTGTAAACCCTATGTCTTCCATATGCACCTTCTCATCTGAATGGGCGAACTCAACACACACACACACAGCTGACATACAGATTCAGAGTCAACATACTCTTAGAGTGGCAAAACACAGTCTAGACACTGCTTTGTGTGTCAGTACACAAGTGGTCCAAAACACATTGTCTTCCCACACACAGAGAGTGCATGGACACATTTTTCTTCACATACCCCAGCGTACACACATCATTTCCACCACTCCGCTCTTCATCACACAGACACACACACACAGAGTAACATTGAAACACAAACACAGTGACACACACATGCATGCAACACACATTGTGCCACACACAGAGTGCCACACACACTTTGACAAACATTCAGCATCACACATACACTGACACACACACAGCACCACACACACTTCAACACACATTCAGCGTCACACATACACTGACACACACAGAGCGCCACACACACTTTGACACACATTCAGCATCACACATACACACACACGCACACACACGACAACACACATCACAGACTTTGACACATATACAGCATACATATACACACACATACACTACCACCCACACAGCGCAACACATCTACTGACACACACACAGTGCCACACACACAAAATACCACACATATGTGTGACACACTCACAGTGACAAACACAAAGAGTGCAACCCTCTGAACCTATCTGTACACAGAGTGCAACCTATCTGACCTGGAAGAACTGAGGGACCTGCTGGGGGGTCTCTTGAGGCCGACACGGGCAGAACTGTCCTGAGAGCTGAGCTGTTTGGCCGGACCACAACCCCAGGCTGAGGCATAGGGCGTGACTAGGTACTGCTCTGACAGGGCACAAAGGGCGCGACAACATCCGCTCTGGACACAAAACCACACCCCAGAAGTCATTCAGTACGCAATAACATCCTCTCTGAACACACAACATACACACGAGTCACATAGTACACAAGATCATCTGCTCTGAACACATACAACACTATCAATTACACAGTTTAGGGTATGAACACAAGTGCTTTGTGTATAGCGTTGCAGGGTGGTTTCAGTCTGATCAGTTTGAGCGATGACTCCTAATAATCCTCGCACCGTATTTGCTGAGCCGTGAGTCATTCCCTTTCCCCTTCCATGTACCCCATCCTCCCTCTCACCTATCACCAAACACAGAATCTCCAACCCCCACTCAAGCTACTCTTTCGTATCACCACATTCTCCATACCTCTTATACCAACCTTACTATACACCCAACAACACACATGACACCACATCCGTTTATCACCCTCCCCATCCACACTTCCACCATGTTTGCACGTTTCTCTACTTACCCTCATCAGACTGTTCTCACCCACCTAACCCAAACTGCAGGCTCAGCGATATCCAAACAATCCATGCCCTACAGCCTTCACCGTGCCTCCTTCCTACCCAAAAAACATCCCATGGCGACTGAGAACGGGATAAGGAACTCACGGTCATGAAGCGTGACTGAGAGACACCAGCAGCTGATGCATCAGCATGTGCACCACGCGAGACAGAGAGCTCTCCACACAGGGCGACACCTCCTGCAGCACGTTGAAGTGGTATGGGGGCCACCAGACCCTGCACCAGGGGCGGCGGCTCCATGGACAGCTCATGCATGATGGGATACAGCAGACTGTCTGACTCGTCTTTGGCGGCAGAGATGATGGGGTCGTGCTGGGGATTGTCCATGGGAAAGAACAGATGGGGGATCAACCTGAAACAACGCCAATCTTCGTCTTGACCACATGAAATTAGAATAAAATGGTTATGGTGTAATAACCCTGACAGTGAAAGAAAAGTTACCCTCACAATTCTGTTTAAAGGATACAAAAGGTTGCTGAATGAAAAATTACTAAGTAAACAAAACGTATAATGATTTCCAGGCTATGGATGGGTACTTTTTCTCATTCCTTAAGGCTACAACTTAGTGGTCTATGGATTTTTTCCACAACTAAGATCAATGTTTGAAATTTCACAACTTTCCTTCTGCTCAAACCTAGACCACACAATTCCCTCTGATTCACTGATGTCACCACTGTTCAGACCCAGACAGCCCAGTGGACAAAGGTCAGGGTTGACACCTGTGTAGAGAGGGAAACACCGTGTATGGCAGGTCACTGACCTATTGAGAGCAGAAGAAGCAGCCTGACGAACACGACCATCATCATCACCTAACAGAGGCAGGATCACTTTCTCCAAATAATGCTGCTGTAGATGCATTTTCTGAAACACACAATACAATGGTATTTTAAATGACTAGCACTGCATTATCTAATTTTAACAAAATATCTGCTGATTAAAAGATGTAATGTGCTAAAAGCACCATAGGGACTGCATTCGACATGTCTATCACAGATCTGGTTTGTCATAAAGAAAGTGTAGAGCTGACCAGTCTGCTATCGGCCAGCTGTGGGAACAGGCCAGGTTTATGGAGATGAATTTGTTGACATGAGATAATGACAGAGAGACACCAACACTGACACATGTTTATTGCCATTAGCTTTTCACAGCCTTAGTGCCAAGGAGAACAATTTATGAAATAGCAGTATGCTAATAGCAACGAGAAAAGGGACAATACTCATGCACATCCACTCACATGTATACTTCAAGCACGCGCAATTTCCAATCTAGGGTAACACACACACACACACACACACACACACACAAATCATCATCATAATAAACACCAGACTTGACCATCCATTTGCAGTTATGCAAGTACTAAGTATTCATCGGAACTCAAGAAAATTGAGTAGTTATTCTGTCTTTTCAGTTTCTCTCGCTTTTTTCTTTTTCTTCATTGTAGCCTTTTTTGTCTTTTTTCTTTTTCTTCATTGTAGCCTTTTTTGTCTTTTTTTTTCTTTTTCTTTGTAATTACTTTCGTTATGTTACCACTGTCATTTTTCTTTTTTTTTTTTTTTTTTAGTATCAGTGTTGTTCGGATGACAGTATCTTGTTCCTCGTATTATTTGCTTCTGCAATAAATTTTGAAAGTGATGTTATCATTTCTTTATCTCTGGATATAAGAATAGCTACTAATCATGTCTTCTGGAAACAGGTAAATAAAACAAACTGTACTTATTTCGAACTGACTCATATGCAGGGCAATGAAAGATAAAATGCCGTTCGTCTTCAACTCCCTTGCAACACATTAAGCACAAATTATCCATTTCATGATCGTCAATAAACCATCTTTTGTTAGCATTTAATCCAAGAGTTCTCATTCTTAGTCTGGCAAAAAGACTTTGATGCCATCTATTTTTAATGACTAAGATATATTTTTCAGCTTGGAAAATACTTTAAAATGATGAGCAATACCAACTATATTTTGACAGAACCAGCCGCCGTGGTGAAGTGGTTAGCGTCGCGGACTCCTGGCTGGGAGGTCTGGGTTCGAATCCCATCAGAGTCATGTGCGTTTTTTTTTGCCCCGACCGGCTCCTACCCAGAGTTGAGTTTGCTGTGGACTCACTTGGGAAGACTGGGACCACACAGTCGAGTTTCATCCCACTTAATGGATGCGTTTCTGAGAGTGTTGCTCAAATTTCCTGACCAACACTGCAGGTGCCTGTATCTCTCGGGCCTGGTTGATGCCGGGATATATTATGAAAGGAAGCATAGAGTACAGCCCTGTCATGTAGTCTCAGACCGAAATGGAAATTCATAGCATCATCTTAATCATCCTCATTCTCACTGATCAGCATTAAATAAAAATGTCTCATATTCTGTGGCCCTTCACGCCTTGCTCTCATGGTGACCTCAATTTCGATGATCTCTCCACGTCTGTGGCCTTGGTTTGCTTCCGTTGGGATCACCGGCATCAGTGAGTCCATGGGGGCTGTTGTTGGATGGACCTGGTGGCACCCTCTGGAGGGAGAGCTCACTCACGCCGGCTCCGCGACTAAGCAATTATTGTCGTCAGTAGGGGGGGACTTAGTAGGTGGTGTCCTGCGTATGTTAGATCAGAACAGGCGCCACTGAACACCACCGAAGTGACTCGGCAGCAGTGCAGTGTTTCCTCCGGTGGGTTGCCTCTTGATGACTTGACACTGACTGCTTCCTGTGGATTGCTGGTGCCGGGGCTGCGGTGGGGCCGACTGGGCTGTGGCTTTGGACGGGGTCTTGGAATGAGCGGTGTGGGTGCACCACCTCTGAGGTGGCACAGAGGTTGGGACAGCAAAAGAAAAAAAAAATTGACAGAGAGAGAGAGAGAGAGGGAGAGAGAGATAGAGAGAGAGAGAGAGAGAGAGAGACTTCAGACATGTTTTTACTGTCAATGGCCAACATAGCCTTTATGCCAAGGGGGTATACATGAATATTTGCAGCACCATGCTTTTTCGTTGCTCAAAATGAATATGTAATTTTTTTTTAGAAGACACAATATGATCATAAACACAAGTGCCTCATCCATGCACATTTATTCACTGTTATAAATCTTTCCTGCACTGTCACATCTATCATCGCTGTCCGCTTCATCATTAGCTATACTAGTGCAGAAAACAAAACCTTTTCTTAATAAGGTCATCAAGCTTGCGGAATATATATATAAGAACAAACAACTCAAACATCATAAGTTCTTACTGATCATTTCTTTTTCCTAACATCAGATGCCTCTGCAACATACTTAGCCAGTAGAGTTATTATCATATCATTGTCAGAGGACAACAAACTATGTAGGTTATGACTTTGTGTCACAGTAATATTGAAAAGTTGAGACTTCTGTCTGATATCGTTATAAGCTGCACAATAGAATGTAAAGTGATCTTCACTTTCTCTCATACCATCTGTACACATTACACACAAATCGTCTACAGTGCCTTCGGGATGAAACCATGTTCTGTTTGCATTTAGTCCAAGTGTCCTACTCCTAAATCTAGCAAGCATATCCCTGTGTCATTTTTATTGTAAAAAAGAGAGAGAGAGAGAGAGAGAGAGAGAGAGAGAGAGAGAGAGAGAGAGAGAGAGAGGGGGGGGGAGAGAGAGGAAGAATGAGACACACAGACAAATGAACCAGAGAAATGGGGAGTTTGTATGGAGAGGCAAGGGCGTCACTGACCCCCTGGAAGTGGTGTTCTCCCTGCTGGATGTCCTCACTGATGGACTCCAGATAGCTGATCTTCTTAAAGTTCAGTGAGCCCAGAATGTCCAGCAACTCCACCTGGAAAACACACCACACACACACACCTGAGTTGGTCACTTCTCTGACAACACAACACACACCTGTGTTGGCCATCTGCAGGACAAAACAACACACACATCTGTGTTGACTGTTTATATGCCAGCTTTTACACAAAAACCTGTGTCGGCCATCCAAACTGACCACATATCCCAAGAGTCTCACACTTTCCACTGCTCTTCCAGGGCTTTGAATTCAACAGCACTCTGACCCATGCTCATGATGTCACGTTTCTTTTTCAACATTTTGCAGCTTGCTCCCTGTTTTGAGCCATCTGTGAAAGGAGCCAACCAGTCTTTGTGGGCTTTTACAGCACATTATCGATAAAAAAAACACTATCATCTTTCTCAATCTTTGCCAAGCATAAGGTGTTTGAAAACAATTTGAGGTAAAATACAAATTTCATAAAATGGAACATATGCGTGATGGGAAATAAAAGAAGATGCAAGCAGCACAATGTCGTCTGCTTTCACATTTTGGTGGTGATCGAGAAGAGTAAGCGTTTTCTTTTTCTTTTTCCACCTCTCTCCCTCTCAATCTGTGTAGAACCTGCTTTTAAAAAAATTTTTTTTTTTTTTAATTTCATCATGACTTTAACCCTTTCCATGCCACAGTATAAGAGCTTTTCTGTATTGCTGAGTGCCCGGGCCAAATTGCAGCAGGTTCACTCATCTGTTCACTACTCATTCATTTATTAAGATATCTCTTAGATCTGCTTCATGTTTTTTTTCTTATACCCTGTGATATGATTTGGTATCATAACAATTTGATTTTGCTGGTCATTAGTATGATATATAATCAATGTTTTTGTAATAAGTACCCCGTAATAGACACAGTTACGGGCGTACAAGAACATGAAAAAACGACTCCATAATAGACACGGGGCAAGCAGGGAAGAGGTTAAAGCAAGATTAGAGTCAACAGCTTGGGAAAAATCCAAGGCCTTTACAGGAGTTTTTTTTGGCTGGTACCATTTTTCAAGCACATGGCACATCCACTTTCCCTGGGCTTTTAAAGGTTTCCCAAGCCTGTTAAAAACCTTAACATACCATAATCGTCTGATATCAGCACACACACCTGTATTCATCACCCAATCAGCATCAATCTTTGAAGTCTTTAGGCTACTTGATGCAGAACTTTCAACCAAAAAAAACAAACAAAGTTTTCATGACGACATTCAACAAAATACGTAACCATCATCACCAACCCACCCCAGCTATCTTCCCTAAAGACAGAACAACCTGACAACATCAACATCCTGCAAACATCGGAAATTGACCTGACCTTGACCAGCCAGTATGGATTGGCCTTGACTTTGATGAGGTCCAGGAGGAGCTGCAGGCCCAGTCGCCCATGGCAGCTGTGGAGGAGGAGGGGCAGACAGAGCTGGAGGGCACTGAGGGAGTGCCGGTGGCCACAGAGGAGTCATCATCCAGGATGCCCACCAGGGTCTTCAGCAGGTGCTGGATCGTCACCGTGTCTGGACAACACAGTCACCACACTAGACACTGCCAGGGGGTAAGGAGATGGGTTCTTCAACCCTCCACTGTAACACACTTCCTCCATACTCTCTTTCATCCTCTAACCACAAAATTGTTTTTTGTGTGTGACATTTATGCAATTACTAAGATATGCTTGAAAGCGTCAGAACCGAATTTTGAAACTCTCATATTTCATAGGAAAAACACACAAAAAAAAAGAACAGAGAAGAAAAATATGCCTACACCATAGCAAATTTTGCACTAAAATCTATTTGTAGGTGGAGCTGGCTGTGAATGTCTCTGTTGTTGTGTTGGCCTGTTTTGTAACAGACCCTTGTGGTCATCTACCTCTTTGTGGTAAATGGAGAATCCATATCTATTCATGAAGATGACTGGTCCTCTCCTTCATGGATACTGAAGTCTCTGGTCCTCTCCTTCACTGATACTAAAGTCTTTGGTCCTCTCCTTCACTGATACTGAAGTCTCTGGTCCTCTCCTTCACTGATACTAAAGTCTTTGGTCCTCTCATTCACTGATACTGAAGTCTCTGGTCCTCTCCTTCACTGATACTAAAGTCTTTGGTCCTCGCATTCACTGATACTGAAGTCTCTGGTCCTCTCATTCACTGATACTGAAGACTCTGGTCCTCTCATTCACTGACACTGAAGCCTCTGGTCCTCTCCTTCACTGCTA
The DNA here is from genome assembly GCA_016801955.1 of Conus betulinus. Lineage (NCBI taxonomy): Eukaryota > Metazoa > Mollusca > Gastropoda > Neogastropoda > Conidae > Conus > Conus betulinus. The sequence goes on from JADBJO010001430.1 coordinate 194,099, forward strand.
TGGGGGGAGTTTTACTATACTCCCTGTTTGGCTAGTATACTTACCATGTCAGACCATAGCATTCAACAGCAGTCAGTCAGCTCTGCCAGGCTGACATTTTTTGTGGCAAATGCAGTCACAGACAGTCACGTGATGCCCACCCCACTTCCGCCAACGTTGATGGAAACAGCACTGAAAACAAACTTGCGAGGGACAAAACTGCGAGAGCAATACGACGATCGAACAAAGTCGCAAGGATCACGACGAGCATGAAAAATTGTTAAAATGCTAGCCCACCAAGAGCCTCACATGTCCAGTGTACTAAGGGTTTAGCGCAAGCCACAAGTGAACAAGTAGAGAGCAAAACACAAGCAATCTTTACACAAAGGCAGAAGTATAGGCGAGACAGAGCACAAGACTTTATCTTGCTTGGGCGACAGGCCGAAGGTGAATGAGGTACAGGAAGCGAACATCGACGTCTTCCGTTGGCAGAAGTGGGGTTGGCATCATGTGACTGTCTATGACTGCATTTGCCACAAAAAAATTTCGGCCTGGCAGAGCTGACTGACTGCCGTTGAATGCTATGGTCTGACATGGTATAGTATATGACATCAAAAGCTGAAGTCTCTGGTCCTCTCATTCTCTAATACTGAAGTCTGAAGTGAGCACAAGTACCCTGTTTAGCGTAACCGGCTTTCTGAGCCATTATTATGAAGCACTGTATGGGCTCCACAGACACGGTCTATGGCACTATCGACCTGTGTCCGAATACCACTGGGTCGACAAACGTGGATGGTCTACTTACCATTATCTGGTGAGTCATGAAGATGAAACCAGAAGTTGAAGTCGCCCCGCCCTTCCACCAGGACAGCATGGATGAGAGACCCCACAGCCAGGGCTGTCAGCCCCTTTAGTTGGTGATCAGGATGACTGGCATACAGCAACACATCACTCAGGTCCTGGCCTGAAACAATACACCCTCCTGACACCATTACCATCACACAGCAAGAGACAACACACACACACACACACACACACACACACATACACACACATACATACACAAACACACAAAAAACAGCTTTCTGCATGGAAGCAGTTTAGCCAGTACAGAGAGAGAGAGAGGCTGGGGCAGTCTTATGCCGTTAAAAAAACTTTAACAGAAATCAGAAGAGCTAACTTTTTGAACAATTTTCTTTCTAGGTCAGCCAAATTTTGAGTATTCATTAGGAACCAAATCTGATGCATCAACACTGGCAATGACAGCAGATAGGTAAGAATAACCTATTTGTTAAATAAAACACAGGTCGACCTGTCCATATTTATTGCACTGATGTGGAAAAACTGGTTGAAATAATGATAATAAGACAAAGAAATAATTGTATATTTGATACAAAAATCATAAATACCATCTGTTACAAATCTATACTCTCATATTCAGCTTCAACCTTACCAGACAAGGAAACAAAAGGAAGTTAATACAATTTATCCCACTCTGTTGAATTTAGTCTGAACTCAACCTAAATGCAGATTTCATCCCACACTGTTGAATTTAGTCTGAACTCAACCTAAATGCAGATTTCAAAGCAATAAATTCTGTTAAAAAAAAAAAAGACAGGAACGTATTATCTTTTGTTAAAGTATCAATAAATTCTGCTAATCACAACATATCACTGTTAAACCACACAACACAGAGCAGCACTTACCGGACTCGTCGCATGGCACCAGTCTGCAGAGCGCTAGAGGACACAGAGAGAGGATGGAGGCCCTATGGCAGTCACATAACATAACACAGATAGCACTTACTGGACTCGTCGCATGGCACCAGTTTGCAGAGTGCCAGACGAGGACACAGGGAGAAGATGGAGGCCACACAGCCCAGTGCCAGGGACTTAAGGCTGACGCGCACGTGACGATCATGGACCAGCTGCCCCGCCTCACCCCGCAGCAGGAAACATTTGCACACCACCCTCAACATGTACAGCAGGGGCAGCTCATCCTTCTCCGTCAGCGACCCAATGTCCAGATCTTCTCCTGTGTCCTTCGCGCCAGAGGGGGTGGCTTCCACCACTGAACATGCAGCTTCTGAAAGGTCTGCGTCGTCCTGCTCCGAGGGCTGATACTGGGGGTTGCCATTCATGTCGTGGGGCACGCCGGAGGATGGGGGCTCAGGGGAGGAAGGCGGCTGTGTCTCTTGGGGCTGATGCTCTTGATGCTGAGGAGGGTGTCCACGCTGCTGCTGTGGGACAGGTTGGACATCTCGGAGCGCTCCTTTCAGGTCACCAATCTCGACGTTGGAGTAGTCACTGTCCCCTGTCACCATGACTGCAGTGTCCACCACTTCACTGTCATCTATCTGTATGGTTGTTTGAATCTCCTGCACACACACATGAACTCTCATACAAACTCATGAATACACGACCAGCCGCTGTGGCGAAGTGGTTAGCGTCGCGGACTCCGGCTGGGAGGTCTGGGTTTGAATCCCATCAGAGTCATGTGTTTTTTTTGCCCCGACTGGCTCCTACCCAGAGTTGAGTTTGCTGCGGACTCAGTTGGGAAGACTGGGACCACACAGTCGAGTTTCATCCACTTAATGGATGCGTTTCTGAGAGTGTTGCTCAAATTCCCTGACCAACACTGCAGGTGCCTGTATCTCTCTCGGCCTGGTTGACGCCGGGATATATTATGAAAGGAAGCGTAGAGTACAACCCTGTCATGTAGTCTCAGACCGAAATGGAAATCCGTAGCATCATCTTCATCATCCTCATCGATCAGCATTAAAAAAGATGTCTCAAATTCTGTGGCCCTTCATGCCCTGCTCTCATGGTGACCCTCAGTTTCGATGTCTTCTCCACGTCTGTGGCCTTGGTTTGGTTCCGTCAGGGTCACTGGTATCGGCGAGTCCATGGGGACTGTCGTTGGACGGACATGGTGGCGCCCTCTGGAGGGAGAGCTCACTCACGCCGGCTCCGCGACTAAGCAATTATTGTTGTCAGTAGGGGGCTTAGTAGGTGGTGTCCTGCGTATGTTAGATCAGAACAGGCGCCACTGAACACCACCAAAGTGACTCGGCAGCAGTGCAGTGTCTCCTCCGGTGGGTTGCCTCTTGACTTGACATTGACTGCTCCCTGTGGATTGCCGGTGCCGGGCTGCGGCGGGACCAGCTGGGCTGTGGCTGTGGACGGGGTGTCTGAATGAGCGGCGTGGGTGCACTGCCTCTGAGGTGGCGCAGAAGGTGGGACAGGAAAAAAAATGATGCTGGTACCTGCTGTATACCCTGGTATAAATCCTGGCACATCACTCTCTCTCTAACACACACACACAGAGCAAAATAAGCTACTTTATCGCTTTCCTAATAAACTCACCCATGCATTAACCACCCACACACATAATACCCAAAACATATCATTGTCTCTCAAAACAAAAGGCACTTTCTTAACCACTTCACATTCACTGTGTGTGACATGGGGAGTTTTTACTATACTCCCTGTGTTTGGCTAGTATACTCACCATGTCAGACTATAGCATTCTACAGCAGTTAGTCAGCTCTGCCAGGTCGAAATTTTTTATGGCAAATGCAGTCATAAGATAGTCACGTGACGCCCACCCTACTTCCGCTGAAGGAAGAAGCCTGTGTAGGCTTCCTGTACCTCATTCTTCTTCGGCCTGCCGTCCAAGCAAGGTAAGTCTTGTGCTCTGTCTCGCCTTTTTCTGCCTTAGTGTAAAGATTGCTGCTGTGTTTGCTTCTTTGCTTATTCACTTGTCACTTGTGGCTTGTCCCATTGTTCTGCACTGGGAACCAGCTGAAGACTGGAGACACTTCACACTTTTCTCCCTTCACCATGTCTCAGGCCTGATGCTGTCCTCCACCAGAAAAGCCTAACACCAATTAGGAAAAGGGAACAAGGGGAATAACACAATGCATGAACCCATGATTGACTGCATGGTGAATTGAGGGTGGAGGTGGAGTGCAGTAATGACCATCAAAATCATGAATCCTTAAAGGTTTAAGCTACCCAAAATTTGGGAGACCCATAAAACAATATCAATCCCTTCCGCATGGACACATTTGGAATCTAAAGCCTCTGCCTGAAGATTTGTCCAGGCTATGGACATCACATCAAACACCGAATTATCCACCAGCAAACCAACAAGAAAAACAAACGCCAGTTCTTCTGACATCAGTGATATATTCGAGTCATAGTATGAGATGGCTACATGCAAACCTGAGAGAACTGTTGACCTTTGTGGAAGTCTGACTGTGACAGCCATGAACAAAATCCTCCATCAGTGCACTGTCATCTGGCAGAGAAGCCAGAACTATTTCTAGAGAGATGAATTTCCTGCTTCCAACATAATCCCGTTCATCAATGCTTCAACTGAGTCAAATGTGTTGAACTGTATATGGTGTGTTGACACACTGACCTCTCCACTCTTGGCTGCCAGGCTGTCGTCCAAGGCAGTGGCAGAGTCAAGGTCAGAGGTCAGAGCGGAGGTGTCGGAAGAGGTGGTACGACTCCCCACATCCGAGCTGTCCAGATCCTCATCCAGACCGGTGTCGTCCGACATGCTGGGCAGATCACTGGTGCCTGCACACATTCCAACAGTGGATCATCTTGAGCTGTCCTTCACACACACACACACACACACACACACACACACACACACACACACACACACACACACACGCACACACACATATATACAGACAGACACATTGACAGATGGATAGATAGATTTACATATACATACATATCAACGTATCTTCTTTTTGAAGGGGGAAAACTCATCCAAAACTTTGTTAAAAATCTTTCCACTGTAAAATCTCAGATCCGATGAAAAATGTTAACCTCTTTCAAGAACTCAAAGATCGCGTCAGGCGGAACATCTCTGAACAAGGTTTTCATGGACTCTGCTGTAAAATGTTTGTGTCTCACATCGTGCAAATCCCAACACTCTAAAAGAATATGTTTCATTGTGAGTGGCACATGACACGGAATGCACCAAGGAGCTTCTTCACTCTTTAAAAGGTAGGAATGGGTAAAATACGAATGGCCGTGTGTGCAGCCGGCACAGAACTGTTTCTTCTTTACGACCACCAGACGAAGACGGGAGGAACTCCTTTAGGTTTGGACGGATCTGAAAGAGTTTGTTATCGTCTGTGTATTCCAATCCTCCTGCCAGAGGTCTTTTACATAATCGTTAATTTTGGGTTTCAAATCTGAGCAGGGATAGGTGTGTTTGACAGTTTCTCTCGTACGGCATTCTTGGCCAAACGATCCACCATTTCGTTCCCTCCGATGCCGACATGACCAGGAACCCAAGCCAGAAGAATGTTTGTAACCCTCCGCTGTCAACTTGGTAAAAAGTTCAAAAAAAAGTGTAAAAGTTCGGGGTGCTGAAGATTGCGGCCCAGCTATGGCCTCCAAAGCCGACAGTGAATCCGACAAAACCAGAAAGTCCCTCTTCGTAGATTGGGAGATTATCCGTAGTGCCAGAACCAGAGCTGTAACTTCAGCAGAGTAAGCAGAAGCGTCTGAAGGAATATGTTTCTAACAGTATTTGAGAGAGGAGCACCAGAGCAGTAGGCTGCACAGGCCACTCCATCTTCAGACTTGGAACCGTCAGTGAAAATTTTCTGATAGGATGAGAATTTCGAACAGAGGTCAGCATACAAAGCCTTGTATGCTAGAGAGCTAGTGGACTCTTTGCGAAAAAGCTGCAATCAAAACGAATCTCTGGTGTGAAAAAAGGTCCACGAGGTTGATCCGGAAACTTGGAAAAATCGGACACAACTCCTAGGTCTAGACCTGCATTCCGTGCGTGAGGCTGCATACGAAGACCAAACGGCGGAATACAGTTAGGGTTGTTGTCAAATTTGCTTTGAAACTGAGGGTCAAAGACACAGACACAGTCATAGGCAGGGTTTTCAGGTTCGGAGAACAGTCTGACGTAGTAATTCAAAGACAGTTTCAGCCTGCGGTTGGACAGTGAAGGTTCACCTGCCTCTGCGTACAGGCTGTACACAGGGGTGGTGCGGAATGCTCCAAGACAGACGAAGCCCTTGATGGTGGATAGGGTCCAAGAGTTTTAGATACGACGGTCTGGCAGAGCCGTACACAGCACAACCATAGTCCAGTTTGGAACGGACCAAGGCTCTGTAGAGGTGCAGCAAAGTTTTCTTATCAGCGCCCCAGTCAGTGTGTGCTACGACCCGCAGAATATTCAGAGCTTTCTGGCAAGAGGTTTTGAGGTGTTTAATATGGCTGAGAAAGTTGAGTTTTTGGTCGAAAATAACTCCAAGGAATTTGGCCTCTGTGACAGCTGGAATGGGAGATTTCCCTATTTTGATTTCAGGATCTGGAAAAAACTGACGAAAATTATGGAAGTGAATGCACTGTGTCTTCGTAGGAGAGAAAGTAAAGCCATTTTCATCCGCCCATTGATGAATTTTATCCACACAAAGCTGGAGCCTGCGCTGGACACTCGGGTACAGGCTTCCAGTTGCATAGACAGCAAAATCATCCACAAACAATGAGCAGTCTGAACCCTGCTGAACTGACTTGACAATGTTGTTAATCTTGATGCTGAATAGGGCCGGAGACAGTATGCTCCCTTGTGGAACACCCAACTCCTGCTCATGAACATCAGAGAGAGTGGTGCCAACCCGGACCTGAAACTGTCGGTCTGCTGCCAAAAAATTTTGAATGAAAAGTGGAAGATGACCCCGAAAACCAAGATCATGGAGATCATGAAGAATTCCAGCTTTCCAGGTGGTATCGTAGGCTTTCTCAAGTCGAAGAATATAGCCACTGCGTGGTGTTTGTTCAGAAAGGCGTTCCGAAGCGTAGATTCCAGACGAATCAAATGGTCCACTGTAGTATGATGTTTACGGAAACCACACTGTTCTTTCGCCAAAAGGCCGTCGGTTTCAAGTTTCCACATGAGTCTAGCGTTGACCATTTTTTCTCCAGTTTTTACAGACACAGCTGGTCAAAGCTATTGGACGGTAGTTTGACGGGTTGGAGAGATCTTTTCCAGGTTTAGGAATAGGAATGATGAGGGCTTTTCGCCAAGATGGTGGAAGAATCCAGTAGTCCATACATGGTTGTATACATGTAGCAGGATGTGCAGACCTTTTTGCGGAAGATGTTTCAGAAGTTTTATGGATTTCATCTATACCCGGAGAGGAATCGTTGCAAGAAAGTAAGGCGGATTTCAATTCATTTAAAGTGAAAGGAAGATTGTAGTCTTCCACGTTGTCTGACGAAAAGTTGCAGGGTGATTTTTCTTTAAGGGCTTTGTTTTTGACAAAACTGGCTGACTTGTTAGAAGAGGAGGAATTCTTTTCAATGGTTGAAGCAAGCAGATTAGCAACTGCTTTTTTTTTCTCTGTTATTAAAGAATCAGAAAACTTGAGGTGGTTCACAGTGGGGCAGGTGTTCTTCCCTTTGATTTTTTTGATGATGATTTTCCACACTTTTTTTCTTCGAAGTTTTGGATGTGAGACTTGAGCAAAACTGTCTCCAAGATAATCGCTTACTGGTCTTATATATGTGTTTCGATTTGGCCCTCAGTTTCTGATGCGCTCGGACGTTGGGCATCGAGGGTCTGCAAGAAACCCTACGTTGAGCTCTTTTACGGGTTTTGTTAATTTCTTTGCACTCAGAATTGAACCAAGGAACTTTTGGCATTACGGGCTTCTTGGAAGATGTCTGGATGGTTGACTTTTTGCGCAATTCAGTATGAAATCTGAAAGACTTCCTGCCGGATCGTCACTATGCAGGATCTTGTCCTCTTCCAGATCCATAAGAAACTTAGTGGCAAAGAGAGGTCCCAATCTGCTTTGTTGAAATTGAGGCGTTCTGGCAAAAGACTCGCTCTCTGCATTTGTACACCGAAGCAACACAGGAAAGTGGTCACTACATGCAGGTCAGGTCCTCCTCATCAACCTCCCAAACAAAATCCAAAAACAAAGATGGATCACAGACAGAAAGATCCAGACAAGATGTGGTGCCATTAGCGGAGTGAAAGTAAGTTGGTGATTTCCTGTTCAAGACACACAGATCAAGCTCCGAAAACACTTCCTCTAAAAGCAGACCCCGTGGTGAAGATCTCTCACTTCCCCATAGAGGAGAGTGGCCGTTCAGATCACCCCACAGCAGGAAGGGTCGAGGAAGCTGCTCCAAGAGTGAAATGAGGTCCTGTTTGGTGACGCAGCAGATGTTGGAGATAAGTACTACAGACAGTAAACTGTTTTGTGGAGAGTAACCCGAGCTGCCACTGCCTGAAGCGGAGTCTGCAGAGCAACTGGGCTGTACAGAACAGAGTTGTGAATGAACAAGGCAACTCCACCAGAAGCACCATGTTCAACAGACTGTGCAGGTAGATTTAAAAAACTGTAGCCAGAAAGAAAGTGAAAATTTTTTGTCAGACTTGAGAAGAGTTTCTTGGAGGGCAATTAGCATCGGCCTGGCCTCACGGCACAACAGCTGCAATTCTTCATAATTGGAAGACAGTCCCCTGATATTCCAATGTATGATTGAATCCATTGTGGATGAGTCCATCATAAATGAAATATGTGTGAAAAAAAAATAAATCTCGTAATTCTTCCTTTTATTCTATATCAACATCATCTGGATCCGAGAGAACTGCAAATCTGTTGAAATTTCTCTCCGCTTTTTTTCTCTCGATCTGATACAATTTTGTTCGGCGTTTTCTTTTTAGGTGGCGACTTGGTCTTTCCTCCAGAACCGCCAGCTCCCTTGTTGACAGCTGTAGGGTGCCCTTTGGAGGATTTTGAGGGGGTGGTCTTGTCTTGTACTTCAACGACTTCCACTCTCTGCCGCTCTGAAGTGCCTGTAGGTCTTTTTGCCCCCTGGTGGTCTGGGGGCGGGAGTAGGCTTTGAAGACTGACTCGTATCTGAAGGCGACGACTGCTGGGGGTTCATCGCATGCAGTGGTTCTGCCTGAGGCTACAGACTTGTTTTTCTGGCTCTCTCTCGGCAAACGAGGACTCCACCGTCTGCACTCCGATGCTGACTGTTGTTGGCTTCTTTACTGCAGCTGCAAACGAGAGCCCAGCAGTTGGTTGACTTTTCATAGCAATCTTTTTTCGCCAAAAAAAAACGGGATTCGCTGTTCAGTCTTTATTCTCTGAATTTCCTTTTCCTTTAACCAGTTTGGACAGGTCTTCGATGATGGGTGCTTGCCTCCACAGTTGGCACAGAGTGGTGGACTGTCACACACACCCTGGTGGACTGGCTGGCAGCAGGTACCACACACTCTCTTCCTCCGTACATCTATCCCTCACATGGCCGTACCTCTGGCACTTGAAACAGCGCAGAGGTGATGGGATGTACAGTGACACTGAAACTCTCAGGTAGCCCACCGTAATCGACTCTCGGGAGAGAAGTAGAGCAGAAGGTCAAGAAAAGGGTGTCAGTTGGAAATCCTGTCATTGCCTTTACGCACAAGCACACGATGAACGTGGGTCACTCCTTGAGATGCCAGCTCTGACTTGATTTCAGCCTCCGACACTCCTCTCAGATCTCTGCACCGGATACTCCTTTCGAAGAGTTCAGAGATTTGTGTGGAGACACTTTGATCGGTCGATCCACTAACGTTGTTGATTTTAACAGCATCTCGGAGTGCAGCTTGGATGAGCACTCTCAATCAGAAGTGACCCATTCCTCAGTCTCTTGACGCTCTTTGGCTTCCCGCTGAGGCCATTGATTCCCTTCGCAATCGCAAAAGGACTCAGCCTGACAGAGGTCTATCTTCATCTGCTCCCTCCACAATCAGCCAGCTGGGCCAGAAGCCTGAAAGGACTCTCGTCTCATGTTCCGAATCCGTGTCCGTCTCTGTTTCTGAATCCTGCCTGTGTCTTTTTTTTTTGTTTTTGGTGCCATGGTGTATTCATTAGAATTCATCTCTTTTGATTCCCACCCGCCATCGAGTCCCAACAAGGGGGATGCCCATTTTATACGGAATTCCAGTATATCTGGGCACCAGGACTTCAAAGGAGATATACACAGGCCTGAAAGCATCCCTGCCACAGAAGCTCCCAAACCCGTTTGACCCGAGCCGCCGCCTTCTAGCCTGAGCTAGGGCATGCACGCGACCAGCCGCTTGATCGAAGTGGGCCACTTCGACCACCTGTCTAGGGGAAGTCCAGGCCAAAGAAGAGGTGTGTTGACTTGATGCACCGCAGTCACATCAGCGGTCTCAACCTCCAGGATCCTATTCTCCCCCATCACAGGACGCACCGCACGGCAAACACGGTGGGCCTCAAGAAGACCACAGAGAAAAGAGGAGTGTTGGAAAGAAGACTTGAAGGGGAGACGAAGATAGAAAAGACCCAAATAAGAAAGGCAGAAAACAAGAAAAGGAGAAAGGCGGGTTACTATTAGTCAGGCCAGGGACATCAACTCCTTACCACGTTGCGCTTAGGCCAGACAGCATCTTCGACTTTTCAGGCCTAGAAGCATTTGAAAAAAAAAAAACTAGCCTATCTTTCAATATTGATGCCCCCGCCAGCAAAGCCTAAGAAATACAGAGGTGAGCAATTCCCATTTAAGAACAGGGCAAGCCTATGCATGCCTGTTGATGAACTCACTCTCTGCCCGGAGGTCAGCCTCCTGGATGTCAGCCTGGAAGATGTAGGTTCTGAGCACCCCGCCCTCCGTCAGCAAGATCCTCAGCAAGGTGGGGTGGGGGTGCTTCAGCATCTGCTGCATGGCCTCCAGGGAGGCAGTCACCACGTTTGTGGTCTGGGTGGCTCAGGTGATACAGCAATAACTGTAGAATCTGATGCAGACATCACCAATAACAACACATACAATACACAGGTCATAGTACAATAAAACACAGAGGAAAACATACACCACCAATAACAACACATTTAATACGCAGGTAATGATAACAATGAAACAAAGGAAAACACACACACCACCAATAACAACACATATCATACACAGGTCATAATACAATGAAACATAAGGGAAAGCATACACACCACCAATAACAATACATATAACAAGGTAGGTAATAATAACAATGAAATATAACGGGAATCTGTCATTATGTTGTGCTCCAGGTGGCTCAGGTGATACAGCAATGACTGTAGGATCTGATGCACACAACACCAACAACAACACATATAATACACAGGTCATGATACAATGAAATGCAAAGGGAACCAGTCACCATGTTGTTGTCTGGGTGGCTCAGATGTCACAGCAACAACTGTAGGGTCTCACACAAACACACACACCACCAACAACAACACACTCAACACACCTGCAGACCTGCTTACCCTAAAAATGCTATTGGTGCATTTTTTCACAAAACTACTATTTTGATTAAGAAAAAATGTATACATTCTTTAATGGGGGAAAAATGGTGGGTGATGCTGAATTTGCCAGATCTGGCAATACAAAAGATCTTACAGTAACTGCACCGAGTGTAGAATCCCCACCCACCCCAAATATTCTGAATTTTACTAGGAATCTGGTGCTATAGCAAGCCACACTCTTCCCAAAAGCATGCAGTCTGAAAATCCCACAGAACTGATGCATATCTATGCTACCCACTCACTCCCCTAAACAAAGCAGTCTGAATTTCCCACAGAAATTGATGCACTGTGTGGACATGTTGCTCTCTCAAGAGCCAGCAGTCTGAATATCCAATGAAAACTGATGCAATACTATGGTGATATGCTCTCCCCAAAAGACAGCAGTGTAAATTTCATACAGAAACTGAGACTGTGCTTATGGTGATTAGCTCTCCTCGAAAGATACCATTCTGAATTTAACACAGAGACTGGTGCTGTAATATGGTGGAATGCTCTCTCCCAAAAGATAGCAGTCTGAATTTCACACAAGAGTCTGGGTGTTGTATTATGGGGTCACCCTATACCCAAAAGATAGCAGTCTGAATTTTTCACAAAATTTAGTGCTGTTCTATGGTGTGATGCTCAACCCAAAAGACAGCAGTCTGAATTTCAAACAGAAACTGGTACTGTGATGGTGACATGCTCTCTTCAAACGACAGCAGCAAAATTTTTCACATTAAAAGCTGATGCAGTGCTATGGTGACAAGCCCTTCCCAGCGATTGCTGCCTGAATTTCTCTTATATACTGGCGCTGAACGATTGTGACATACTCTCCTCAAAAGATAGCAGCCTGAATATTTCACACATAGAAACACCAGTTGCATCCAGAACGTTCCACCATACAATACATGATCTCACAAAGACATGCACACATACATGGCAATGGATGCAGCATCCCTCCTCCTCACAGAATCCCCGTGTACCTTCAGCAGTTGTTCTGTGCTGACTCCCTCCTCCTTCTCCGACTCCGTCTCCCTCGATCCAAAGCTGTCCTTCAGGCCCTGGGAGTGGTCGCTGAGGGTGGGGCACAGGTGGGGCAGCACGTGACGCAGGCACAGAATGACACCTAACAAGCTGTACACATTGTGCTCCTTGTCCACCGGCAAACACCAGTTCTGAAAAAAAACACGGGACAGTTGTTTTTTAAAGAAAAGTCATGGTTGTCACAGCCAGCAAGTCAGTGTCTCAGACACTGGATCAACCCTAACAAACTGTACTCATCAAATTCCTTGTCCACCGGCAACACCAGCTTTGGATATACAGAACAGTCATCATCCTAACAGAGCCAGCCAGTCAACATCACCGATACAGGATCACCCTACGACACACCACTGTTTCCAAAACAGAATAGTCATCATCACATCAACGATAATTGGTTGGCTGTACAGACATATGGCAATCCTCAACAGAATGATGGTAATGAGGGTGATGAAAAAAGACAGGAGAGCAGGAGTACTACCAGCAGACAATCACTCAGAGTGATGGTAAGGTACATACAGGAGAGAGTTGCACAAGACAGCTATCAAGGGAAACTCATCCAGAATAACAGTGAAACAGGTGAAGATAGAGAGTGGAGGGCAGGACAACTACCAATGGACAGTCACTTATAATGATGCATGATGAAACTGTTGAAGAAGAAAAAACGAATGTATAATGACAGTGAGCTTGGAGAAGAGAGAGACGCGGAAAACTACCAATCGACTCTTACCCAGAATGACAGGAACATGAAGAAAGAGAGAAGACAATAGAAGAAACTAGAAATGGACACTCACCCTATGAAAGTGATGAGGTGGGTGAAGAAAGAGAGGAGTGTGAGAGTACTACCAGCAAGGGACACTAACATGCAGAATGATGGTAATGAAGTAGATAATGAGAATAAAGCACAGAACTATCAGTAGACACACTCACCCAGAATGACAGTGATGAGGTAAGTGAACATATAGAGAAAATTGCAGAACTACCTATAGACACTCACCCAGTGTGATGATGATGAGGTAGATGAACACAGAGAGAAAAGTGCAGAACTGTCAGTGGGCACTCACCCAGAATGACAGTGATGAGGTAGGTGAAGAAAGACTGGGGAGCGCGGGAATACTGGCATATGAGGGTCAGACTACTGGCAGCCATTCGACGACACACAGCAGATGGCGACACTAGGTTGGTCAGGAATGACTTCAGTAAGGCCTGCACACAACACACAACACTGGCTCATAGTCTGCTCTATCATTAAATGATTACAAACAGGAAAGGAGCTGCATATTGGCTTCAACACATCACCAAAGCACAACAAAACCCCAGAAGATGAAGTCAATAGCATGAAAAATTGGTTGTAGCGATCTATTAATTTTCAGAATGGACATTTCGTAGTAGCAAATTCATCCACTTTCTCTCTATATCCCCAAGTCTGGCTGTAAAGAAAGATGTTATCAGAGACAGTGAACTGCTTTAATCACTATCCTCCACTACCTGTCAACTGAGAAGGGTATGTTGTGTTGTGGTGTGTTGTAGGATGTTGTGGTGTTGAGAGTCGTGTTGTGTTATTGTATCATGTTGTGATGTGTTTTTTGTGTTGTGTTGTGCTTTATTGTGTTTTTGTGTGTGTGTGTGTGTGTGTGTGTGTGTGTGTGTGTGTGTGTGTGTGTGTGTGTGTGTGTGTGCACATGCACCAGTGAGTGTTGTATACATGTGTGCATGCGTATGTATGCATGTGCACACACTTGAGCAAAATATGTATGGTGAAGTGTGGTGAGATCAGTGTGTGTTTGCTTACAGAATATACTATGACAATCAAAAGCAGAATGTGTGGTCACTATCCTTTCACTCAGCTGACCACTGAATGCTGAGAAAAGAGAGAACACCACAGTGACATGGTGAATGAAACAAGACTGAAACAGACTGCAGCTTTTACCGAATAAACACAGCAAAATACAAACATACACTCATATACTGTGCACAGTATCCTTTATTCCATTTATATTATAGACCAGAAAAGAAAATGTGTTGCCTCCTACATCTTGTTCAGGCTTTATAAACACAGACATGAAAACTGCACTGAACACTACTCCCCAGATCATGCTCAGAGAAGGATTTTACTGGTTTTAGGGTCTGACATATAGACTTCATAGTATGCCAGAGTGATGCCTGTTCATTTATCACAGGACAGAGGGCTACAATAGTGCCATTTTTCTTATAAAAAAAAAAGACTGATGGCAAATATGGTCATGTATACACTCTGATACATCTGACCTAAGGATGCAGACCTCAATGCCAATTCCCATGTCTGCTAACCAAGCTGATCACTGCTTCCTGTCTCTCTAGGAAACCCATTGTCATGTGACCCACTGTCAAACAAAAGCTTTCAAAGCCCCTCACTTGCCCCACATGCTCCCTCCCTTTCCCCATACACAACCAGCCTTGAGTCATCTTGACTCCTGACCTTGACTTCCGAGTCATTGGCGAAGGCCATGAGAGCGGAGCAGATCTTGGGCATGGAGTTGGACAGTGTCTCCTGTACTGCTTCTTTCTTCACGCCGGCAGATCCGTGCAATGTAGGGCAGAAGGTTCACTATATATGGCCTGCACACACACACACACACACACATGCACGCACGCACGCACGCACACACACACATGCACACACACACACACACACACATGGATAACCACATACATAAGTAGGCATAAAGTGACACAGAGGCATCATGCTCTTCTATATAAGCAAAGGCAACTTTTTTTATCTCAAGATTTAGGAGAAGGAAATTATCCCAGGCATGACCCTGGGCCATGTTCCATATTTTTATCAAGTTTTCTTCTAAAAGGTTTCAGTAGTTTTTCTACATCATCTTGCTGAAAGCATCATAGATCCTCCCTTTGGTCAGGATCCATATTAAGGACCTGCACCACAATGTGATGGGTTCCTTCACAAACCACATGGCAGCTTTCCACTGAGTATCTGCATCATCATGTGATGCGTTTCACCACAAACCACATGGCAGCTTTCCATTGAGGATCTGCACCACAACGTGATGAGCCCTTGACAAACCACATGGCAGCTTTCCATTGAGGATCTGCTTCACCATGTGATGTGTTTCACCACAAACCACATGGCAGCTTTCCATTGAGGATCTGCACCACAATGTGATGAGTCCCTTGACAAACCACATGGCAGCTTTCCATTGAGGATCTGCACCACAATGCGATAAGTCCCCTTGACAAACCACATGGCAGCTTTTCCATTGAGTATCAGCACCACAATGCGATGAGTCCCTTGACAAACCACATGGCAGCTTTCCATTGAGGATCTGCACCATAATGTGGTGAGTTCCTCCACAGACCACACTGCAGCTCTCCACCACATTTCTGTACAATCAGTTCTGTAGTTTTACAGCAATCTTGTTGACAGGCAGACAAACCACAGTGTGGGAAAAAAACACAAGTTCCTGGGTGAATGTAAAGATCAAATCACAGCCATCACTATGTCATGTCACCCAGATTTCTGAGGTGACTTATATCATCATCACCACCACCACCACCACCCACCACTAGTTGTATTACCTGTACTTCAGAGATTGATGAGGTGAGACATGTCACAACCATCCCCAACATCATTTGTGTTTCCTGTATTTTAGAGATTTGATGAGGTGAGACATCATAACCACCACCACCACAAGTTGTCTTATCTGTATTTTAGAGATCTGATGAGGTGAGACATGTCACAATCACCATCAACCACCAGTCATTTTACCTGTATTTTAAGAGATCTGATGAGGTGAGACATGACATCACCACCACCGTTTTTTTTTCTACCTGTATTTCAGAAATCTGATAAGGTGAGACATGTCACAACCACCATAAAGTTGCCTGTATTTTTGAGGTCTGACAAAATGACATAACACAACCACCACAACGCCTTGTGTGTGTCTACTGTATTTCTGAAGTCTGAGAAGGTGACACATGCCACAACCATCACCATCAATTGTGTTCTCTGAATTTCTAAGATTTGGTAAGGTGACGTGTTACAATCACCAGGAGCAGTCACATTTCCTTATTTCTGAGGTCTGTTCAAGGGAACACATATCACACACCACCTGCACTACCAATTGTATTACCTGCATTTCTGAGGTCTGATGAGGTGGCACATGTCAGCAAATCGCCAGAGGGCAGCACGCAGAGAGCGAGAGGCTCCGTTCTTTTTGATCTCCTTGTACAGCTCCACCTGCAGCGGCCCAGGTTGGTTTCCAGCAAGGTCTGGTGAGCATGTCAAACATGGCTGATGAGGCACACCAAGGAACACAACAAAGCCTGGTGATCATCTCAACACAAAGCTGCTGGAGGCATACTGAGGGACACCATAAAATGCGTATCAATCCACCTGGTTTGGTGATCCTTGACACAGCTCATTTGAGGCACATTCAGGCAGGTTGCAGAAAATTCAAGAATCAACAGCTTCTCCACATAGCCAACATGAAAGACAAAGGGCTTAACCAGGTACCAACTTCACATATATATTGCTTTAGTAGCATGTTTAGAGCTTTGCTATTTTTGTTTTATATTTCCAAGTGAGATTTCCAGTCTAATTTGATAACTGGCTTTTATAGGGTGGATTCAATTATGACATCTAAAAGTACTGTTAGAGTTTAAAAAAAATCTAGTTTTATGCATTTGCTGTGCACTCAGACAGTGCCACCAAGTACTGGGCAGAATGTTGTAAATGGAGCATCACGCTGCCATCCATCAGTGGGCGATACATAGGGTAAAAGTTAAAGCAGACAACAACCGCACACACAATGTGAAATCTACCTTGATGGTCCGGTTCAGGCATTCATCAGCCACCATGCGAATGTCAGCCTCTGAATCATCACACAAGGTCAGAAAGGCTTCCACTGCAATGCCTAGAAACTTGGGAAAGTCCGCAATCGTTCTGAAACACAGCAAAATGGCATGACAGTTCTGCAGCACAGACAAACATTCATTGAAACAAACAAATAAGAAAAAACAAGCAACCAAAAACAGCTTTATCTTAATATCTACTATAAATGAAACCTTGAAGCTTTCCTGCATAAGCAATATATCCCATTGACAGAAAAAAAAGGAAACTGCCAGACATCTCTTGCTGAAAGTATGAATAGTCAGCAACCAAAATGTTCATGCTTTCTGTGGAGACTATTTAAAGTCTCTCATGAACAGATTCACGATGTAAACACAATGCTGATTGGACCTCCACTGGGGAAATACCAAGATCCAATCCCAAAAATTATTTTCAAGAAGGAAGACTGAAGAGTGTTCCGATATTTAACTCAAACTTGGGACACAACAGTCACTCACTATACATGCTTCTGCCTTTGTGGATCCTACTGGAGAAATTTAACGTCAAACAAAAGCTGATCAACACCATCCAGCAACTGTACTCCAACATAACTAGTGCAGCGCTAATGCACTGTTATTGGAGCTATTGGTGAATGGTTCAGTTCTTCAGTTGGACTTCATCAGGGCTGCTTCTATCTCCCAAACCTATTAACATATTCCTGCAATGCATTATGACTGATGCACTTGAAGATCATGGAAACATACCCAGCTATCGAGGAAGAACCGTCACAAATCTTCGCTATGCTGATCACTTTGATGGCCTGGCTGGCAATGAACATAAACTCGTCATACTTGTTCAAACACTGGAAGAAACATCAAGATAAGGCTAGGAAATTAGTGCTGATAAGACAAAGTTGATGGCCAACCACAATATCGCCATCAATACTGATATAACTGTCCATGGACAGAAGTCAGGAACTATTCCACAGTCATCTAGGATCCAATCATCAGCAGTGAAGGATCCAAACAGAAATTCTCCTGTGGGCAGCATAGGCAGCATCAGCACTGTCAAGACTGGAAAGACAATGACATCTTCATGAAACACAAGTTCGGGCACCTGCTGGCACTGGTATATTTCATCTTCCTGTATGAGGGCAAGACTCGCACACCTGATCTGGAAAGAAGATTCCAAGCCATGGAAATGAAGTGTTACCACAAGATCCTAAACATACGATACGCTGATCACATCACCAGTGAACAAGTGTGTCAAAAACCATCATGCATCACACTGTACTGAGAACCTGACATTAGTTAACTAAGTAAAGAAATATGTTGGTATGGTCATGTAACAAGATCCAATGACCTTGCAAAAACAGTCTCTGAAGGAACTGTTGAAGAAGGGAGAAGGAAGGGACGACAGAAGAAAAACAATGGACTGACATCATTGCAGAATGGACAAGGCCTTGGCACATAATGAATAAACTGGGTGAACCTGGTAAACTGTTCTTCAGTGTAGCGGACCTGTGACTCCTGGGAGACGGAAAAACGATGGCTTGACAAGACTGCAGATTAGGCAAGGAAAAAAAAACATCAGCAGAAAACAAGGCCTTGACACATAACTGACAGAACTGGAGGAACCTAGAGAGAACTGTTCTTCAGCGTGGTGCTCTTATCACTTGCCACAGAGTTATGGGAGGAAAAGAAGCTTTGTTTTCATCAAGTTTGTGGCAAAAATATAGTTATACACATCTCCCTTCATGTTCACGGTTTTTATACCAAGACCTATGGGAGTGTTCCTTCTCCTCTGAAGAACCTCTGGAAAGAGCAAACCTTTCTCTGCATCTCTGATTCTCTCTTCCTTTTAAACCATCTCTCAAGACTACTTTTCACTGATCCCTAGCTTTACATCATTTTTGCCTCACAAAAGCTGTGTGTGTGTGTGTGTGTGTGTGTGTGTGTGTGCGTGTGCGTGTGTGTGTGTGTGTTAGTGTTAGAATATGGATGCATGAACATCACTTACACTTGAAGTAAGACTGATATCACCAAAGCAAAGCGTAATGTTTAATTTGCTTACAAAACTGGCAATTTCCACCTTTACCTCTGTAAGAGAAAATAACCCCTTGACTGAGAGAAGATTGTCGACTTCTTTGATGTGCTTATTTCAGAAGATCATTTTCTCTTGCAAACATTAAAACAGATTATTTCTTCATGCAAATGTTAAAACAGATATTACAAAAGAATTTTTTGTTCAAATTCTGTTGACAGGTTTGTGATACAGTCAATCTCCCCTTTGACTTCGGTAGCATTTTTCTCACTGCTGACTATATGGTGTGCACAAGGATGCAAAACAATTCCTTCCCAAATGCTGCAGACAACTTGTTTGTTTTTATCCCAAATTGATCGAGAAGTATTCATTCACATTTCAGAATGAACTCTGACATGCATAATTTATTGGCTTTTGGTGCTTCTCAAAATTATCATTATCATTATAATAATAATTAATATCATTATTATTCTGCTGCTTCATAAGATCAAGTGAGACAGTGGAGAAACCTTTCCCATCTTGGCACTACTGCAACACGAAAGTGACAGCATGAGCTTGTTATGTGACATACCATTTGAAAAATTCATGTGAAGGTTTTGTGGGTGTGGCAACAATCTGAAACTTTGTATTATTATCATTGTGATTACTATTGTTACTTTCATAACATGTGCTTACCTCATGTTTGGGGCACAAATACAGTCTGCCACAGCATTGCAGTTATGGATTTTCTCTTTCTTGTTGGGTGGCTGCTCCTTTTTCCTAGTATTTCACATACATAGTATGAAATTCAAACAGCTGCCATCATCATCATCACCATCACACACATGTACAGGCACATAAATAAAACACAGACTGTTCATACCAAAGCTTACAAGAATGTAATCAATTATATGCAAATACATTGGCACACACACAAATAAAATGCAGTATGACAGTAATTGTCATGGCCAGAATAACTGGAAAGACAATGAAACAGAATACAATATGTCATGGCAGTTTATTCAGATTAAAAGCCTCTCCTTCGCATAATTTGCCAAATTACGTAATGTAGACATGTGTCTCTTGACAGGAAGAAATAAACTTGGAAATAATATAAACATCTGTATAATGATGAAAAGTACAAGACAAGATGGAAGGAAATGTAGGTAATCTTTCTTGCCTGTATGACAATCAGCAATTCAGTTCATTACCTCTTTTCACATAACATTTAGCACCTTTTTTCTAACGCAGTGTTTAAAAAAATCCACACTGAAGATTATATAGGATAAGAACAGGTGGTCCAGAGAAGACACCTGCCATTCTCTGAAGGTCCCCCCCATGATGATTTGCCATTTTGTAATGGTCATTACATTATGTTTTTCCCCAAAGTCTGTGGTTACTATAAAACAGGCAAGGTAGAAGTCAACAATAATTTCAAATCATAAATGTTGTACCAAGGTAAACTACAACAAATAAAAATGTGTAACAACAACAGTAAAATTCAAAAGAAAGAAATAATAAATTTGCATAATACACTCGCAGTAGCACTGAATAAAAGAGAGAGACAGTCAGAGAATCAGATGGACAGCAGGAAGTGGCAGAGAAAGCGAGAAGTGGGAGACACAGCGAGAAGTGGGAGAGGCAGCGAAAAGTGGCAGAGACAGGGAGAAGTGGGAGAGACAGCATGAAGTGGGAGAGACAGCATGAAGTGGGAGAGACAGCGAAAAGTGGCAGAGACAGCGAGAAGTGGGAGAGACAGCATGAAGTGGGAGAGACAGCATGAAGTGGGAGAGACAGCATGAAGTGGGAGAGACAGCGAGAAGTGGGAGAGACAGCAGCGAGAGACAAGTGAAGGAGAGACAGCATGAAGTGGGAGAGACAGGGAGAAGGAGAGAGAGACAGGGAGAAGTGGGAGAGACAGCGAGAAGTGGGAGAGACAGCAAGAAAAGGGAGAGCACAGTGAGAAGCAGGAAGAGATAGCGAGAAGTGGGAGAGACAGTGAGAAGTGGGAGAGACACAGCAAGAAGTGGGAGAGACACAGCGAGAAAGTGGGAGAGAGACAGCGAAAAGTGGGAGAGAGACAGAAATAAAGACAGGGGGAGAGACAGCGAGAGAGTGGGAGAGACAGCAGAAAGAGAGACAGGAGAAGAGAGACAGCGAGAAGTGGGAGAGACAGCAAGAAGTGGGAGAGAGACAGCAAGAAGTAGGAGGAGAGACAGAGAGAGAAGTGGGAGAGACAGCAAGAAGTGGGAGAGACAGTCAGAAGTACGAGAGACAGCAGTGAGAAGTGGGAGAGACAATGAGAAGTAGGAGAGACAGCGAGGTGTGGGAGAGATCGCATAAATGGAAGAGACAGGAGAAGCAGGAGAGACAGCGAGAAAGGGAGAGAGAGAGACGATGAGAAGTGGGAGAGACACAGCAAGAAGTGGGAGAGACACAGCAAGAAGTGAGACAGTCAGAAGTACAGACACAGCAAGAAGTGGGAGAGACAGCAAGAAGTGGGAGAGACAGTGGAAGAGAGTGGGAGAGACAGCGAGAAGTGGGAGAGACAGCAAGTAGTGGGAGAGACAGCAATATGTTGGAGAGACAGTGAGAAGTGGAGAGACAGACAGGAGAAGTGGGAGAGACATTCAGAAGTAGGGAGAGACAGCGAGAAGTGGGAGAGACAATGAGAAGAAGGAGAGAGACGGTGAGGTGTGGGAGAGACAGCATGAAGTGGGAGAGACAGCGAGAAGTGGGAGACAGCAAGAAGTGGAGAGACAGCGGGAAGTGGGAGAGACAGCAAGAAGTAGGAGAGACAGCGAAAAGTGGGAGAGAGAAAGCGAGAAGTGGGAGAGACAGCGAAAAGCAGAGAAGTGGGAGTGAGAGAGACAATATGTGGGAGAGACAGCAAGAAGTGGGAGAGAAAGTGAGAAGTGGGAGAGACAGTGAGAAGTGGGAGAGACAGTGAGAAGTGGGAGAGACAGCAAGAAGTGGGAGAGACAGTGAGGTGTTGGAGAGACAGTGACAAGTGGGAGAGACAATGAGAAGTGAGAGACAGTGAGAAGTGGGAGAGACAGCAAGAAGTGGGAGAGACAGCGAGAAGTGGGAGAGACAGCAAGAAGTTGGAGAGACAGTGAAAAATGGGAGAGACAGCAAGAAGTCAGAGAGACAGCGAGATGTAGGAAAGAGACAGTGAGAAGTGGGAGAGAGACAGCGAGAAGTGGGAGAGACAGCGAGAAGGGAGAGACAGCAAGAAGTGGGGAGAGAGACAGCAAGAAGTGGGAGAGACAACGAGAAGTGGGAGAGGACAGCAAGAAGTGGGATAGACAGTGAGAAGTGGCAGAGACAGCAAGAAGCAGAGAGAGAAAGCGAGAAGTGGGATAGACAGAGAAGTGGGAGAGACAGCGAGAAGTGGGAGACAAGAGAAGTGGATAGACAGCGAGAAGTGGGAGAGACAGCGAGAAGTGGGAGAGACACGAGAAAGGACAGAATGAAGATGGAAAGACTGACTTGGAAGAATCTTCAGCACCGGCCCCGGCAGGCTGGAAGACCTTGAGACCTTCAAAGGCCTTCACCAGCTTCTCTATGGTCGCCATGCCGTGCCTGCCTCACCTCTTCAACGCAGTTCTGTAACAAGACATGGTGTATCAACTTTTCACCCTGTGGAGTGCACTTCATCAACAAAATTCTGTAGCAAGACATGGTGTTTCAGCTTCTACCATCCTCTGTGCAGTTCACTTTGTTAACATGATTCTGTAAAAAGACATGGTGCATCAGCTTCTACCATGCTCTGTGTTAGTGTGTAGTTCACTTTGTCATCACGATTCTGTAACAAGATACGATGAATCACCTTCACTTATCTTCTGGGTACTTCCTTGACTTTGTCAGTACAATTCTGTAACAAGACCCTATGTGTCATCAACAAGCACAGTTCTGTAATGAAACACAACATTATATCAACATCTTTATCCTTCTCTTCAACATAGCTTTATAACAAGACATGATGTATTAACATCTACGAAAGACCTTGACGCTTTCACCAGCTTCATGGTCACCTTTCTTGAAAACCTCCAACACTATTCTGTAACAAGATATCATGTATCAATAGCTACCATCCTGTCTACTTCACTTCTTCAATGCACTTCCTGACGAGACATGATGTATCAGTACCAAACACCCTCTGTATACTTCAGCTCTCCCAACACAATTCTGTAAAAAGACTTGATACATCAACATCTTTGACTAGCTCTGTAACAAACTCTATCTGCTGTTGAAGCATCCACAATGGTGAGTGTCGAATGTGTAAGAGTAAAGTGTTCCCAACATATCTAAAATTCCAAGGGTCATTAAAATCTTTCAGAATTTATCAAAAATCACTTTCCATTTTCAGAGGTTCAAGCGATACACAAAAAGAAAATTAGCTGGCATGCACAACACAGATGCCATGAAAAAAAAAAATTCTTCACACATTCAATCTTTTTCATATAACCAGTGTACATCCGCATCAGAGCATGTTTTCAATGTTTTTGATGTCACCACATGATCACCATCACTGATGGTGATTCTGATGACATCAGAAGTAGGTATATTGACTGAAGCATATGCATATTGATGATACAGGTGGAGTGACCTCAACAACTGTTTCCTCTACAGCTGACTCCTGTATTTTCGTGCCAGTAAAGGAGAAACATTCTGACATAAGAGTCGTGCATGTGCATGAGTGGAGCAGAAAAAGAACACTAGCTATTTGTGTCATGTGCTAAGCCTATTGCATTCACTTAATCCTAGCTGCTTGATGACTTACAGGCCTGCGCTTTTGATCTGAAAAATGAGTGTCAAAGTGATGCACACAGTAATGTTTCATGCTTCAGAGCTGGACTTCCAATGCTTCGTTTATATACATTCTGCATCTCAGTGATCACTATGTTAGGACGTGTGTGTGTGTGTGTGTGTGTGTGTGTGTGTGTGTGTGTGTGTGTGTGTGTGCGTGTGTAAGAGTATATGAGTGTATTTCTTTCAGAGTTACAATTTTTTTTTTTTTTTTTTTTTTTTTTTTTTTTTTTAGTGAGAGATAACAATGCACTGATGTTATGCACACATGCAATTATCAAATGGTCCTTTTCAGAGATGTCCCGCCTGACGTGATCTTTGGGTTTTTGAGAGAGACGAACATTTTTTCATCTGATTTAAGATTTTATGGAAGAAAGATCTTTAAGGAAGTTTCTGGTGCGTTTCTAGAAGATGTCATTTAAAGAGATGTGTGAAAGTTTTTTTTTTTTTTTTTTTTAATGACTTGTGAGTTGATTTTAACGTGGTGACAGCCCCGATGTAGCCCTTTGCGGTAGGCTGGGCTATAAGCAACATTATCTTATCTTATTATCAAATGGAGGCCAGAATAGCTCATTTATTCAAGCACTGGTCTGTAAACCTGGTAACCCTGGCATTACTTGTTCCAATTTCTGCTAGGCTGTTTCAGTGAACGGGGACTTTTCTCACAGAATTGACACTGCTTCTGACCCCTCTCTCATGGAAAAAAAAAGTCGTTTGGAGAAGCTTTAAACTGAGGTTCTGTGCATGTAAACATGCATAATATTCTTAACCGTCTTGTGGTAATGGATGATATGAATACAAACACCTACAAAGAGATGCAACAGAATCTGAAAAGCTATGAAACTGGTTATGGATTCAAACAAACTGATGTTGAAGAAGAATTATTATTACAAATATTAGAATACAACTTGAAGAATATCTGAAGAAGCGTTTCATGCATTGGTAATAATACAAATGCATTTGACATCACCATGTGGTGGAAAAAATCCAAAAACATGCTGGCCTGATGGGCGAACATCAACTTTCCACAGAATATACCATCATACAGTAGGCCTAACATGAAGTTTGAAATGTTTAATGGTTTGACATGTATGTTAGAAGCTCCAATCGACCTGGGTCATACTGATATGGACCATGAACACTGCAACTGAGTTGGGAAAGTGTCAGCAGTATTCACTGATTCACTAATCAATATAAAGCCAGGAATCTTAATAATTATGATGTTTAAAGTCAACCGCTGACCGACTCAAGTTGAGTTCGTCAGTAAGTGCATGATTGTTGCTCGATTCTTTCTTTAAATAAAACAAAAAAGTTATTCAATTGATCCCGAAAGCAAAGCAGGTCTGATGACGTTAGAATAAACAATTTGTCCATTACTGCATTAGAATCTTGCGTAGAACACCAGCCATTGACTGACTGACTGAGAATGAACCCACCCAAATCTGGCAAATGACACCACAAAAAATCAATACATTGTCCATTTTCCTGTCAGTGAAAGATTTGTCAAAAACCGTGGCACTAAATCAAGTGCTTTGCATTCTTTACTCACATCCCTGTGGAATCAGTGCAGATGGTTTCGGTGCGAATACAACTGTTTACATTTTGTGTTACTGAAGCTCTAAATCTATCGTCTGCCGAAGCCTCGGGTTTGTCAAGTGCTGCCTTGAACTGTTTGAGAATGATATAATTACGTTCTATTCCATTTGAGGACTCCTGCAGGGTAAATAACTGCAAATGGACGCACCGGTGGACTGTTCATAATGCTCTCCCATCAAACGGTAGTCCGCGTTCGGCTGCCGGCATGACAGTCGTAAGTTCGAACCCTTAATGCGGTCAAATTTTTACAACTTGTAAACCCTTTGTGTCTACCTGTGCAGTAAGTGGCATGAGGCACAGAGCATCTTCATCCCGTGTCAACTCATGGATTTCGCTGTCTTTGACTAAATGACGGTCAAATGGTTCAGTGGAGCTTTTACCACACGAGGGGTCTGATTGTTTTTTTTTTCGGCTTGAAAACCCTTTTTGTCCACCCAGCAGTAAATAGGTAACTGAATGAGTTCGGGGACCTAGAAGAAACAACATTCCAGGCCAGTACTGTCGCCGCATTCACAGCAGCGATGGGCAGTTCTGCAGCCCTCCACTGAACCCATGCTGTGCATTAGTTAGTTAGGCTAGGTAGGTGTGGAAAGGGGGGGGTGGGTCCTTTTTTTTTTTTTTTTTTTTTTTCCTTTTTTTTGGGGGGGGGGGGGGGGGGGGGGGGGGGGGTGCGCTTGGCATTACCTTCTGTAGGGTCAGGGCCGGTAATGTACAGGCTTGCCTGTATGTGCAAAGCGATCCGGCAGCTCTACACCTAGCTAGTCCTTAAAAACTTTTTTTTTTTTTTTTTTTTCAATTTCATTTTATTTCATTTTTATTTTTTACTTTATTTTTATTTTATTTTATTTTATTATTTTTTTCTTGCGTTCTTCCTCTTTTTTTTCCGTCGTAATATAATCAAGTCAGTTCAGCGACGTATGCAGCCATTTTCAGATCCAGATCCAGGGAAGGTGAGAGGCGGTGGAAACTATGCGACATCTGCCTGAAACTATGCGACATCTGCCTGAAACTATGCGGAACTTGCTTGACCTTCCTTCAATGCAGGCAAAACACAAGTTAGAACAGCTGAAGACTTAGGCTATTTCAGAGCACTTGAATATCCCTTGAAAAACTCACTACATGCGGCGGCGGTAAAGGAAACTAAAGGCACTCGCCTAGGTCGTGGAAAATCATGGATGGGACAGACAGAAGACAATACATAGCTTGTGAGCCAGTTAGGAGAACTCAAAGAAACGAAGTAATGGGAATAGCGTCCAGACCACTTCAAACACCTCTGCCAAACTGCCATCGCTCCAAAACTTGGAAGACACTGTCGAGAATGGCCAGAAGGCAAACGCAACGCAGAACTCCCGATGCAGGTAGAAAACGTTGACACGAAAGAAGTTGTTATATACACAAACGGTTCCGTCACCAAAAGGTCAGTCAGACTGGGGATAGACAGTGAAGCAAAACAACCGAACTATCCATAAAACAACGTGCATACAGTTTAACAAGTTCAAGTGTAAC
Organism: Conus betulinus; assembly: GCA_016801955.1. Lineage (NCBI taxonomy): Eukaryota > Metazoa > Mollusca > Gastropoda > Neogastropoda > Conidae > Conus > Conus betulinus. Next base: position 221,215 of record JADBJO010001430.1, read on the forward strand.
AATGGAAGTAGGAGCAGTCACAAGCACTCCACTGGCTGTCATCCACAGACCAGTTTGAAATTCAGCAAACCATGATCCTGACTGACTCCATGAACCTACTTTAAAAAAAAAAAAAATGGAGATTGAAATGGGAAGCCCTGCTTTACATGAAATAATGCGCAACCTTCCATTGGAGAGACTCATGTGGATGTACTGCCCTGGACATACAGGGGTATAAGGGTTAAGGTGTGTGAGAATAAGCCCACAGATGGTAGAGGGGATAAAGGATACACCCACAGGTACATGAGAGTGAAATCAATAGTTTTTTTTTTTTACGTCATGAGATTTGAATATGTATTTTCAACACATCTCCCCTGTTACACCAGCCTCTTCACGTAAAAGTTCAATAGCAATAGCTTCACATCAAGTAAAATGGCGCAAATCCAGGGTGTGTGTGTGTGTGTGTGTGTGTGTGTGTGTGTGTGTGTGTGTTTGGCGTCTATTGGTGCCGTGTGTGTATTGTCCGTTCTCCTATCGTCGGCTTAGGCCGGTGCAGCGTGTTCAGCCTGCTTTTCATTCTCTTTTTTGATTTGTTCCTATATTCTGTTGACAGATAAATTTATGTCATAGAGCTTCCTTTCTCCCTTCATTAATGAGTTTGTAAGCGCTTATAGGTTAATTTCAATTAAGACGACTATAATAATTGATCTTTAACGACCAACAACCGAGGTAGAATGCGTGTAGCCAGAAATTTAGGTTATTTCCCTTCCATCAGCGAGTGGGAGATGCACTGAGCGAGACATTTCCAAAACCCAATAATTCAAACTATTGGCAAAATACCATTCTAAGGCAACTAACGACAGAGTGCAACGTGAATGATAAGTCATAAAAATGACGCGTTCGGTACAGGGAAATACGAAAACGATAACACTCGACAGCGCACAGTTGAATCGTTGGCCAACACAGGGGTGTACTGATGGAGCTTGTCTATCGAAGAATAAGGGGCACCCCTTTATATGATTAACTCACCTATTCACCTATTCCAGTCGACGATACTTTTCCATACACGAGTTTCATGTTACCTTTCCAAGATCGTGAAAGACCCTGTGCTGACACTCGGGTCTGTCACGATGAAGGCAAGGAGGCGGAGGGAAGGGGGGGGCGGGGGTGGGGGGGTGGGGGTGGGGGTCGGTGGGTAGGTGGGTGGGTAGAGGGGTGAAGGGCGGGGGGAGAGCGGGAGGAGGCAGAGAGTCTTCAGGTGGGCTCAGGTCAGTCTACATAAAACAGGAACCTCCATAGCTGCCCCCAGTTCCTTCTGCAGACGAGGTCAGGTGAGCGTGGCAGCCACGGGTGATAGGTACCCGATACGAACATCCACTCTGCCGAATAGAGCAATAACAATTCACCGTCCCTTAGGGAGGGACAACCTTTGCATCCCAATGCCATTTGCCCCCCCCCCCCCCCCCCCCCCCCCCGCGCGCTTCTGTCTCTATTAAAGACTTATCATGCAAGTTTCCAAGCTTTCTTGGCTAGTCTAGTATGACTACTTTTTTGTCACTGTTGGAATAGTTTGACTAGTACTTTTGTCACTGTTGGAATAGTTTGACTAGTTCTTTGGTCACTGTTGGAATAGTTTGACTAATCCTTTTGTCACTGCTGGAATAGTTTGACTAGTACTTTTGTCACTGTTGGAATAGTTTGACTAGTCCTTTTGTCACTGTTGGAATAGTTTGACTAGTACTTTTGTCACTGTTGGAATAGTTTGACTAGTCTGTCACCATTGGAATAGTCTGACAAGTTCTTTTGTTACTGTTTGAATGGCTTAGTTAGTTACAGTGAATGTTTGGTTGGTTGCAATGAACTGTTTTGCTACTTTTTTTTTTTTCTTTTCGAGATCAAGGGTACGTGATTTCTCTGGTTTGAAATTCATTCTGGATGAAGCAACTTACTCGTCTAAGTGCTTAAGTGCATTTTTTTTGTCATGCTGTTTCATCTTTCGTCCCATTTCAACGGCATACTTCAGCGCCACACATTCAGGCTCCCTGTTCACAGCCACACCCTCACAAATCCCGTTGCAGCCCCAGCGCCTGCAATCCACAGAGAGCAGTCAGAGTTAAGTCGTCATGAGGCAACCCATCAGAAGAGACCCTGCACTGCATCCGAATTTCTGTGGTGGTATTCAATGGTGCCTGTTCTAATCCAACTTATGCAGTAGGACCGCCGCACCTATTTATCCCGCTGTCTCTCTCCCTCTCCCGCTGACAAGCAATTATTGTCGTCAGCGGAGAGGGAGAGAGACAATGTTGCTTATAGCTCAGCCGACTGCAAAGGGTCATATCAAGACTGTCACCGCGTTAAAGTCAACTCACAAGTCATTGAAACAAAACAACAACAACAACAACAACAACAAATAACAACACACAAAAACCCTAATTTACACAACCCTTTAAAATACACCTTCTGAAACATACCGGGAATCTCGTTAAAACGTTTCTTCCGTAAAATCTTAGATCAGATGAAAAATGTTGATCTCTTTCGGAAATTCAAAGATCACATCAAGTGGGACACCTCTCAACAAGGTTTTCATGGAGTTTGCCCTCTCATATCATGCAAGTCCCAATATTCTTAAAGAACATGTTTCACCGTGAGCTTGGCTGCAGAGCCTGTGCGAATCAAAGTGCCCAGTGAGGAGTGCCCTCCCTTCCATCCAACGACAGTCCCCATGAACTTGCCAACAACACCGACGACATCGACATGAACTCATCAAGGGCATAGACATGGAGACGAAGTCGGAAGTAAAGTGTGCACTAGAGCAGGGTCTGAAGAGGCATAGAACTGGATGGATGCTAATGGATGAGGGTGAGGATGACGATGAGGATGAGGATGACGATGACGATGACGATGACGAAGATGATGCAATGGAGTTTTATGCTGATCAAAGACTGCATGACAGGGCTGTACACTATACTGTCTTTTATAATATATCCCGGGGTTAATCAGGCCCGAGGTATACAGACACCTGCCGAGTTGGTAAGGAAATTTGAGCAACACTCTCAGAGATTGATATATTAAGTGGATGAAGCTCGACTGTGTGGCTCTGGTCTTCTCACTTGACCACATAGCAAAGTCAACTTTGGGTAGGAGCCGGTCGGGGTAGAAAAAGTTCACAAACCAACAGCTCTGATAAGAATCGAACCCACGTCTTCCAGCCCAGAATCCGGACGTTAACCACTGTGTCAATGAGGCTGGTAACTGCTTCAGTGCTTTGTATTTTATCATTCTACTGACAGACAATCAAACAAAAAGACGCAGACGAAAACATTCCTCTTTTTCGGAGGTAAGGAGAGGATGTTAAAAAGATGAAATAAACTTTTGACGAACATCTTCCTTCCTTCCTTCCTTTCACCCAGGCTCTTGCCGGAGGACGCCGTTTACCCTGGGTTCCTCCTCCCGTCTGCAGATACCGACTCCGACCAAACCTGCCAGCATACAAGACTGCCAGACAAACGACTCCATGCTGCAGCTTGCTGCGGCGACAAACTTGTCTCTAAAAGCGATTGCTGTGAGGACGTAAAACTCAGTTTCTCTTTTTGACAAACAAAAGTTCAAAATGGACATTTTGCCCTTTTTTTGCCTCCAATTTTGCCACGTCTTTTTTTTTTTTTTTTTTTTCTTTTTTTTTCATAAGTGGGGCTTCCATCCACCTATTTTCCGCCATTTTATCTTTTTTCCTTCTTTTCCACTGACACTTGCTCACCATTAACATCTGTGTGTTCTGTTTACCGATGGACATTCGAATCTAAAGTGTAATGTTTTGACGTTTGATACACAGTGTCTGGATTTATTTCTGTACAAATGCATGTTGTACAGATACTTTCATCCCATTTTATGTGACAAAATGAAAAGAAAGAATGGCTCACGAACGCTTTAAAACTGGAAAGTTAATTTTCACCAGTAGCTTCAAATGACATTTACAATAAATGGCCTCTCGATCACACGAGCTAAAATCGGTTAGAATCAGCAATATTATTGAAGCTAAATAATCTGACCGCACCAAGAACAGAAACGGGTCAACGTAGATAACATATTACTGGGGAGGTTCCGATTCATCTACCCCTTCATGAAGCAAATGTTCGACCTGGTACATACAGGAGTGCGTTTACAGACATATAAAACAGGCTACTTAAAAGGAACAAATTACAGAACCACAGCGCACTACTCAGCCTAAATGAAACATCTTACCGAATTTGTGACACTGCCTATGTGCGAGCATTTGCACAATTACTTGTTTGCAGTTTGATTGTGGGCGGGGGATTGGGTGTGTGAGAGGGAGAGAGCGACAGTTATGCAGACGGACATAGCTATGTGCTGCTATGTGATGCATACGGACATAGCTACGTGAATTACAATTCATATGGTGCCGATTGACGAAAAAATATTAAAAAAAAAAAAAAAAGCTGGAGAGAGAGAGAGAGAGAGAGAGAGAGAGAGAGAGAGAGAGAGAGAGAGAGAGAGAATATCTTATGCAAAAAAACCCCCCAAAAACCCGTAGGTTGCAGCAAAACAAACAAACAAACAAACAAAATACGAACAAATTTGTTATCCAGGCAGTAATTTAGGGCTTAATATTAGTTCTAACGCCTTGGCATGGGATGCGTGCCGTTAAGTCAACCCCACAGGGATTACATCACAGGCTGTCATGGCGTCTCCTGTCTTGGCATCTTCTTTCACGAGTTGGTGGCTTGAATGACGCTTCCCGGGCACGAGAGAGAGAGAGAGAGAGAGAGAGAGAGAGAGAGAGAGAGAGAGAGAGAGAGAGAGAGAGAGAGAGAGAGAGAGAGAGAGAGAGAGAGAGAGAGAAGTGCAGGGCATGACGGTGTGGGCAGGACAAGCGGTTGAAAACGTTAGACTTTCAGCTCACGGCGGCAGCCTGGCGATCCATCCCGCAAAGCTGACGGAAGCAATTATGTCAGGCTTTACAGAGCTTAGCAAAGAGCAGCTCTCTTTTGTCCTCTGTGGCGCGCGCGCGCGCGCGGGCGTGCACACACACACACACACACACACACACACACACACACGCACACACACACACACACACACACAGACGCACACACACACACACACACACACAGCGAGAAAGAGAGAGAGAGAGAGAGAGAGAGAGAGAGAGAGAGAGAGAGAGAGACAGAGACAGAGAGAGAGAGAGACAGAGACAGAGACAGAGACAGAGAGAGAGTCGAATGCATCAATTTTGAATAAGTCCACATCAGATCTCTCTCTCTCTCTCTCTCTCTCTCTCTCTCTCTCTCTCTCTCTCTCTCTCTCTCTCTCTCTCCTCCATCATCTCTCTCTCTCTTAATGTCCAGGTACAGACATCCCTCCCTTAACAAAAAAATAAAAACAAAAAAAAAAAAAACAAACAAACAAACAAAAAAAAAACCCGGAAAATCAACTCAACACTCCTTATGTCCTCTAGCTAAACACAAACCCACTCACACACTCATTGACAGGCTCACACAGTTCCAGGGGCGAAGAGACCAAAAATCATATCAGAACGAGGCTGATGTCAAAGCAGTTCATTTCTGAGAGTAATTCGTAGTTCACAGAAGATACCAAAACACAGGCCACACACTGTTCACTCCATATTTTATAACCACTTCCCTAACTCATTTCACTAACGCACACTCTGTCATCGTGAAATGCAAGAAGATGATGTCCAGCTTTACGTTTCTGAATCCTTCAAAGTATATAACCTAAGAATCGTCTGAAATGATGACAGGACAGAAGCCTTGCAATTCCTTCCTTCCGTCTGTGGAGTCTTTTCCTTACTCCTTCACCATTCTTCTGGGAATAATGACTACATGTTCCACTCATTATGCGCATTTCTTTGAATTTTTCCATAGATTCGGATCTCCCAATGCACCAACATGCTCTACAACATGCGTGGGTACCTCTGCTGACACATCAGCTCCCATTGACAATACCTCACATTCGAAGAAACCAAGACGGGTCTTCCGCGCATTCCGTCTTGATAACACTATTATATTTTGCCTCTCCCTTGCCAAGGTCATTGTTAATGCACGTGAGTATCAGCTTTGTACACCTCTATTAATTAAACAAACTACACAGGCTTTTTCTGCCTACACATGCTTTCCCGTTGAAAAAAAAAACAAAGGCACAACACACACACACACACACACACACACACACACACACACACACACACACACACACACACACACACACATGCACGCACAAACAAAATCCACTGTCTTTCCTTCATTAGTATTTCTCGAAATGTAAACCAGTGTCCCACTGAAATCTGGAACTTCAGCATTCCAATAAGCCTTTCTAAGCAGACATCGTGCCCGCCGTACCAGCTCCAACTTCTACCCTGTAAGCATCCTGCACAACAGACTTTCGGAATTTTTTTTTTTTTTTTTTTTTTTTTTTTTTTTTTTTTTCTTTAATCACACAGTTGTGAAGTGGAATGTGCTCACAGAAGAAGCAATACGTGCATCCTCTGTAGAGGCTTTCGAACTTTTAATCTAAAAACAACCTTTCTCCCGCCCACCTCCTCCTTATATTGTTTTCCCTTATTTGGTAGAGTCCGACGCTTTGTGGGGCCTGGGCATGGCTCTAGGCTGTGACCGGAGCTGTTGGTCAGTGGGAGATTAATTAATGTCCTATTGCCTGGTGACCCTTAAGGGCAGAACTGGGGCTGTGCAAGGGCTCCGTTTGTATGAGGCCTGAGAAGCGTGTAGCCTGTCAGCATCTCCACGTGTAGTGGCACTCTCTTCTTCAATAAATTGCCTTTGATTCTCTGTCTGTCTGTCTGCCTATCTGTGTGTGTGTGTGTGTGTGTGTGTGTGTGTGTGTGTGTGTGTGTGTGTGTGTGTGTGTGTGTGTTTTGTGTGTGTGTTTTCGCCCCCTCATGTGTAAATACGACATGGTAAAGGTGTTCACCTAGAAGAAGAAGAAGAAGACAAAGAAGAAGAAGCTTTTCGGTTGTTAACTTTTTTTTTTTCATTTCGCATCCGAAATTCAAAGTTCAGAAGTTCATGAAGAAGTGCATTCAGTTCTTCTGCGGAACAAACATCAAACTAGAGACAGTCTTCTGAAATACTTGTGACACCGAGACAAATTGCTTTTATGTACTGCACAAACTACACCGACAATCCAGGTGAGGAGAACTATTCATGTTTTGTGGTTTTTCACAGACAGATACACAGGCAGACACACAGAGACTCGGACACAGATACAGAGACACAGACAGACAGACAGACAGACACACACACACACACACACACACACACACACACACACACACACACACACACACACACAGGTATGCATACAAGGCCACGAGCGATGTTCTTTTGAGTACGTTAAAATTAAGACCCAGCCATGTGTTTGTCCCGTTCCCAACGTCTGCGACACGTCCACTGACCTTTTAAATCCCTCATAGTCCACCTTTCACATTAAAAAAAAAGATCAGATCGAAGGGGGTATGGGTGTAGGCCAAGCAGCATATAGTACAGCAAACTTTGTGCTTGGAACAGGGGAGGAGTGCGAAGGAACAGAAAGGGAATGATAAAGGGCGTGAGGGGGGGGATGGACTGAGGGGAGGGGGGGGGGGGGGGGGGGGGAGGGGGGGAGGAGGGAACTAGACACAGAAGCAGACGGTTCATCAAGCAAGGTATACAGCGGCCCACAGTGGGGTAGAAGAGGGATGACTTTTCTGGTCGTTATCACTGGGGCGTGAGATGCATCGACTGCTGGTTGATTCTGGGCTTTATTTTCGGTTTGATCTCTCTTAATGTTTTCATTTCAGTCCCGATGGCAAGTTATTCTCTTCATGCGCCAACCGAGATCGTTTTTTTTTTCCCCGGTCAACTAGCGCGGCTATAAAGTCCGATATCGATGACGTCAACAGCTCGCGCTATTCTGGGCACGGAAAGCTTAAGCGGTCTTCACGCGCAGTCGCGGTAGCACCTCGGCTGTTGCAGCTACTCGTTCCTGCCGGGAGGTGGCATGACCGGCAGAAGACGCCTAGGTGACAGATAGGCGTGGGGCGGCACAGACCACCTTCCTCGCATCAGCAATGGCGACGGGACTGGCCTGTTTTTCGCTGGGGGACGGCTCTCGAGGCTGCGGGGCAGTTTGACGACGAGGCACTGCCACTCTGCGACTTCGCCAGTAGCCTGCACTAGCAGCAGGGCCCTCCTTTTGGTGGCGAGGGGAGGATAGGATCGTTCCCCATGAGCGCAGAGTGGACATCGATCTAAGTGCAGCGGCTCGGCGACTTGTGTCCCGCAGGTCTCCCGAGTCGGCCTCACGCGGCACAGGACCGTCGCCACTCGGTAGCCCTAACGACGGCTTTGGAGGAAACGCTACGACGACGACAAGAACAGCGTCTCAATCACCAATGAACAACCTGCAGACGACCGCCCAGCGGTCCTAACGATTTCATCATCACGACCCACCCATGAAGAATGAAATACCGACCCTCTGCGAAAGGATAACTTCACCCAGGCTCCTGCCTGACGATGCCCTCTACCATGGGTTCCTCCTCCCGACCGCAAAACACCAACCCCGACCAAAGCTGCCAGCTTTCAAGTCTTGCCAAGACAAACGACTCCATGCAGCAGTTTTGCCGCGGCAAACCTGAAAGCTTTCGCTGTGAGGACTTAAAACTTATCCACTCCCTAAGCGGTATTCGACGACTTCTACAACCTGTTGTGAGAATGAACAGTCCGCGCTCTTCATCAAGGAGGACAGCGGAGTGGATGGAAAGGGGGGGGGGGGGGGGGTGGGGGGGGGGGTGGGTGGGTGGTGGTGGTGTGGTGGTGGTGAGGGTGGTGGTGTCACAGACAAAATCTCTCCTCGTGGTCAGCTTGGCTACAAACAGCAAACTGAAGTTGGCGATGGGGATGGTTTGTAAGGGAGAAAGGGCAGAACGTATCGAGAAAGGATTTCCTTTCTGACTTTCAGCCCACAAAAAAGACGGCAATGATGTTCTTTGCATCCGAAGACATAAGAGTGAATTTCAAAACGGAGAAAAGCTGTGTTGGAAAACAGATTGGTGTCAACTTCTTTGTGAGGTTTTTTTTCTCAGTCTCTTGTATTCACACACATATTGATATATAAGTCGGGTCACTCATTCACACTGCTAGGTCAGTTTCCTAGCGACTGACTGGTGAAGCGCTCACCTGTTGTGATTTTCAGTGGATCAATACAGCGGTACACTCACTATGACCAGAGCTCTCGAGGCTAATGTTCTAGAGCTTACCGGAGCACTGCTTCGCCATTATACGTATAGTCTGAGTTCTTCGGTCGAGTTTCTTTTATTAGTATACTATAGAATGCTCACTAGGAACTGTAAGCTGCGCAGGATTCAGGGCAAGAAAAAACCGGCAGAACCATCTGCCCCCTATCTCCCCCCCCCCCCCCCCCCCCTCCCCCGCCCCACTCCTATCCGGGTTTCTGACTTCCAAGCGAAGTAACCTATTTGGTAGGTCTTGAAATCCTGGAACAAGTTTCCAACTTCCAAGGGAAGTAACCCATTTGATAGAAATTCTGAATGTAACAAACGACACGAGTTTCGCCCCCTTGACTCGTGGACACTCGCCCCGGGACATTCGTGGCTTAAGTGGCGCACCATCAACAGGTGAACAGCACCATTGATTCGTGTCAGTCACCAGGAATAGGAAGCTGACAGAAATCGGCCAATCGCCACACCTAATATCCTACAGAGAGAGAGAGAGAGAGAGAGAGAGAGAGAGAGAGAGAGAGAGAGAGAGAGCATCTTGGCTGATCCAGAAACGGACAGCATGAGCAATCCAAAGGTACTGACCACGATTATGAGGCCTGACGGAGCCTATCTCCTCTCCAGGTATGTTGCTGCTTGGTAAGATCTTTCATCATCTATGGAAATGGGCATACATTTGAGGATCGTTTACCTCACCCCCACCTCCGATCTCCCTCAACGTATGTGCGCATGACTGCGTGCCTGTGTGTGTGTGTGTGTGTGTGTGTGTGTGTGTGTGTGTGTGTGTGTGTGTGTGTGTGTGTGTGTGTGTGTGTGTGTGTGTGTGTGTGTGTGTGTGTGTGTGTGTGTGTGTGTGTGAGTACAAGCAAGACACACTGGTGGCTCGCCACCGTCAGGGGGCTGGACACAGCATCCTGGACATGAGAGCCACCATCATTGACAAGATGTGTTCAGAAGACACCACCACCAGGAGAGCCAGAGACAGATTCTGGAGGCACAAACTGAAAACGAACTGGCCAGATGGGACTAAACGTGTATGACTGATCCCGGATCTTGGGAGAAAGAAGCAAGTGAACCGCCAGCAGGATCTGTGTGAGAGAGAGAGAGAGAGAGAGAGAGAGAGAGAGAGAGAGAGAGAGAGAGAGAGGAGGGAGAGAGAGAGAGAGAGAGAGGGGGGGGGGGGGGGGAGGAAGAGCAGGAGACAGGGGAACAGAGATGAGACATAGAGAGGCAGGGTTGAAGTAGAGTTTGTAAGAGGGAGAAAGTATTATGGTGAAGGTCTTTTGGAGGGAAGTGAGTAGTTTATTTATTTATTTATTTATCTATTTTAAGGATAGAGGAAGAATCAGTAAGGAAATCCTTCCTGACTAAAACAGATCAGTCGGCTGATGGACAATGCGTGACGAAATATGAAAGTAGGGATAGAGGAAGCGGTCTAAAAGGAACTCCTTTTTCACCGTTTTTTTTTTTTTTTTTTTTTTTTTTTTAAGGCACTATGTTTACGAACAAAGTTTGGAACTGGTGCGATCATTCATTTTAGTGACTACTTTTTAACTTTTTGATGGGTGAATGCATGGTGAGAAGCAGTCAAGTTGTGTATAAAATGGCGATGTGTGATTTGCCTGTAATCGTCAGTCCTTGGTTTTACTGAAGAAGATTTAATAAACCGAAAATTTGAACTGCCACCACCTGGGTGTTGGCTGCTTTTTTTCATCCTACTGTGTGTGTGTGTGTGTGTGTGTGTGTGTGTGTGTGTGTGTGTGTGTGTGTGTGTGTGTGCGTGCGTGGGCGCGTGCACGTGCGTGTGCGTGCGCGCGCGCGCGCGCGCGCGCGTTTGTGTGTGTGTGTAAAAACTTGCATATCCGACATTTTAAAATCCCACCATCAAGGCAGCCACATTCCGTCTTCCGGGGATAATGTATGTGTATCCGCTCTGCCTGCGTGGAGCAAGTTCAGCGGCTTGTCGGTCGGCACACAGGTTGGTATGGCAGATCTGACCTCTCATTTCAATCTCGCCATTCTGTGTGTGTTGATCTTGCCAGTCGATGACCTTATCGTCAAAAACACACAGCATTTTTTCGCAGTGGTCCATCCCTTAAGCCAGTGCGATGCTTCATGTTGAATCTGTTTGCTAATCCTGTCACCTGCTCTCATTTTCCTTTCAATCTCTTGTCCCTGCGTCGTTGAGGATGATGATGGCTATGAACAGGAAGGTGAGAAGGAGGACAAGACGGATGGAGAAATGGAAACGTTCGCAATGTGACTTTACGTATTGCCTTGGAGAAGATGAGAAAGGAGAGGATGTACTGATGAAAGGCTCTCTGAGTAAGAAGAATTCTGTACTTCCTTTGAGAAGTCTCTCTCTGTCTGTCTCTTTTTCTGTTTCTCTCTCTCTCTCTCTCTCTCTTTCTCTCTCTCTCTCTCTCTCTCTCTCTCTCTCTCTCTCTCTCTGTGTGTCTGTCTCTCTGCCTCTCTTGCACTCTCTCTGTCTTGCTTCTCTCTCTGCCCACTCTCTCTGTCTCTGTCACCAACAGCCATCAAATCAGGCCCTGTGCCATGATTAAAGGTTTAGCCTGCAGCTGTCCTTGCTGTCTGGTGCAGAGATGACAGAGACACACACAACACACACACACACACACACACACACACACACACACACACACACACACACACACACACGCACACACACACTTGGTCACACTGCCACCTTCCATCCTGTCTCTCCCACGCTGCACGATCGCCCCCCCCCCCCCCCCCCCACCTCCATCTCCTCTCCTCCCGTTTCCCGGGCACTCCTGCAGGCGCATCATGCTGGTTGTCATGCATGCACTTTCCGGGGTGGCCAACTGTGCTCTTTGCATTTCAATGAGGCAGAAATCCCTGCCTCATCGCCCGCCTCTCGGGCTCAGCACTTTGCCTCGCCTCTTCTGTCACTCCATTACTCCCCCTTTTCCTTTCCTTCCCCTCCCCCCCCCCCCCCCCCCCCCCCGCCCGCCTCACGTGAGTGTGAGTGTGAGCTTGTGACACGGCAGTATTGTCGGACCAGGCTGATGGACTCCTTGTTATGTCTTCTGTTACCACTGGCACGGAGAGTGTCCATTCTGGCACCATGTGCAACTGTCTCATTATGTGTCACAGTGAGTCTGTTGTGACACGATGCCTCTGTCTTATCATGTGTCACGTTCAGTCTGTTGTGACACCATGCCTGTCTTATTATGTGTCACGTTAAGTCCGTTGTGTGATACCATGCCACTGTCTTATCATGTGTCACGTTCAGTCTGTTGTGACACCATGCCACTGTCTTATTACGTGTCACGTTCAGTCTGTTGTGACACACCATATGCCACTGTCTTATTATGTGTCACGTTCAGTCCGTTGTGACACTATGCCACTGTCTTACTATGTATCACGTTCTGTCTGTTCTTACACCATGCCACTACTTTATTATGTATCACGTTCAGTTTGTCATCTTCGGTCTGTTCTGATCTAATGCCTTTTGATTATTTGTTACAACGAATCTGTTCTGTGTCTATTTACCACAAAGGAATGGAAGGAGCCATTGAAAAGTGGATCTGTCACATAGAAAAAATCCCTAAAGTTAAAGATCTCATTAATACTTTTGAAGTCTGCTTTCAGAGTGCTTACAGTGCAACATCTTTCACTTGCAGTAGAAAGTCTGTCAACCTTTCACCTACGATAGGAAGTCTGTCAATTTTTCACCAGCGATAGAAAGACTGTCAATCTTTCACCTGCGATAGAAAGACTGTCAATCTTTCACTGCGATAGAAAGACTGCCAATCTTTCACCTGCAATATAAAGACTGTCAATTTTTTCACCTGCGATAGAAAGACTGCCAATCTTTCACCTGCAATAGAAAGACTGCCAATCTTTCACCTGCGATAGAAAGACTGTAAATCTTTTCACCTGCAGTAGACAGTCTGTCAGTCAAAACAGACGTCAGCCACAGCACGGCTTCCCATTCTGTCGTCAACTCGCTGAATGTTAAATGGCGAGGAAGGGTGTCAAATGCTACACGATAGCTCTAACACTGATGTTGCATTGTAAGGTAGGAGAACATCTTCACTCAATCCTCCTCAGACCTCCTCTCAGGATGTGCTGCGGCTTGATCACAGTGGAAGTGGACTCGGAAAATAGACCCAAAAACAAAACTCTCACTGTCAGATTATCCCAAAATCAAGTACTGTTGTAAGTCTACCTACTTTGTGACATCATCAGAGAAAGAGAGATTCGTGGGTGTAATATTTCCAGGGTGACATTTTGCCAGTAAATCATCTTTAAAAAAAAATCGCCTGGAGTTACTTCCCTTTGACCAATCCGCTTTCACAATTTTAACCAGAACTGTATTCCAAACTCTATCCTTATAAATAAAAGACTGTCATCATCATACAAAAAGCATACCCAATAGCAAAATGAACCTAAGAGAAATAGGAAAAAAAATCCAGCCATAATTTACTTTCGTCACCAGTATTTGCAGGTCTGCCAAAAGTTACTAATTTGTGAAGAAAGGTCGAAAGACAACCTTCACTCTTGAGTGAGTATTCATTCAATCGCATCACTTCACCAGCGTTCAGTTCAAACATGAAAAGAATTCACACACAAAATACGTTACATCACAGTTACTCATGTACGTTTGCACGGGCTAACGTGTCTTGGCACAAAGCAGTCCCCCTGGCCCATGACAGTTACATGGGTCTGCACGGTTGCACACCATGAGTAGAATGGTCATTGTCAGTTATCCACAACACCACTGAAACAGTTTAGTACCATATAAATACACACATGTATGGACACACAAGCATGCGCGCGCGCTCGCGTGCACACACGCACTCGCACAGCACACACGTGCACGCGCGCGCGCGAGCACACACACACACACACACACACACACACACACACACACACACACACACACACTTGCAAAAGAAAAAAATGTCAAGATCATGTCTGGTGAATAAAAAATACACTTCCTCACATTTTCTTCAAATGGGGGAGAAAATCCAGCCTTCTGCATCATTGTGTAAACAAAAAAACAAACATTATTTTTTGTAAAGTCCTTACGGAACATGATGTCAGAACATTTTCTTTTGGTTGAAACATTTCAGTCTTTAATGCATTTAGTCAATTCTTTTCTTTTGACTCTGTCGTTTGCAGTTGGTATGCAATTTTGTATGACCTTTTTTCTTGATGAACATGTCAAAGCACTGCCTCCTTCCTGCATTCTCCCCTCAGCCCTCCGACCTGACCGTCTCATAGCACTTCTAGTGAAAGGCATTCACAGAAGAGCACACACACACACACACACACACACACACACACACACACACAGAGTTCAGATTCAGCGAATATTTCCTTTGTCAGCTTTCTGTAGCTTTCATTCCTGTCAACTGAATGGAATGCTTACTTACATAAATATTATTGAACCCTCAAGGGGTGCAGGTTCGAATCCCGGCAGCTCTAAAAACAAAGAAACCACCACCACAACAACACACTTACACAACAACAACAACAGCAGCAGATATTTTGACAGTAGAAGGACATTTAGGAGTCATGAATTGACCGCGGCTCGGCTCTGTTAATGAGTTCAGAACCGAAACACTTGTATGAGATGGGCTTCTTCTCTGAAAGCCTTTTTGTTGTTGTTGTTGTCAAACCGTCCCTAGCGTTACTCCCTTCTGCAATGTTAAGAGAATTATTGCAACATAGGTATGTCTTTGTCTATCTCCCCTTGAAAAAAAAATCTGAGCGGATATTATTTGCTTCTTTGTGGATCGGCCATTGCAGTTCTGCCGTCTTCGATGCTTGTAAGGAGTGATGCAGATGTTGGATGGTTTCTTTTCTTCCCTGGAATCAGCACTGGAACTGAATCCTCCCCCATAACCAGAACGTTAACATGAAGTATATACACAGATTCATTATCCCTAACAGGCTGCAGAGGGGTGGTGGGCATGGGAATGTGCAGAGAATTGGAAAAAACCCAATCGATTGCACGTGTTGTTGAACATTTTACCTCGATAGGGTTTTGCGGGCGGGGAAACTGAGGGCAAGGGGAGGGAGGGGGGGGGGGGGAAGGGTAGGTAGGGGGGAACAGGGAAGGAAAAGGGGACTTCATAGAAGCGGGGACGGAGGGTGGGTGATGATAAGGGCTTGGAGGTGGGTGAAAGAAGAGAAGGGGGGGGGGGGGGGGGGGGGGGGGCTCAGTAGCATGCCGTTTAATGCGCACTTGTTTTTCCCCTCTTTTTTCGATTTAGTTTCCCAGTTTTGCTCCCTCTATGTGCATTTTTATATCATATTTCCGATTTTCTGTACAATCGATTTGTGTTAATTAAACTTTGATGAGCGTGTGGGATTTCTTTTCGTTGTTGTTGATCTAGCACATTCGCGTTTATTCTAGCTGCCCGCCCCCTCCCCTCCCTCCCCTCCCCCGTCACTTCGTGCAACTTCCTGCATCCAGTTTGTTTCCGTTTTTCTTCTGATTTCTCTCCCCATTTTGTCCCGCTCTTACACACTTCACCACTCATTTTCGGTTTGGTTTCTATCCAAATAGAATGTGTTTGCGTTCATTAATGTTGGGCGAGTTGCTCTACGTGTCTGGTTTATTTATGGCTGAAGCCTCCTATTACTCCTTCCCTACCTCCCTGTCACCCCTCTTCCACCCGACCTTGTGTGTGTGTGTGTGTGTGTGTGTGTGTGTGTGTGTGTGTGTGTGTGTGTGTGTGTGCGTGCCGGCGCGCGCGCATGTGTACATGCGCTCGCTTGTGCGTGCGTGCGTGCACGAGTGTGTGTGTGTGTGTGTGTGTGTGTGTGTGTGTGTGTGTGTGTGTGTGTGTGTGTGTGTGTTGTGTGTGTGTGTGTGTGTGTGTGTGTGCGCGCGCGCGCGCGCGCGCGCGTGTGTATGTGTGTGTGTGTGTGTGTGTGTGTGTGTGTGAGAGAGAGAGAGAGAGAGAGAGAGAGAGAGAGAGAGAGAGAGAGAGAGAGAGAGAGAGAGAGAGAGCGGGCGCGCTCGCGCGCGCGCAAG